>DF239330.1:1697-119869 GCA_000507305.1 Breviolum minutum Mf 1.05b.01 | reverse complement strand
CGTCAAAAGGTACCGTACATCATCATCATCATCATCATCATCATCATCATCATCATCATCATCATCATCATCATCATCATCATCATCATCATCATCATCCCCATCATCATCCCCATCCCCATCCAAAAAACAGAAAATTAACGGTAGAATCTTAAGACCTTCACCCGGGTCGACGTAATGTATGTCTCTCCTTTTCGCGGCGCATCTGATGGTTCCGCAGGATGCCGTGTGTGATTTGCTGTCGGCCAGTGCTCCGAGGGTCCACCAAGGGTCGGGGTGAAGGACGAAGGATGGCTGAAGGATGCTGGTGGGAATCTAGTGAGTGGTTAGAAACCAAGTGTTTCTTAGGTGATATGAAATTTAAGTAAAAAATCACAGCAATAATTTTCATACCTTTTTGGTGGGGGACCCTTAGCATCGCAGTGGTTACCTGAAACCATGCCTTCTTGACCTTGGACCTTGATATTGTTGTTTGGTTGGGAAGGTTGGTCGGCAAACAGGTGCAGTGTTTGTCATGCATTCAGGACTATGACCGGGTCGTTTGAAAATATAGATGTGGCAAATTGAACCTCCCATTTTGGTTATAAAATTAAAAATATCTTGAAATTTAGAATGTTGTTTTATCATGTTGGATTGGATTCAGTGTTTCAACCAATGTTCTGTTGGACTATTCTATGTTGTAAGAATCGGATCCAAGTTCTTCTCAAGGGAAAGACGGGAAAGTTGCCAGGTAGCCATGCGTGAAACCACCCAGCCACCCTTTGTGGTACGAGTGCCCAGTTGAAAGTGGAACTGAGTGATCCCCAAAACCCTCACTTTCCACCGTTACGGAGGGCGATTGGACCCACTTTGTGGGTGGCCAATTGTTGGATGTAAGAGTTAATCAATTATCACCCTCCCTGCTGGTTTAACAGCTTGCTGCTGAAAGAAATAGGAATATTCTTTACCTTGTGAAATTGCACCTTTTATGGGCCAAGTGTTGCTTTGGGTTTTTCATCAAATCCCCAGCCATTTTGAGCAACAAAAACTGATTCCGAGCCAGGAAAAAAGTCAAGTTCTACTTTATTCTAGGCTAGCGTTGGCATTTCAGAAATCCTACAGCACCTGGGATCTTTTCAAAATACTGTAAATCAATGGACAAAAAAACCTACCTCCATCTCAGCTGGTGAAGACACAGATTTCTGAAACTTCTAGGCCTTGGATCCTCACCTCACGGCCATGAAGCGGGCTTCCCCAGTCGGGCTTTTTTGGAGCGTTTTTTTTTTCGAGCACCAAGGAATTTCACCCCCCCGAAAATCCATGTTTATAGAGGTTGTAACGCCAGTTACCCAGTTATAAAGCCATTTTTTGGGAGTTATAACCCCATTTATAACTATAGTAGGGGCCCACATTGTAGGCGGATCAAAGATTTACTCGGCTTCTCCCAGAATCATGGTTCAGTGGAAAATGGCGGGATATTTGAAAGGTAACGATTCCGATTATAGACCCATTTTTCACTGAACCATGATTATGGCAGGAAGGGAGTGTTTGTTTGGAACAAACAAATGATCAACATTTAAAATCTGGGTGAGAAAGAGTTCAGATTTTTTTCATGAAAGGAGATATTGCTTTTTTTGTACCGCAGGTGATTAACAGCCTATTTTGGAGCTGTTGGATGTTCTTTGGTGGGTCTCAAGTACCAAAGAAGTATGATCCAACTGGGAAAGTCGAGGTCCGAGCTATGGCTCTGAAATGGTTGTCCTAAGTCACCAAGGTGGGAATGTAAACAAGAATACCGTTTAAACGATGGAATGACAAGCACTAAATGAACAAGTTATTATAATGCAACAGATAGTTCAGATGCTTCAAGAAGTTTACACCTGTTGATTTCTATATATTTCGTGAAGTATCTAGACCCCCCCACCAAACAATAGTCCTCCAATGGTCTAATGGCTGAAATTTTGATGGCCTGGATTTTGGAATCCCAGAAGCCATCAGCTTCGAACATCTCCAGACTCCAGGTGTGATGGTGCCAGCGGATTCAATCGATTGTTGGATGCTTACTTCACAGGCACAGTGGATTCGAGGGTTTCCCTGGGTGGCCCTGGTGGTTGGAGCATGATACAAAGCTGGTAGCACAAATGGATATCTCATGAATCACATACAGTAGGTCAGTTGTAGCACCACAGCATGGATATCTCATGAATTATATGAAATTATATGTATTGTTCTTATTTATCATTACCATTCCAACTATAGTGCAGAATCTTGGACCGGTCAGCATTATGATTTGGGAGTCCAAAAGGTCGTCATTTGTTCACACTTTTAGATACCTCATCCACGGCGAGCGTCAGCGTTGCCGTCAGCATTGCCAGGAAGTTCCCCACTTTTTGGGTCAGATCAGAAATCATTGGAAACCATGGGTTTCCCCGGTTGCCTCATAATGAAATTACGACAAAAGGAGACACCGTGTCAATGGACCTTCGAAGGTCACCTTCCGGTCATGATGGGAGTCATTTTCCGCCCTTTTTTTGAGGCTTAGAGCATCGGAGGAAAGGGAACCATACTTGTTTCCAGGCACCGGGTCCACAGCATGTTGCGGTGATTAGTTGTTGGTGGGTTGCTTGTGGTTGGTTGGGTTCATGGCACTGGCGTGGTTGGGTTGAGAATGTACAAGGTGAGTAGATATGGGAGTGGTGGCCAACATCTTAGAACACTTACAGCAAAATGCTTGGAAGTTGTGAATCCTGAATGCACTGTTCAAATTGAGGTTCTGATTCAACCCCAAGGCATGGAACATGTCGGGTTGCCCCGAATTCATCATTTTGGCACTTCAGGCCCCGATGTTTTGATGTATCTGGGATGTTTTTTTTTCATAGGGATTTGATGGGGCTTTTGAAGAAAAGAGGGATTTGGATACTGTCCAAGGGCTTGACATTTAGAAGTCTATGTATAGCTAAGGTATCTCCCTAATCCAAAAAAAAGTAATACTACAAGCCACAAAACCAGATTTCAAAGGTCCAAGAGTTCCACGGTCGGAAACCCACTTTTTTGGCCGTGGCCGTTTTTTCGCAAAGTCAGAAAACGGCGCCGCGTCCCCGCAGTCGTTGGATAACGTTGTGCGAAAAAACTGGCAAAGCCATGGGTTGTTCCTCTTCCACTCAAAGTCAAAGTGACTTCAAGCCGTTCAAGCCTGAGCTGGATAAACAAGGGACGTCTATGTCTATGGCCACTACAGCGACTCCGCGCAACAGTACCAAAAGTACCCGCACCAGTACAGCGTCGAAGACTTCTATCCGTGCCAGTACAGGGACTGTCCAGTCGTAGCACGGCAGGAAAATCAGTGGAAAAGGATGGAACAGGGGGGGAAATGAAAGGGGAATTCTGAGAGTGAACAAGAATTTTCATGCATTTCCACTATATCCATTCTTGGATCCATTTGGCAGGAACATGATTGGGAATGATCCATCTTGGGGTACTGGGCACATTTTGTAGAAACTGCCACATTGGACGAAACCTCGGACATCGTGTATGGAACACTGACCTGTTTATACATTCTTCCAAAATCTACTCATAAGCTTGTATTTTTCGAAATTTGTGTACTGTAAATGGTGATCTTTTGCTTTCTGCTGTTGGAAACTGCATATCACCATTTCAGGGAAATCCTTGAAGCTTTGTTTGACCATTCAAGTATACATTCACCATCAAGAAAGCAGGAACCTTGCCAAGTTATGTCCTTTTTTGTATTATTCAATCCAATCCCAGTGGAGAGTGCTGAAGGTGAAGAACTGTTTATGAAAATCTCGTGTTTATATACCCTGAAAGTAAAAGACTCTTAAAATAATAGTCCCGAATTTTTGATGATTAAGATTCCCTACTTGAAAAAATAGTCTTTAAAGTGAAAACCCTGTTTCTTTAATGGTCTAAAAAGGACCTCCAGGGTAAAAACCTTGGACCTTTCATATATTATCCCAAATCTCCAATCCTTCAAGCTGCGCCAAACGGTTTGTTTCCGAATGTCCACCAAGGCTACCACCTTCCCGTCGGGTGACTTGTAACGAGACTCCCCGGCTGACCTTCACGAAGGTGGACTCTGATGGCTCCTTGGGCAACCTTTGGTGAGGCGGCCTGTGAGGTCAGGGTGGATGACTCACCTCCCATGGAGATTGATGGTTGAAACATCCCATCACCACAACAGGTAGGGGTAGTGGGAGGGTTAATCAATCCCTTTTTTAGGACACAGCGAAAAAAGATCCTTAGGGGATTCCTTGATTTTGATGCCACAAAATTTGGGCTTTCAAAACTGTTTCTTGATGGGGGGGCTGTTTCAAAATGAAACATTTCTGGGTACATATCCCATATGGTAAACGTCTCAGTTACAAGAGTTTTTATCTATCTCGAGCCAGGATTTCTTCCATCAACATTGTGGTACTGGAAGGATTCCAGGCATACTGGTACCTTTTCCATCCTTTCCAAGGCATATTTTGAGTATCCATGTCAATGGCCATGCTTAAGAACTCCACAATTCGTTGACTTTCTCCAATCAAACCATGACACCATCATGACACCCTACTGTTGATGACGCTGGCGACTCGTCATCCTGCAAAGTTGAAGAGATCTATCAAATCATCTTAAATCCGTTGGTAAAAAAATCATTTCAACTATATCCCTCAACTGGCTATTGGATTTTTTTCAGCCATCAATAGTATTCAAGAGTAAGATGACGTAAGATGACATGGACCAAGACGTAATCTGGGTGAGAAAACTCAGTGGCCTTTTCCACCCCATCATGAGAACCCCCCCTTGGCTGAAGCTGGCCCCAGCTTCCCACTTTTCCAGCTTCTGAGGCACGATTCGTCGCTCAGTGACTTTCAAGGATCCAACGGAGAAGGAAAGCCATGAACAAGAAGTAGGAGCGAAAGAGCGAAACCTTCACGACCTCAGGGGGTTAGGGGGGTGTTGTTGAGAAATATTTGTGTTCCAAGGTTTTTTTGTTGCGAAAAGTTTTTTTTTTTTTTTTCGGGGATATGTTGGGAAGATTATTGGCAAATGTGAAGGGACATGTAACATAGATACAGTACATCATATACGTGTATATATATATATATACATATGCATATTTTTATTTCTGTCCAATATTTTTTTTCTGGACATGAAACTTTGCCATTCCTCTTTGGGATTTTTGGGGTCCCTTTAAAATCTAGCACAGGCTTCATTTGTAGCTCCTCCTGCTATTGGGGGACCCTTGAAGTATGTTGAAGTATATAGAGACGGCATTTTATCCTTCCTGACCATCCTGTTTGTAAATGATAATTATCCAAAGTGTATCTTCCTTCACAAGTCGCTATATGCTTATCCGTAGCCATTCTAGGTGACTTAGTTGTATCATTTGATGCACGTACATATACGTGTTTTATATATATATATATTATATTCATATTCTTATATATGAATAGATGTATACATGTAGATATGTGGTATACATCCACCTCAATTTTGCCAGCTTGCTGACCCTTGTTTTCTCAGGAGAATGTCTTCAGCGCTTTGTGGAACTTGTGGAAACACATCCCGAAATCTTGGACACTCGACCGACCTGCCTTGCCATACACAACTAGATTGAGTTGTCCAGGTGTTGGGGAGGTTGATTTTCCACCCCAAAAAGTTGGTTTTGAGCGTTTTTGTTGAAGTTTTTCCATGAAATCAGCCACAGGCCTGGTGTTTTAGGGAGGTGTGGAATATTGGGATCCCTGACTAGAATAGCTTGATGAGAATCATTTAGGGAGACGCCAGAATTTGATACCATCAAACCAAACAATTCCGATCAACCGTTATCAGCTCATTTGTAACAGGGGGCCTACCCTTCTTCCCATCATGCTTCAGTGGAAAAGGACCTTGTTTCGTTTGTACGGGAAATGTCCTCGTGTCAATCAAGGGGACCTGGTGGGGATATCCGTGATGACCCTCAAATCCCTCCATGGTAGCTGCCCTCCAAGAGCTAAGCTAGTACACGTTGTATTGATATAAATTGTATATATATACTATTTAGTACGCGGGATCTGTCCCATCGGCTTTTCCTGGAACGTTCCTTTCCCTGGAAGGCATCCGAATGCAATCCCCACAAGTCGTTGCTGTGAACTTGAAAAACACTCCGGAAATCTAAGATAGATACCAAAAAATGGCCATATTTCAAAGGAGTCCACCTTTTCCAAGCAAACCATCATTTTGGGGCCCTCCAGCCGTTGGTTTTTCTGGGATCAATTTTGTTCACCCATGTTTCAATTTGCCCTTGCCGATGGGACCTGAGGTCAAAAAGGTGAGTCGCAAGAGAGAAAGGGATTGGGTGAACTTGATGGAAAAAACCGACGGGGAGACGGGGTGAGTTTTGAGTTGCAACAGTTGTTTTTTTTTTGTCTGTGAAGTTCGGGTGTGAAGTTGGAAGTGGAGTATTGGGTGCACACAGGACCTAGGAATTGAAGGATTCGATGAACCTCCTCGGTTTGAAAATCAAGACTGAGAGGGAAAAGGCAGTGCTGAATTTAGGGAAACAACAGCCATTCATGGCTCCTTCTGCTCCCATCTGAGTAGATGCAAAAGTACTCAAAAGAGGGCAAGTCATCTTGAATAAAAGGCCAATCTGTCCTTGGCTGTTTATTTGTTGTTTTTGGTGCCAGCTGTAACATTAGCAAAAGGTTTGTCGTGAAGGTTGTGATGTCTTTTGTAGCAATCTACATAGTATCGGCTTGAGATTCATATACTTGAGAAAATGTCTAGAATCTTAAAAGAACCAATCTGAAACTTTTTTTAAGTTGTATGCCAGGGAATTACTGATGGAAGAAAATTCTGCACCAGTTGATAGGTAGTTTATTTTTTCAATGTTTTACAAAAATCCCAGGTGGTTAGCCAGATATCTGAACCATCAACAGTATTGAATGATAGCAGAATGATTGCCTCTGGATTCCTTGTTTTGCCAGTGACTGCCAGTGACTTCTGGTTTGCCCAAGTTCCGAAAGGTTTTGAATGAAACATCCATGGCCCAGGCAACGCTGGCACTATTCAATTACCAAGATAAAGGATAACGTAGTACTGTTAAGTATAGCAAGTGTTGATTCATAACCATTCTAGAACCCACAAATTCAATCACATGACCCATCATGATCCTGCACCAGTGGGATGTATAAAGCCTTGTAAAAAATGGAATAAGACTTGGGTAAAGGACTGGTGCTCGCCGGATTAGACTGCCATCAAGAGTATGTCGCTCAGCACAGAAATCCCACAACTTCACTGTCCGGGACAGATGGTCCGAATTTTCGAAAGATCTGGTTGCTAAAGAAATCTTTTTTTGTCCAAGTCCAGGTCAGGTGGATGCATAGAGATTTTTGGGATTCTATTTTGGGGAATCTGTTTTAGGGCCATTTTAGGTGAAACAGAGAACACCGAAAAACGACCATCTAACCCAGAACCAGCGATAGATGGATTTTGGGGGGGTTTGCTGCTGTTTTCGAGGCTCACGGAAGAACTTCCCTTTGAGAAAATCGCGACGTGGGGACTGGAGCCTCGCCATCTTCCAGGTGAACCTGCCAGGGCGTTTTGGGAATGGCGACGTTTCGGGGTCCAGAAACTGCACCTAGTATTTATGAGGAGGGTAGAACCCACTTGAAACAGGTTCTGTAATATATATTTTCCAGGATTCCTCCATGCCAATTACCCACACTTTGTGGTGTTGGTGGGTTGGTAGGTGTACTTAGTTCCACAAAACGATCCTACAAGTACTAGCAGTAGAGTGGTAACAGAAACCTCCTGGTTTTGAACGGTTTGCCGGGACCAACTTCTCAAACTGCAGTGGTGGAGGGTGGCCCTCAGGTCATGGAAAGTCACCTGGTGATGATCTGGCCACTTGGTGGTGTTGGAAAGTGAAACTTTTTGTTTTTGGGGCCATGTCTTGATCGTTTTTGTGGCATGTTTCTTGAATCACATGCAGAAGTCATGATGAAGCAGATACAACGTTGCATATATATATATATCTCAGCCGGACCTCACTGGACATAGCAGTTTAGGATGGGAGAAATCCATCTCAAAATGCTGAGCCAATTCAGGTTACCTGAATGATTATTACACCCAGGCTTCTTCCAAAAACCCACATGATGAACCTCTAAACCCCATCCATTCTCCAGACTCACCGAAATATCCCATCATACATGCAGCAGATAGATATCACTGATACTATTGATAGAAGAAATCCTAAAACACCAGTTGATGTGGAGAATCTACCATTATTTACAGGGTGTTGCATATTTCAGGTGGTTAGCCGGATTTCTGAACCATCAACAGTATCACTGATAGTACTCCCTCCCTTGTCAGCTTGAACACGTGCTCCAAGGTACCAGTGAAGCTACATCAGAGATCGGCGGCTTCAATGAAGTTCCCTGGGATTGAGGCTTCTAAAAGATTCTAAAGCCCCAGTACCTTTGTGAACAGAGTTTTTTTTTTCAACCTTTGATCTATCCATCTTGTTTTTTTCTTCCGATGTTTCATGCTGAAGAGCGTGGAGACAACACGGATCGGATTGGCTATGAGCCACAGGACAGAAGCACATGGGGCCATTCAGTGGCGCAGGGATTCCACTTTGCAGTTTGGACACGTTTTGAAAAAACATCTTGTCTGTATTCCAAATGAAAGTAAATTAGAACAATATGATGCCCGGCTTTCGATAGTAACATATAGTAAAAGTCCTACAATAGTCGTCACTTTAGTAGCATACTGAGCTATGAGTTTGCATTGGGATGTCTCACATTGACAGCTACCATTTGCTCGATCCCAATGGGGAGATACTCCAATTTGAGGAGCATATTTTATTGGGTGGCTCAAACACCACTTGGATTAGGTTTTAAAGACTTAACGACACCATGCAGCTATAACACAATGACACTTTGAAAGTACAACACTGATGTCATGGCTTTTTCGTTCAGGCTTTGGCATTACAAAACACAAAAAAATGGGGTTGGTTTGCACCTTGTAGCAGGCTGTTTCAGAAAATCAAGGACACAGCAGATCTAGATGTTTCAAAAGGATCCAAAGATAATATTGGAGGCGGAATTTTGCATCAGTATATATTAATGTACCATTCTACTTCAAGGTTTTCTATGGTCAATAGTTTGGTGAAATTTGAACAACAATGATGATGGAAGAAGCACCAGCGAGAAGCCATAGATGGTTAGTGCTCGTACCGAGTGTGGCATTCATGCCGTTTCTTCCCTGATTCAAATAGGGCTGATTTGGAAGCATGGGCGTGGGTGCTATAGATATGCACACATATGCATATATGCATATGTGGTGAGGTGATATGTTTTTTTTTCGAAAAAAACACACCAAACCTACCTTTGATGATCATTGATATATCTCATATATTGTTTAGAGAGGGAATCATGGAAACCGTGATGAAAGCGCCATAAAGCGCCCCTGTGCTCTTGGCTTTTGCTCTTTCTCGACTTGTTCCAAACACAACAGGTCATTTTCCCGGTTCCAGCTGTGGAAACCGAGCACGACACTGGCACAAGGTTTGTGGTGGAGCAGTACAGCAGTACGCAGTCTCTTCTCGGGAGGAGAAATGGCACACTGCTCTTCCTCACCACCACCACCAACACCATCAGCAGCAGCATCGTCATCGTCATCGTCATCATCATGGTCATCATCGCAGTCGCAATCCTTGTCGTCATGGGAGGAGTTGATACGAGGGTATCCAAGCTCCTGAGTCTCATCACGGTTTTTCCCCCTTGCAATGCTATGATCTTTATCGACAAACCTGCGTGAAACATCTCAAAAAAAACAGGTATGTAATCGAGTTTGGTAATATCATGTAATATCCTTCACGATGTCCAAAACGCTTCAGGTTGTTGATGTTCATTATGTTCTTTACATTTCTTTTAGAAAACAAAACACGCAGAACTCTCTGGCCTCTCTGGCAGTCAGCCAGTCGAAACACACAGTCACACAGCGCAGGGGTTACCCGGTACCAGTTGAGCAAAAACATGTCGAGAGAGTTGGTTGGTCGTTGTCAGTTGTGGTTTCAAACGGTTGATACTGTTGATGGAAGAAGTTCCAAACAACCACCTGGGATGTATAAAACCTTGTAAATACTGGGATAAACTACATATCAACTGGTGCAGGATTTCTTCCATCAACCGTATGGCTGATGGCGATCCAATCTTGCCAACGAGTTGATGTCATAGTAAACAACTAAAAGATTTACAGATTGCTTGTCCATCCAAGGGCTGTTCATCAATGGATATTAATGGTATTTCACAATATGTTCAATTACTTTCACATTTTTTAGAGAAGATGTGATTTGGTATCATTTTGGTGTCCAATTTTTGTCAGAAGATGTCCAACTGTTGTTCGGGGGAGAAAGATTTTCAATGTGACGAACATTTTTGTGGGATAGGTGGTTCAAAGACAAACCAGGCAATTGCAGATTGTTTATTTTGTTGATCTGATTTGGTTTTCGAGGATGTGTCATTTTCCAAGAAAGGTACCGTATGTTCTTCCTTTTGTTGAGCGTCATTTCTACCCGTCAGGATTACGTCGCACGAAAATTCGAGAAAATCAACAATGCCACAACCTAAACATATCAAAAACGATCAAAGGATGATTTATGACGGTCTTTGATTTAGTGGTTTAATCTATTTCTGTCCATCTTTCCTGAATGGAATCTTGTAAGCTTGATGATTTGGCCACATCGAATGTCCGGTGTTTTCTTTTGGCGAAGCCAAATTGCTGGGTCGAGTCCAGCGGATTAATGGCACAACTGGACCTTAATTGGTCTGTGGGAACAATAATAGCAACAACAACGAGGATGATCAGGAAGTCCACCCACGACTCCCACGACACCATGTTTTTTTTCTTTCAATTTAGAGCAGTGTTTTTTAGTGCTAGATTCTAGATGCTCTCCCTATAGCCTTTAATGACCAACATATTGGGTACACGATTGAGATCTGGGTGTATCCCAATATCATGGACCCCAAAATCTGTGGCTTTTCGGGGTCCTTTGAGATTTCCATCTTTCAAATCAGAATGCACCCTGTTTGTCAACCAAAAAAAAAACAGCTCCCTGGTGCCTCTCATCTTGCTATAAACGGTTGGTTTCGTGAGCCAACAACAAAGAAATGATGGTTGTACTTTGGGGTTGCGGTTGCCATCCAACCCGGTGGTAGCAGTGGTGCTTTATAGTGTATTCATTTGTATGAAGGAAGCCCTATTAATCCACAGGTTTTCTTGTGTTTTGGCTGTCATATGACCAACTCCGTGCCATGGCTCCTTGTGGTGGGTGCGGTGAAAGCTGCTTGTCCTGGCGGTGAATTTGAGGCGCGGAAGCTGTAAACCTTTCAGGTTTACCAAGCTACAACCAGGTTGCGTGGTGAAGTTAAATGGAGAAATAATTGATATCTCAGGGTTATTAGGGGTTTCTTGCTGTATAATCTTTTGGGGTTCGAATATCTTGGAGATGAAGCTTTCTACCTTTTGGAGGGATTTTCTATGAATGGGATTCCTTTTGAATCCCTGTCCCTGCCGTTCAAACAAGCAGTCTTTCTGGTAAGAGTCACAGCCAGTCCGCAAACACTTCGCACTACTGCTTGAGTGTGTCTTGCCCAGCATAGCAATAGAAAAGTCAATGCCAGTAGTAGATGTATCCTCTACAGTGCTGGAAAGGGAAAATTGCTACCACGTTGGTCTACCAGATGGTAATCCATTAATCCCATCAAATTTTGTTTGGTGTTTTTTTTGCAGCTCACTCTAGAGCATCATGACTGATAACAATGATAGTGAGTCCAAGATATCACAATATGAACAATCATGGATGATCATCATATATTGAATTGTTATTGTGAATTGTTATTGTATTATATTATATATAAAAATATAAAATAGATATGTGTAACACAGCCTGCAGGTTTCTACCTTGTTTTCCCCGGTTTTCTTTTGTTGGTGTAAAGACCTGGAAAATAAACGCGCCATGGTTGGCCAGCCCGCTAGGCCTGCCAGACGGACATATTTCTGGACACTGGCCTCTCTGAGGCTTCGTCCAGCCCGGGCCGTTCTGCAACTCGGTGGGGTGGGGTGTTTTTCCTTTTTTTGAACGTAAAAAAATGGCACCCAAATATTGGAGATGATGTTTTTGCAAGACAAAACATGTTGGTAACGATATTTTCCACGAAATCTTCAATGTTTGGTATGCTAATCACATTTTTGTATCAACTTTTCACAGGAAAATTTGGGGGATTTTTGTCCACGGATCGAGGCAAAATGTGCGGACTGGTCTGGTTGCGAAGATTTGGGCCTCTTTGGCGATTGTTGTCCTGAAAGTGGTGGCATCATGTGCCCCCCCGGGATCCCAAGAAAATGGTGGATGAGGGGTGGGTGATGGGGTGATGGGATTCCTCTTAACAACTGGAAGAAACGATGGATTTTGAGAAAGTGGAGATGTTAATTGTTATTTCTATTCTATATAAATCATTCGTCAATTTAGATGAACTGCGATGCTTTACAAGTGGTCTCACAGAATCTGTTTTGATGAAGAAATCCCAATGCGACCCCTCTTTGGCACCGACGCCTGGACTCCTGGACTCCTGGACCTTCATGGAAATCGATCGCTTCCGGTTACCCTTTTCCGCGACAGGACTCGGAGTCTTTTCGTTGACAATTTTTGCTAAGGAAACCATAGGGGTTGTGTTGATGCTTATACCTGCTAGTACTTTTAACAAGATTTCAAACTTCCACACTTCATCACGCTTCTTCACCTATTCAAAAAATTGGTTGCTTCAGATTGGCCAGTTTTTTCTTCAAACATAATCAAGGATCAACTAAAATGGTGGTTTCGAATATCTTTTATTTTTACCCCTCCTCACGGGTTAAAACCTCTAACCTTAACACCAACATTCACCATCCGCGACGCTCCCATCAGGTTGGGCTGTTGTAGCGCACGCCTGCGCCGGCTGTTGCCCTCACAGATCCATCGTAAAGGCATCACTGTGGATGACACCACGCTGCGATACTGCGCGGGGCGGATTCCACAGTACCCTGGCCGAACCGGGGTAGCTGAGAGTCGAAGTTGGAGGATTAAATCCTACAAAATCAAGAATTGATCATATGGGTGTTTCCCANGGGTACCACCATTTCGGAAACACCCATATGGAGGAAGATGTTGTAGAGTCTTTCGAAGAATTAAGGAAAGACCATGAAGAGGGATCAAGGGCATGGAGATGATTGATCGTTATGTCTGGTCCAATTCTACTGACGGCACGGATGACCGGTCGTGCATACACCTACTTATACACAATTCAGGTAGATACATGGTACAAGATATCATATAATCTGCTTGTAAATAATACATAGATTACATATATATATATATATATGTATACATACACATACATGCACACACACAAACACATTTTGTTTGGTACATTGATATATCATATGCATAGTAGATACAAATGTATCAATACACACGTCGTATTATATGACAGTCACTCCTCTGAGCCCTCTGACGGCTTCGGAAACTTCCATCCAAAGGACTTGGCCCAACGCGGAGTCCGAACTGACATCCTTGCGCATTTTCCAGGCGAGGTGTTTTCGCCGTGGACTTCCATTGTGAGGTGGAGGTCGATGTTGAATAACTCTTAAGGTTATTTTCATAATTTGTATTTTAGATGTTTAGTTTTCCATAATGAGGTTTATCATATTGTTGAATAACAACTCTTAAGGGTGATGAGTTTTTCGTCATTTTCCTAGTGGTTTGTTTCGATGCAAATATCTATCTGTCTTTGCGTGGAAATGCGTGGCAATTGATTTGGAACACTGCAATTCATGTTATATAACTTCTTTTGATAGAACTACGGTGGTTGTCTGTTTTCTTTTCTAAGACTTCATGATCGGATGTATGATGGATGTATTCCCAATGTACTGCATTCCTTTGATGGAATTCACGTTGTCACCTTGTTCCTCGGGACATTGCTGCCTAGCTACTGTACTTTTCCAATTCAATCAGGCTCAAGGGAAAATGATGTTTACACCCCGACATGGAACTTGAAACCGTTCCGGTGGAAAAGGAAACTCCCTTACACAGCAGCATCTCTTTTTTGGTATTTGATGATATTATGAATGATATGTACCTTTACAGGCAAGGGTGAAGAACGACGACGATCAACTGAACCTAGGTCTATGACTTCCCTCATGAGGCAAACTCCTATGGCCATGGAGCCAATTCACAAGATGTACATCACCTGGCTCTGCCAGACCAAGTTGGAACATATTTTCCAATGTGAAGCTTCCTTCCATAGGGCAGGATCTTTCCAAACACCACTCCGTTAAACGAAGTTCGTATGGCAATGGAACAAATCTATCATTTCTGATGACGTTTACCTCTAAAAAATGGGTGCATTTTTCCAGGTTATGTAAGTTTAGCAGATGCGCAGTGACCAGTTGACCCTGTTTATTTGCTGTACCTAAGGGGGATGAAATCCTACCCAGTTAAAATTAAGGGATTGTTAATATGCCCATATACAGATCACGTCATGAAGCAATCAGTTTTTTCATGGAATATCACAGCCGGATCTTGATCACTAGCCAGGGAGATTGAATCACAAAAAAATAGGCATCCAGTCCTGTCACTATATCCCATACCATCCATGGGACTGGTACATTTTACCTACATGAAAACCATAAAAAATCAACCATTCATGTAGGTAAATATACAATCGTCCCATGGATGGTCTGGGTATATATATACATGGATGGTCAACCAAATGTAGGTAAATATAAATATACCATATATTTCATGGATTGTCATGGGATCCTCGGGTTTTCCACGTTGCCGTCAAATTTTAGCGAGGCTTGGAACATCGAGTGGCCTGCGGAGGAGCGGAAAGCTTCCTGGAAGGGCTTGAGTGACTTCGTCAAAGCGTGCCTCGTTTTGTGGAAGATGTTTGTTTGAAGGGTTTGAAGGGTATCAGGCAGGAAAGATGTATTTTTGGATGATGATGATGATGATGATGATGATGATGATGATGATGATGATGACCATGATGACGATGCGGAAGATGGGGAGGATGGTGGTTTATGCACCACGAAGGATCGATTGTTAACGGGGAGTAGCCAAGCAAGAGAAATATCTCATTGTTTCAATGGTGGGATACATTGTGAGTTCTGCACTTGAACTCATTCCCGATGGTTTTCAGTGATGCATTCAGATTTGTAGAGCCTGCGTACATCTTGTTGTGTTTATGCTTCATAGGAAAGCAACTATAGAGCATGCACATTCAATATTCATATCACATTTTCAGTATTTGGTATGAATTTGCTTTACATTGGTTGTACACAAAGTGCATGTGCCATGTGAGACCACAAACAGGAGACCATCTTCTGTAATCTTCTCCTCCTGACCCCTTGAGGCAGAAGATCAAAGTTTTGGTCGGAGCTCCTGTAACATGCCGCGTGACATGCATTGGAACTTGTTCTATACGTGGATACAAATGTTATGGTGGTTATATCCACCACAAAAAGGGTCATCTGAAAAGTTCCCTGCGGTCAAATCAGCTATATAAGTTCGTACTGTTGATGGCGGTCAAATCCGGCAGGTATTTGAGGCGCTTGCTTTTTATATTGCTAGGTGTGATGCATCCCACGTGATGCAGGATGGGACAGCCACCAGAACTAGCCAGGGAATCCATCAAAAATGGCAGTAAATTCAGGTTGGTGAAATACCGTTCACCCAGATGGAAAAATACTCTTGTTTCCATTTGGCGGATATCTACTTGTATCGGAACAGATTGCTAAACCACCCAAATGATCCAAATGATCGTTTCTGAGTCAGAATCATTCTCTTCGTTGAAAATAATCCGGTACCTTGTGAAGGAAACATGTTCGTATTGGAGACACGTCATTTTCAACTGAACCGCACTCCTCAGGCTGCGTTGGATCCCTGATGTTTGCAGGAAGATCTTGATGGTTTTGGAATCAAACAGATTTGAATTCGAACCCATGAGAAAAAAGGTGTCAAGAAGATTTTGCCCTGTAAGAGTCTGTCCTGGAGTTATATATAATTATCTCTTAAAGATTCTTAAAGAAGAATTCGGGGTATCCGCCACCAATGATGCCCGTCTAAGAACAGTCATTTGAATCATTTGCCTTCCTTTTCTGTTGAACAATGATTAATTTTTAGGTTGGTGGTTTCCTATCCTGCTGAACCCTCTGCAAGGGTTACTGAGATTAAAAAACAAACAACTAGAATAATAGCAAACTGCCAACCACAGGAGACAAATTTTTGGTTGATTTTGGATTTGGATTTTCTGCTCACAAGGTGTCTTGTGTGCGTTCTGGAAAGGCTGCAAGCACCCTATTTGGGTGAATGATGACGTGACATCATTTGCTACGGATTTCCCCCAAAGAGGTGTTGAATAGAAAGAGAATCCCGACAAGGAAATTCGTGTTGCTGAATTATTATTGCAATTTACCCCGATCCTATTCAAAAACGTTCAGATTCTGGACAAGTTATTTTTTGACAACACTCATCAATTGCAAGTGAATAATAGTTATGATCGGGGAACTCCAAACATGGCCCACCAACAGAGATGCTGAATTTTCCTCTCGCCACCAAGGCAATGTGGAAGAAGATAAGACCACCTGGCAATGGACCAAAGAGTTCTTGCAAATGATCGGCCCCAAGTGGCTTGGAGGAGAAAAAAAGCGTGCATTTTTTGAGCCAAAAACAAGAACTCTGACCAGGAAAATCCAACATGAGTTTTTTTTGTTGGCGTTTACCCCAGGTTGGTTAAAAAAAGCGGACTGCAAAGTTTCTATGAGTTATACATGACATACATACATATATGTATATATATATATATATATTATATTATGTGTTTTTAATAGACAGATATTGAGACTTGAAATGTACCTCTTTCAAAAAGTTATTGACAAAAGAAGAGGAGAAAAGTATACAACCTATTCCAGTTGCAGGACAAACTCCTCCTGGGGAATCGTATCATCTTGATCCAAAGTGGTGGTTTCTCGAACATGTTTTTAATTTCCAACTCGATCTTTGGGGAGATGTTCCAAATGCGGTGGCTCAACCATCACCTAGAAAATCGGAATGCTCCGTTCAGGGGGAATTTGAAACATAGCACCCGATATTTTTGAGGTGGGTTGGTCCCTCAGTAGGAGCTTCACAGTGTTTCTCCTGAAGGGATTCCTTATTAGGTTTGACTTTCCCGTTGTTACTGGGTGGGTGATCATCCCAACACTAAATCATGGGAAACAAACTGCCATGGAAATTCCTCATCGACTAAAAAACTCCACAAGAATCTGAACGGGCATAGAGTAATTGTTGGTCATAACAGTCAGTTCAATCGTTCAAAAACACTTGCAGAGCACTCGAATTATGTAAACAAACTCTAAGAGTGCAGGTTGCCCACAGGTGAACACGTGACATCTTTCAACAATCCTTTATTTGTCGGGACCCAGGAGGACAAACCAATGTTGCCAGTCTTCTTCAGTTGTAGCCTTTCAGGGCATATATACCATCTGTAGTATGTATCTATAAATATATACATGACTTATGAAC
Organism: Breviolum minutum Mf 1.05b.01; assembly: GCA_000507305.1. Classification (NCBI taxonomy): domain Eukaryota; class Dinophyceae; order Suessiales; family Symbiodiniaceae; genus Breviolum; species Breviolum minutum. The sequence goes on along the minus strand of DF239330.1, from coordinate 102,279 downwards.
ATATGTATCATTTAGTTTGTGAAATTTGAGATGTCTGGATAAATGTGGTTTCAAAAATTATGATGAATTTATAGTGTAAGTGTGCGGATTCCTTTATCTCTTTGTCCCCCTGCTACTTGCCAAAGACTGATTTTGGCTTCCATGTTCCCTCTATGGTACTTTAGCGGCGAAGACTGATTGACGGTGAGCCAAACGAGGCATGTCATGGGTTTGGCCATTGGAAACGAGTTGGAACTTCTAACGGATCATGCAGATGCACGCTGCATTCGGGAGAGCCTTGTCGAACTTGTCGATGGTGTTTTCTCAGTGGAGAATCGAAGGGTGACAGGGTGAAAATGAGTCTTACCGTTGAACTCGTGGTAAAGCTTAGGGTTTTTGGGTATCCCATGGAATTTCTCAATTCCGATCACAGACTCACCTATATAAACGTATGGGTTACTTAGCTTCGCAGGTGACCGGGTTGGACCGAAGCTTCACCAAGAGCCCACAAAGATACAGAGATCACTTTCGATTCTTGAGGTTGAGATAACCATTGCTCAGTTTGGGGTCAGGGCGCTGGGTTGGTGAGATACTGTAGCCCAGTTATGTACGATTTTCATGGATGAAGCAGACCCCAGCTAATTGCTAAAGTACGTCTTAGTTGGTGGAAATATATTAGCACAGATTTCTATGAGAAGAAAGCCGGAAAAAATACATGGAACACTTTTGACAAACCCTTATGGACTTTTGCCATTGGTGTCAACCATGGCTCCAGGTTTCATATTGTAGCAGATGCTTTGTGGACCCTGGAATTTCATAGGATTCTCACCATTTTTTTCTGGCCATGGACTTTCTCCACGTTGGGAAATATCCAAGCAGTTCTTAACCACCACCTGCTCCCCCCCTTATGCCCCCTTAAGGTATCCACAAAGCTGTATATCCTATGAGGGGCACGTGGAACTGCAAGGGGGCATGGGTTAGTTCGGGTAGGTTGAACAGAGCCATGAAAGTATGGAATGAAACCGTTAAACCATCTATTGGTGAAAGGCTAGTGTCTCTCGTAGGGAGCTACCAATTTAGCACCCAAGCCGCTGCTTGATCTCAGGATGTGGGAAGGTGGTCGTTTATGGAAAACCTTCACCCAGCGCGTGTCGGAGTTTGACCAGTTGCAGTGGCTGCAACAAACTGCGTCCGGTGCTTGTGGCAAGTGAAGGTTCAGTTTGGATTCTCTATAGCGAATATGTGATTTGCATTGATTTGTATAATTTAGAATTTGATTTCCAGAGTCTGGTGAAAACCTGAAGGTGAAGTATCCCACTGTAAAGAACATATCAGACGTGTCCGTGAGAGTGCACCCTTCATATCGAGCCACGGCCCACTATGCGTTTTTTGTTTTTCGATCCGGTTGGTCGTTTACGATCTCAGGAAACCTTTTTTTTCAAAGGAACATCACTTCGGTGTGCGAACCACCAAGCAGCCGTCTCCACCAAACGAGACTAATTTGTTTCACAAAGTGATGATGCTTCTTTGGGGGAGATTCTGAAGGCATCGGCTGAACTGGCGGTTTTTCCGAGGCTAGGCTTCGAAAGCATTCCTGTTACCAGTGTCTTCACTGCGGCCATCTTATCGGGCATTCCTTTCATGGAGGTTCCAGGCACCTTGGACCAAGGAATATTTGTGGGTCTGTTTGAATTTGAGGAGCCCCGGAGCCACCCAAAATATGCACATTTCATATATAGTTACACACAGTCCGGGGCAACATTCAAACAGAATAATGTCTTTTACATTCCCAGTGTATTGAAAAAAATCACCCTAGATGTTTAATTAACCTTTCCACGAAAAAAAAATCCCGGTGTCGATATGCCCCAATTTTTTTTACCGGGAAAAACCTCGGAAACCTTGACGAGGCAAGGCCTTGGTCAATACCTTCTTGAGGCAAGCCGTGTGGAAGTATCGCACCTTGGCCCCTGAAAGCTGGAGGTTTGAAACCCTGAAAACATGGGATACCTTGGTACCTTTGTTAAAATGATGCCTTTTGCAAAGAATCATTTTCAGGTTCCATGTTAGTTTGCAGAAGGGTAGTGTTTTAGGTGAGAAAGTATGCATAAATATTATTATATATACATATGAACAATCTATAGCATACCTCACTTAAAATGTTGGTTGAGTGGGGGATTCCTTCAAATACTCCCTTAGTTCATCTCGGCAAGTTGCCCAGATTATATGCACCTGCGCCCTTTCGGGGTCCTGAGATATATGACCATTCTGGACTGCTGCGAACTTTCTAGTATCATTACATTTGTTTTTCCTGACATGTGCTTTTGGCTGAACTTTTTTCACGTCCGATTCAACTATCCATCTTCAAGATCAAACAATGCACAGTATGCAGATTTTGAATAGTTTCAGTCGACGGACAAAATCCTGCCCCAGTTACTGTTGTGGTCTAAGATAGAAACACCCCCAACAGTATCAGAATATTTTTCCAATTCCAATTCCAAGTGCTGGATTTTTTTTGTCATGGGTTTCTTCCATCAACAGTCTGCCCTTGGTTTCACAATGTTCATTTCGGTCTTGTATTGTCACTGCCGGGAAATCCTTGTTGGATAATTTGGTTATCAGGCTTCAAGCCATGGTCCTTGTGAAGCAGATTTACACCAGACCGATCCAAGCAGATTCAAGCTATGCAACTTGAGAAGTTGTCATTTTAAGTCAGTGGGGACGATTATTCCCGCAGATTCCCCTCCCCGAAACTAACATGGCTGGCTCAACAATCCCCATGTTTCCTCGACAGTACCATCAAAATAGTGGATATTCCATTGCCATGTTAGTTTACCAGAGGGTAAATGCAATAAAGCAACATAGAATATCATAGATTACTGTAATTAGTTGAATCATCTATACGCACCTGATTCCATTTATAAAGAAAAGGGACATCCCCAACTCCACGATTTTTCAATTCCCATAGTTTGGACATCCGCCAAAATTCCAACGCCCCCTTCATCCAGGTGAACGGTATGCCTTCACCTTCAACGTGTATCCATACTTTGATCCCAACCTGCAACTTGGGCCGCAAGTTGGGAGGTTGGCCGAGGGAAAGGTGCTTGATTGATAACGCGGGGGCCCCGATTTGATTCATAGGAATCTCGTTATATACTTACGGTAAATTATAGGAATCTCGGTATTTTTGGGATTATAGGAAGCCAGTGTTTGTTGAATCCCTACTGTATTCAAATCAATTATATATTATATAGTATTTTATGATTATGATGACTAGTGTTTGGTCACAATAGAATGCTCCCTGTGGTTCCCTCTATTTCAGGTACCTTTTTTGTCAGGATACACGGATAAACGGAGAAACCTTAAACTATAGGAAAATGATTCACTAAGTTCAATCCCGGGGTTATTCAGCGAGGATTTTCTGGCTGGTCCGCTGCGGACCTAAAATACCCGAAACTCCCTCCCAAATGCCTTGAATTCCCATTGCTGAATGATTGTAGTTGACCCAGACGAATTGAAACGTTTCGGTCGTTTGCCTGGAAACTAAACAGTATGTTACTCTGCAGCTTGCTGGTTGGAAAGATGAGTTTCCAAGCCTTGCATACACGAAAAATCATGACATGTTGGCTATAAAGTGAGATGAAAGGGGACCCTATACAGCACCAGAGATCATGCTCATTTCCCACCTCAATAGGATACAGAATGCCCGGTTCATCACTTGTAGTTTGGATCAAGATTTTTTAGAGTACAGGAGGGTCCCTTTGGTGGTTGAATTTGTAAGGGAAAAGCGACTGCATTGATTGTGCTTACCGGATTACCTTACCTGAAAACAAAGAAGGCAGCAGATAAAATGCCATGAAAAAAGAGGAACGTAATCTTCTTGAAGCGTCAGATTTCAGGTGTGGCAAGTTGAGAATAATGTTGTGAAGGGTTTGGGAAGCGAAGAGCATACCCTCCCTGAACTAACAGTTCGCACCTGAAAATGGATGGTTGGAAGATGACTTTCCTTTTGGAAAGGCCTATTTTCAGGTGCGAACTGTTAGTTGCAGGGGGGGTTTTCATCCCGTTTTCATCCCGCAAGGCTTCGTACATCAACTCTTTCCTGTTCGGGAAAAAAAGATCAACCGCTTTCTCACCTCAACAGTGATAGATGAAGCTATCAGCTCCCCTTTGTTCGGAGGTAGATCCACGTTGAAAGGAAACAAAAAATGCAATTTACCATGGGTAATCTTAGCTCCATGGCTTCTGCCAGGCACATGAATTCTGGAAGCGATCACAACTGCAGCCTAGCACTTGAACGTGCCATTTGTTGGGATGGCCCCCACTGTTCCCTGGTTGGGATTTGATGCTGCGACTTTTTGGGAAATCATTCCCAAGATTGGTTCGTGTTTTTTTATTAGATGAGCAATCTTCAAAAAGGTTGAAACAGAAAGCTTCATGTGAGCAGATATTTCCTGCTAGTCTATGTGGTCTTTTGGGTAGCTGATGGGTGAGCTGGAAAACGATCAGGTTGGTGCCATGAAACAATCCTGATCCTCACAAAAAAGTGCAAAAGAAATAGAGAAGGAAACACACAAAAACGTTTAAATATATGAACCGTATCCGGTACTGCATTAGGGATACTGCAGCCATGATAAAATGAGGCTTGGACGGACGAAAACGATGACAGAACAATAACAAAAACTAGCTATTGCAAGTTGCAAGCCAACCTCCCTTTGCGGACGCCTAGCCACCAGCCATCCAAGTGCAACTGTCAGCATGAGCAAAAGCGAGGAATTCATCACAGTCTCAGCACTTTGGTATCTGTTGGTTGAATGCCTTCTTTGGCACATACCTTGATTCCGGAAAAAAGATGAGAAAGAAGAAGTATATCACTACTATACCTCTCCTTGCTTTGTTTGGAGCTGTGATTGAATGTAATTGCAAAGGACTTTGAAAATCATCCCCCGTCTGAATGATTCGAATCCAATATCGAGGAGTGCTGCCGGGAGCCAGATGGCAGGACGAGAGTGAAACATAATGAAGAAAACCGCTGAAATGTTCAGATCCTCCAAAGGTTGAGCAGTAAGACAATTCTTGTTGTTTTGGCTGATGAGGCATCACACATACTACTGTTTTGCAAAGCCATACATCATATATGCGTATAATCAAGCCATCAATACTCGCCGTCAAACCACCACCCGGACATTTTTTGATGTTGAGGTTTGGCACAAGCCATTATGATTGCGGCGCGGCAACATATGCAAATGCTCACGGGAAGGAGCCAACGGTCCAACGGTGTTGTTGTTGGGCTGTGGGGATTGATGGGATGGGTTGGACCCTCAAAGCTGTTGACTATTGCAGATGGCAACCATTGAAAAGTGGACACTGAAGTGTCGTTAAATTTGGGGTGATGATCCAATTTAAACGAACACGTTTTATTACCTGGGTGGGAATATGTGAGCATAATTTCAGATTCCCCCACCAGAATGGCCCAACATGCGAAATATTGCAATTCACCCAGATAGAGACATATTTTTTAAAGAATGATTCACCTTGATGTTATGGCAATTTTGAGACAGTTCCTTACAACTAAAAGACGACTAATTTTGAGTTGGTGTCCTCTACTTCCCATAGTGTAGTACCAAGTGTACCAACAAGCGCACCAAAAGTCACATAGCAATTATTGAAAGTAGGAAAAGGTATACTTACAGTACCTATGGGAAGTAAACCATCCTTTTTTCCAGCCTTGTTTAACAACTCCCAAAACATCTGGATTCATTTAATCATTAGTCGTTGATTGCCTTGATCGACATCCTGGTCTTCCCATGGGAGGCCCGATGATCTCTTTTGGATAGGCGAGATTGGTTGGAGTTCGCCACGAGCCAATGCCCTGCACACTGAGATGCGTAGTTGCGAGGCCTTCTCGTCCCTTTGCGCATTAAAGTACTGCTTCAATTACACCCTCAGAAGATCAACATATTCTCTGAACAAATGCTGATTGGAAGACAACTTTCCATGTTGTAACTTTCCAATTTGGGCTTTGGCTTTTCTGCTCAGGTCTTTGGTGGCCTTTGAGAAGTTCTATAATGGTTTCTTGCAGTGGGTGCCTGGGACAATGGGAGACAATGCTTCTCAGGGAGCTCCTTTTCATTCAATGGAAAGTTGATAGAGATGTATATAGACCCCCTAAAAAGCGGCAGAATGCTCTTAGGGCCCCAACAGGAAACAAAAACATCTTCAAAGCCTTTGAGTGGCCAGTGGTTAGTGTTTGGGGGTTGTGCCCGAAAGGATGCAGGGTGACGTCACCTGGTGACACCACTCTATAGGTAGTTTACATTAAGGGATCATCCAGCTATTGTTTCAGGTAACCTCCAGGATGGTGAACGATTGCTGGACTAACCCAGGAAGATGTCTTCTTGGAGAAGCCAGGTAGATATGGTTGGGGAGAAATGCGATTCATAATTCACCCAGAGAACGCCTATGCGGTCAGAGCATAAGGTCATGCTTCAGAACTGCTAGACCTATTCTTGTGGAGGGTCCTCCATGATTTTGGCCATCCACATGTTGTAGTTGAACAGCGCTGTGTTTTTTCAAGAGTTGAAATCAAGGACACCGAAGATTTTTGATACAGTATCTTCAGGCAGATTTGATGGAAACTCCCTTTTGTTGATGCCAGACTTGTTTTTTACAGCCCCTGTGCACCATGAAGGGCCTGTGCTGACATAAATCTAGTAGAATTTGATCCTAAACCTTGGAAAAGGATGTTGACAAACCACTGGAGAACTCGCCACGTTGGCTCCATCCCAAGGATCTAGTGTTGCAGGGGCCGGTGCGTTCTCCAGATCACATCTTTTATTTCACACTTCGGGATGCATTGAATTTTGGAGTGCAGGACTGGGGGTGGCAAGTGGCAAGTGACAAATGGCATTAGTTCAGATAAGGTCATAAGGTCAGATGGTTAGCAGCATCCCTAGTGCCTGGTGTTAATGTGTCTCCTGGTTGTTAGATGTGATTAGTCAACTATAACTTACAGCACCTCATCAGTTGAACTGGAAGCCCATTTAAGGGACTTTTACACACAGCTCTCAGGGAAAAAAACCCACCTTGCAGATCAGTTATTCTTGACTCCATGAGTCAACAGGCTAGGATGTGAAAATGTCAGATTCCTTAACCATGCGTCGAATCTTTGAAATCAACCAATGAATTTTATCTTTGCTAGCCTTGGATTTCTGTTTTAAAGGATTGCTGGCATCTCTCCATGACCCTTCCTTGGCCATCTCGTTTTTTTCAACCAACATACATTTGAAAAAAAGGTGGGATGAAACCTCACCTCCAAGAAAATAGGGGATTTTTGGATTGGCATGCAGCATGGCTCCAAATGAAGTTCATCAAAAAGTGAAAAGGGATCCCTAGGAAGGGCTAGGCTTAAAAATGGCCGGTTGCACAGCAACCGTTTAGCGCCACCAGCACCTTAAAACCATGAGATTGATAGGCGGCCACCCGGAACCAGCAAGCAACCAAGCACGAAACTACTAACCGTAACCAACCTTCACCAGTAAACCTTGAAAAAATGCACCACCAACTGTCGCAGGAGTTCTTTGGGCTTCTGCAACTTGGCAAATTTCATTGGTTGGTGGGTGATGCCGGGTTGATTGAAGTTGGTTTCAGAGGCGTGTCGGAACGGTCTTCAAAATGTTGGACTACATCTCTATAAAAGCATGACATCCCGTTGATAGAGAAAATAATCCTTAGCCACCAAGCTGCTTATCAGTAAACCCGACCCAACCACCAGCATCAACGAGGTTGTCCTGCGAGTCGTTAGGTTGCAAAATCGCGTCCAAGGCCCACGGTCAGGGTGGGAAGGTTGTGGGAACCAATATACTGTTGATCGGAAGAAATCCTGCACCAGTTGACATGGAGAATATCCTGTTTTTAACGTGGATTCAGACATCACAGCTTCAACTTTCCATGAAGGTTCATTTTTGCCATGAAGGTTCATTTATCTCCCGGCAATATCTTATTCCAGGGAATTGATATACCTGACATTGTATACCCCCTTTGGTTGGCGTTGAAAACCGTGCGAACTAGGCGAACTAGGAGCTGATGCCTCGGGGTGACTCATGTAATGATCCAGTAAGATACAGATGATGAACATGAAAAGTATACGTAATACTGCTGATTAATAACAGTTATCTATTATCGATAATAATTAACAATGCTATGCCAAATAATGATGTATAGGTCAAACAAAGAGAAATCAAACAGAAACAAGGACTCCAACAACAACGGAGTGGTTTTTTCGTGACTTTTTGGCGGCATGGAGCCAACAGAATTGATTGAGCAGTTGGTAAGGCCGAATTCTGCCGAAAGCTGTTGAAATGGCGAATGAGCCCATACTCAGTCCCGCAAGAAAGCCATATTTATCTCCAGCCTCCGGAATAAGTAAGCATCACTTCAAAATTGGTCATCAAGGTAGACGCTAAACCCTCTGCTGTTGTACAGGACTTTGAAGCAGATCGCTGTGAACTCCAGATGCTTGGATAGCTTGGGAAGAAAAACACTTTTTTTGTTGGTCACTCAGAAGATCTGGTAGGTAATTATTTGCAGTAGAGGCGGGATTCTACTTGAACAAACTGAAAAATAAGTGGAAACATAGTTGACTGAACTTCAAATGCCTCCATTATGTTTGCTTCCTGCGCTTCGATCTGTTAGTTTTTTTGTTACACCTCAAGGATTATAAACGAGATACAAAGGGAATAAACAAGATTACTGTATATCCATTGCAATTATAACTATAGGTGGTGGTTTCAAATCTTTTCTATTTTCACCCAGAAAATTGCAATTACAACTGTTGCCCCCAGTTTCTCTCTTTGTTTTTGCCGACTTATCAAGTCGTTGTTGTCTTTTTGGAGACCTAAGGAAACACCGACTCGGCTGGCGCAGTTGGGCCTTCATGGCTTTAGGGTGGCTGGGAAAAAGCATGGGCCAAAAACCTTGGGCCAACGTGCCCTCCCAATTGACAAGTAAGGAGAATTCCAATTTTCTAGGTGTTGTTTAAAGAGTATATGGGTGTTTCCAACAATAGGGGTACCCCAAAATGGATGGTTTGCAATGGAAAGAGGAGACATTGATATACATATTTATCAGGTCAAGTCATGCTTGGATGTGATGCGATGAGCCACACAAGGTATTTTGCATAATATGTTTACACATGTTTACATGGGACATGCGTGTAATTTTTGGCAATTTTGAGGTTGGTGAACTGTTAAGTCGCCTTCAGAAAGAATCAGCGCATGCAATCCGCCTTAATAGTATATTCTGTTGCAATGTTGGAATCCTTCTGTACTTCTTCCTTCAAAGGACAATTCAAAACCCACTATAGGCCCTAGGCCCACTATGCCCCATAAAATTAACATGAAACCTAAAAATCACCTGTTTGAAAAGGAAAATGATCTTCCAAACCTCCATTATTGCGTTCCGTATCAATTTCCAGGGGTGTAGAGCTTTTTGTTGGGGTGTTCAGATTAATTACGTTTGACCTTCATATTCCAATGTCATTGTTGGGAGGACAGCTTTAAGAGATGAAAAGTGACGACGGTGATGCCACAAATTGAGATGTATTTAACACCCCAACATACAAGCAGCATTTTGAACTTTCCATTGACTTCACTCCCCAACCAATTTAAACCAATCTAAGCTTTTTCTTGAAAGGCCAAAAATCAAACCGTTACACTCCATGTATGGTATGTTTACGGACATTTGATTGAATTTTATGGTAAATGTACAGGTAAATATACACTTGTCCCATGGATTTTCGTCATGGGGAACAATTTCCCCAAGCATTTCTCCTTCCGCTCCACTAAGTCACTAAGATCACTAAGGCTCATGGTGGTTTTCGCCATGGCTTGTAGCTGTATCTACGTGCGTAGTCCCTGCGTCCAGCGTCTGGTCCATTGTTTGGATCCCGGGACGGTGGATCCGGTGGATCCATCGCGTCCGGACAGCGAAAATTCCGATGGCTGAAAGCGACAAAAAAAAGGAGCAGTTCAGGGGTATGCAGGTTGACCTAGTTGACCGGCCCCCCTGGTTGGTTGTTTTAGGTGTATATGGGGGTTACAAACCCATGGGTTTTCCTACTAAAAGTGATGATTTTGGGTTGTTTTGGGGGGTACCACCATTTAAGGAAACACCCATATACCCACCTGAAGTCTAACAGTTCGCTCCCCTGAAAAGTTACAATCGTCCCATAAGGAAAAGGAAAGGATCGTCTTCCAACCATCATTTTTCCGGGGCGAGCTGTTAAACTTCGGGGGTGTAGGGGATTATACATACTACCCATTTTTTTTTTTGGGGGGGGGGGGAAATTTTTGTTGATAAGCCATGAAATAAAGATCCTGAAAAAAATGACCAAGCAGTAGTGCATGGAATGTCACAAGGATTTTGAACGTTGGTCAGGTGTACACCCCCGAGATATAACTTGGAACCTGAAAATGAGCCCTTCGAAAAGAGGAGATTCCTCGTTGGAAACCATCATTTTCAGGTTCCATATTAAGTTTCGGGGGTGTATGCTTCAGTAAGGTTCACATTGTTTTTTGGCGGAAGTTTTTTGTTTTTTCGCCAAAATTTGTGGTGGCTCAAATTTCGACCAAGGTGAACCATAGTAGTCAGAAGTTGGGGGATGCTTGCGATAAAAAGATTGGTGAAGACGTGAAGAATTAGATGCGGTAAATGGGAGAATGAACCAAATATATAAAGATCAACTTGGGGGCAAGTTGTTGTCCATCAATATGTTGGGACCTGCTTGGGAGTGGGATTTGGAAGCCACCAAGAAGTCATACTATTTATCATTTATCTATCTTTTGAGAAACAACTATTTCTGACGGATTTGGGGGGGTGTTCAAGTTGCTGGCAGAAAAATAGCCACTGCAGTTCTCCAGGTATGTACCTTTTTGTTGGCCATATACACCCCCGAAGTTTAACAGCTCGCCCCTGAAAAATGACGATTGGGAGATGATCCTTTCCTTTTGGGGCTGATTGTAAGTTTTTATCCGTGCCCCGCACACGCTGAACACGATGCCAGGTCACCTTCACTCGCGCCAACAAAAAAAGGCATGGGGTTCAGGGTGAACTAGACGAATGGCTTAGGACGTTGAACCGACATTTCAGGAAATTGTAGATCTTAATGTTTCTAGATTTGTATAGTCCTATTGTAGGGAAGATGTTTTAAAATTGCACTACAGTATACTACAGAAATGTTCATGGGGACTAGTGCTCACCCCATCGAAGGCGCCTTTTCCCAAGAAATACTGTTGATGGAAGAAATCCTGCACCACCTGACATGTATAGAACCCTGTAAATAATTGGGATAAACTACCTATCAACTGGCGCAGGATTTCTTCCATCAACAGTATTATACCCATACTCAAGGACTTCAAATCACCTTTGTCCCTGCCACTCGTTCTTGAACATTGTGAAAGCCAGATCATTTGTGACACGTTCGATGGAATCCTATTTATGACGTAGCACGACGTAGCCAGAATGGGAGCCTTAATTAGTGGTTCTATGCATATTTGCCAACCCAAACAATCCATTTTAGCTCTATGGTCCATTTTTGTTAAGCCTATTCGTAAAATTTTGTAAATGTATATTGCAATATATTGATATAAATGATATCTTTACCTGTCTCCTTCAAATATGATCCAGATGTACAAAAAGGTATCATGCTTTGAACATCTCACAGTTGTTGAGTTGATGGTACAAGTAGCTGACAGCAGGTCCTACCTGCGCCTCATCGAAATGGTGTGGCCTCGACAGCAGGTGGATGCCCCAAACATCTTCAGGGGTGTCCAGAGACCTGGGATTCGTAGGGATTACTTACGTTTAAATGGACTGTTTTTGGGAAGGTACACACGTCAAACCTTCAGTTTTCAGGGGTGTTTTTTCCGTGGTAACGTTTTTTTTGGTTAGCTAGGATTTTTGAGGGGGCGTTCCTCCTGGGCATGAGGAGTTTTTTGATGGGAAACCTTATGAATCTGATTCGAAAAACATGGCTTTTCAAGTTGGATTTTTGTTTGGGGGTTTCCCAAGAATCAATGGCTCTACAGGATTTTGCTTTTAAAGGAATGGACACTAATCAAACCCAAGAATGAGGGAGAATGATACTGGAATGATGCTTCAAACATCTGGAAAACTACCAATTTTATCGGGCTAAATAGATCTATATACATAGGTAATTCTATCTCACTATTTGCAAGACCATGACACATCTTCCCGGTGTTTAGTCCGATTTCTTAGCCTCAACACCTTCACTGATTCACTGCCTGAGGCTGGGAAACCTCCAGGCTGGAAGTTGGTGACAAGTTGTGTCAAGGGATGTCGTGGTTTCCACCGGCACTCACCAAAGGTCTTCGAAATTAAAAGGCACATTTTTCAGGAATGAGAAACCTTGGGACCTTGGAACTGTGCCACAAAACCTTTGGAAAATACACTTTTATCGGGATCTATCGGGTAATCTAACTTTATTCCAATTTCTGAACAGCTGGATTTGTACGGAAAGTGGACGGGTACCGACATTTTCCTAGACAAGTGTGACAAGTGGTCAGGGATGGTCATTGCAATGCTAGAGTTTCTAGATAGATGAATTATATTGATATTGTCACCGTGTTATCACCATATTTCCTCTATATGGTTGCCATAATATCTCCATATCATCACTATATTGTCACCATGTCATCTCCATATTTTCATTAAATGGTGAGCGGTGGAGGGGGAAATGTGTTGCTCATGACCAAACCATAGATCAAACATCGTGGAAAGCGCGGGCCCGCCGGCCGTCCTTTTCTGGAAAAAACCGCAAAATCGTGTCCCGATTTTTTTTGGGATTTGCAATGTTTCATCCTCAAATTAACTTTTGACCAGTGGGCAGCTAAATTTGTGGAGTGAAATCTCGAATGTCAGGCGCAGGAAAGGCAGCTACAGCCTTGGAACAGGTTGACCCACTGGGGGTTGGCATGGTGCTTTTGGTGAAGGGATCAGGTTGGTGTGAAGTGCGCGGATACGCGAACAATGAAAGAAAAACACCAGGTGGCAATGATAGGTGCAAGGTGTTGTACAATATACCTTTATAATACAGTGTACATGCACGATGTCAATGTAGCGATGTGCAAGACGATGTCCCACAACATTCGAAAAATTCCCTTTCTACACAATATTATTTGAGATTCACCATGATACAGGCGCCTTTTGAATAGATCATCAAGTGTTGCGTGCGTTGGGACAGGGAAGTTTTGTGAACTTCAGACACCCGGCTGTATTAAGTGAGAGATACAAGAGCCTTGTAAGTGGGATAAATTTCATGCTGTCTTCCATCAAAAAATACCTTGAAAACCAACATGGAACCTGAAATTATCTTTTTAAAACAAACATCTACACGCCAACAACTTGTCGGTTTCATGTTGGGTATAGTTGTCGTTGACTTCATTTTTTTTACTGGTGTCTTGGCAGGGGACTCCTTACAGGAGGATCCCGTTCATTTCTGTTGCTGAACCGATACGAATTTGGTAAGCTTCCCTAAAGAAAAGTAAGTAACAACAAAAAAATCCTGAAACATTGACGGTCGGAAGAACAATCCTAGCTGTTTTGGGGTCAAGTAAGTCTTCAGGGGTGAACTGCTCTCTTTTGCGGAGTTCAAGGTATCCCCCGAGACGTACACTTTATTTCAGCAGGGGTGGGTACGTCGCGGGGGGTTCGTTGAACAACCGTACTGGTAGCACTTCTGTCCAGCGTTGAGAGGCAATACATGTGTGCTCCACACTGGAATCGAATAAAGACATGTTTACTGTATACACAAAATCATACGCTCCTTTACAAATATAGAACAATCAATATGGCAAGATCAAAATATGCAACACTAAGATCAGGAAGGGATTTACATTACCCATTCCATTGATTCTATGAAACATCGCAATTTAGCATCCTGATGGACTTTAGGACTTTCATTTTTGACACACTTCCAAATGCTTGAATTTTTGTTCAGGAATGGTGGAAAAAGGACACGGAAAAGTGACAGTTTTCATGAGGTCATTCCACCCCAAAAAAGGGGAACAGAAATCGTGGCGGAGATCACCCAGAAGCCAGAAGCCTTCCGAAAATTCCGCGCCAGATCCTTCAAAGTAAGCTCAATGGTACCAGTTGTGGATATCGTGGCGCACCTTTGGCGCGGGGCCTTAGATCATTTCGGAGGTTAGTGGAATGGTTTTTTCGACAAAAATTGCATCCCTGCCAGCTTACGAATTGAGGCCTTGTTGTTGAAGCCATGTTTGGAAGGCACTGATTCGGGATGGGGGAGAAAGACCTGTGAGTTTTTTTGGATGGCAAGTGACAGTGATCCTAAGAAATTGCCGAAGCGCAAATTACATTGGAAACTACATGAAAGGGGAACTGAATGTATTGCTTCAATAGGAAGCTTCCCCTAGAAGGATGCATTCAGAAATCTGACTAGGTGACTAGGAGCCGTGTTGGCAAGGGACCATGCTCTTGGGCAAAGTTTTTTTGGGAACCGCGGTAAAAACTGCTGTGCCCGTGACATAGTTCTGTCAGGACAGTTTCTTTCGGCTCGGGGAATCCTACTAGGAAATATGTCAAATTCAGATCCAGGTTCAGGATTTCTGACAAAAAGTTGCTAGATGGAATAGCCTTCCTATGATTGCCCCGGCGATGAATGTCCAAAGCAAATGGATGGTTTATTTACGAGGGTCCCCGTTGCCTGGTAGGCCAATGGACTGCAGGACCGTGGAATCCCATGTTTCAAAGTTTTTCAGGTTGGTGAAACATTCACTGAAACGTCCTGGTCTTGGTTTGATGGTCCTATTGCCACAGATGTTTTCCTTTGAATATTTCTTTTTGAAAGGTTTCTGAACGCATCTTTGTCTTTGGGACAGGTGCGAGCTCTTTATGTTTCATCCATTGCCTACGCTTGGAGCCGTTTGGGGGCCTGCCGATTTGAGGAGGGTGAACTATGTCGTTGCACTGTTTGAAACATCAATCAACCCGAGGGGCTTGAAATAGTGAGAATCAACCCTTCATGAGTGATGTTTCCATAGGGTGACATACATCGCAAAGCCTGAAACTAGGCGAGTGCTTGAGGATATTTGAGAAAGGTGAGTTACTGTGTGTATCTACGTTATCGGGGTTTGGTTGTATATGCAGAAAATAAGACATGGACGTTGGACTTCCGAAACATGCTTAGTAGGTGCATTGAAAAAAAGAAATAAGATGCCTCAGCTATGTCTTGCTTATCATGCATTCATGCACTTACCCATCCCATGTAGTCCCAATTGCGGAACTTTGCCTATGAAATGTACTCCCTCAACGTTGGAGCTGCGATTGCCATCAGCAATATTCACTACACCCCTGAAAACGACAGCCTGGAACCTAAACATAGACGACTGGATGAGGAGACTCCTTCGGAAATTGTCATTTTGAGGTTCCATGTGAGTTCTTTTAAAGGGTGTAAGTGTGAGTTTTCAAATTGGCCATGTGATTTGGAGTTACAACGTGACTAATTCAAAGGAAGGTTAAGTGACTTAGCTATACTTATGCCATATCTACTTACAGTAGTGGTTGGTACCATTCACACCCAATTCTTGGACCATTTTGCAATCCCTGTTTGGGTGCTCCAGAATCCTCAGGGCGCATCTGGCCAATCTGGCGATTGCTGCTCCATTGTTGGCCAAGCTTTACCAATGGATGTGCCGGAGCCTTGGAATAACATCGGTGTGATTTCCTTGGATTATGATTATGAAGCAACTCCTCAGAACTCAGTGCTTTCTGGACCTGAAGATGATGGGGATGTCCCGTAGGTGGAACGGTTTCGGGTTTCGGAGAAGCTCAAAAAGCAAACCCTACTCTGGGAGGTTTTGAAGTAGGTCTGCTGCAAACTTTCGAAGAGAAATTTGACTTGCAGGTGTAATGCTCGAAACATGTGTGGGAGGGATTTTTGTTGAGCTCTTCATGTCTTCCAATGCCCCTCCTCATCCCCACCAAAGGCAACCTCTATTTCGGAGGTGGCCATCCAGAGCCTTGAAAAAACATTTCCGAAAAAATCCCATGAACCATGATTCATGCTGCTTGTTTCAAGCTGACAGGATTTCCATTTTTCATGGGATATATATATATATATAATAGTCTCTTTTTCCAAGTGGTAGCATACTAAACGTCGCCATGTTTTTTCAACCTCCACCCAATAAGCCAAGCCATCAAACAAAAAAATGCTGAAGGTCATGAGAGGAAGCTTCGCAAGGGCAAGCAAGTTGAAGGCGAGGGGAAGTCATGACTGATGCTAACCCATAGATGGTAGTTTAGTGAGGGAAAAATCACTAAACAAAAAACATGTGTTTTCTGGCTTTTTTCAGAACCTTTACCCCCCCAAGTCAGCTTCCCAAACAAATATAGAGTACTCGACTTTGCAAGTAGTGAAATAGAAAGAGAATCACACAGAAATTACTAAAATGGATCAGGTACGAACAAAAACTGGTACTGTACCTTATAGGGCTGTTTCAGAGTAGGGATATACCCTTCGCATAGGCCGTATCCATATTGCTTACATAGACCTTTCATATCTTCCACCTTTAGGCATCATTCTCCCAAGGGTTTTTTTCGATGTTTTGAGTGGTTTCCTACTATAAAGGATATCTATACGGATAAGCCGGTTGAGGATCGCAGGATGATGCAACTTTTGAGTCGCATCAGATCCATGATTTCGGTTTTGCCAATCCCAAAAGGTGGAGCTAAGCAGGAGCCCAAATCGAGTCTCTAGAAACACAAGGGAATCACCTCACGCTTGATGTACAACAAAAATCTGGCTTACCCATGTTGGTTCATGAAAATCATGGGGGCCACCTCCCCGCCATTCAACGAAATCAACCCATCAACTGGCGGAACAAAGGGTCCCAGCACCATGGATCAACCCATCGGTCCATGGCATGACCTGCAGGTTCTCCAGTTCCAAAGGTCAAGGGGTCCAAGGAAAGCCGTGGACCCTATGTGCCACCCTTACACTTGGATGCCCATTTGGGATCTACTGGTCCGGGATCTGAGAGATTTGGTTATGACTCAGTCAACTTAACTTCCTCACACCTTAGGTTCTGAGAAGATACTGTTGATGGTTCAGAAATCCCAAGGCCAACCACTTGGGATGTTTTTGAAACCCTGGTAAACAATGAGATATTTGCCATATCAACTGGTGATTCGCCGGATTTCTGGTTGCCATCAACCGTTTTTTCTAGAGACTCCTTAATGAGGCTTTTAAAGGGTCTAATTCTCCAAGGTGTCACGGGTGACCTTTTCAGCAGAGCCCTCACCAGAAGTGTGAGATGGAAAAACTGATATTTTGATGACCTTTTTGAAAGGCAATCGATTCCTGTTTGCAGGGAGTATTGATTAAACTCATATCCTGTGAACTCAGGCTTTGTAGGTTGTAAACTTTGGGGGAGTGCATGAAATGTTTCCATCACACATGATCTTTGGGGGTCCATTGGTTGGTTGGGATATTCCATCAGATTCAACGGTGTTGACGCGCTTTGGGAAGAATGCCTTTTGACTTTTTGACATTTTGATTTTTTTTGAGGTGGACAATGGGCAACAGGAATGGCTTAAGTATTTGGGTCGAATGAAACAGAGAAGCATCAAACTTTTAAAGGTACTTCTTAAAAATGCAGGCTGTCAATTTAGGGCTGTCTTGGGGGTGAGGGCCGGAGTCGACCTCAACAAAGTTGAAGTTTGGCAAACTCAGAGCACCTGAGGTTCATGGATTGAACCTTATAAACTACCTTTTTTTTTTTCAATCCTAGTGTGAAAATACATTGTCACAGGCCTCTAAAATGGTCAGGGGCCTACGAAGCTCCATGTGCACCATCTACTTTTACGGTATAAATATATATATTTCTAGCCTGACCAATGCGACTGGGCAAGCCGGGTGCACTAAGACTACCACCATTTCGTGGCACCATTTTCTCTTTGGTGGCCTCTAAGATGGGCCCCTTTCTTTGGTTGTATATGGCATAGTATCATTTCACTCCCAAAAATGGCCGAAGATAAATGGGTAAATAAATGGGTATCCCTGGGGTTATATAAGAGATCCACTTTTTTTTCAACCCTCCCACCTTTTCCCCTATAACCCCTACAAGCGGAGTTATGGGCCTCTACTTATAACTCCATTTTTGTCGGTGACTCAGGTGGCAGTTGCACTCTCAGTGCTGATCCACTCGACAGCGTGGATGGTGTTACAGCCACCTCAGGTGTGGTCATGAAAGGTGCTGGAAGGACCATCAAAAGTATGGGTAGTCACATAAAAGGGTCCAAAAAATGGTATTACTATATGGATATTGATATTACTGTAGTTATATTATATACACCTTCATTGATTAAGAAGATTATCAATGACTATCAAATATGGTCAGGGATATTGGGGGAGGCGAGCTTTCAGATGGTTCAAGAGATGTTTCCAAAAACACATGCTGTATGCAACAAAATTTCCCTTGAAGGTTACAAAACGGGTGGGAACTAGCAGCCAAGAGAGCTTGGTGCTTGTCCCCCCACAGAAATCCGTGATCCCCTAATTGGCACCCTATGTTTTGGCCATGTATAAGCATGTTGGTGGGAAAGGCTGCTGGATGCCTCCACATCGTGATGCCTATAACATCTAAGGCACTTTGAGCCTACTCACATAGGAAACACTATAGTAAATCACGCTGGTTGTAGTTGTGGATTCAAAGTCCTGGGTTTAGGAAAAATCGTTGTTGTTTTTTTGAAACTCAATAACCTACTGTAGAACACATGGAATTGAAATTCAACACATTATGTCTATATTTTCCTGGCAGGAAATCAACGTCAACTACTATGGATTTCTTGTTTGTTTTGGATGACTCGGCCTGATGTCTTCAGGTTCCAACTTTACAGATCTTCACAGAGGCCAAAATGGCTCAGGGGATCCCCCAATGAGTGTGGCCATCATGGCAGGGTTCTCTCCAATGCACGGTAGGTGCTGATCCTACCAGTGCTTCTGGTGCCAGCTCGGAGAGCGTTACAAGTGGCAGGTTGGAGCATCTGAGCCTTTGTAGGGAAGTTAAGTTGGATAGTTTTGGGTTGTTTGGATACCTCGAAAATAGGGTGATCCTTGGAAGTTGAGATATAATCATTGTTCACAATCAAATTTATCACTAGGTGGTGGTGTCAAAGATGTTTTATTTTCAGGAAATGATCCAATTTGATTGATATTTTGCAATTGACTTGGATATTTCTCAAAACTTTGTTATTGCTACTGGTTGTATTTCCCATTGCGGGTGAAGATGACTCTGCTTCGAAAGATTGCAATCATGACAACCATAGGAATCCTAAGGACAGATCTATAGATATGTTGTGAGGTGTTGTCAATGCACCTTTTTCAAGCGGAGACATTGCTATGTTTCACACAGATTTCGCATACATACCAGTATGTTTGGGAGCATGAGCTTACATGAAATTACCAATACCTATTCTACATTGTACATTATATAGCAATAATATATATATATATATATACACCGTATATTTTATATGTGGAGGCGTATTTATTACATGCAATTTGTTTGTGCTTCAACACGCCAGGTCCGGCAAGTTCAGTGCTCAGTATTTTCAGGGACCTCTGACAGCTTCATGTATCGAACTGCTGGGTGGATGTTGAAACGTCGCCATGTTTGATCATGGCGGTTTAGCAACCAAACACCTTGTTAAGGTACCCAATTTCATAGGTGAATCAGGGGTTATGAATTACCCTTTTGTATTGAAAAGGAAGAATGCAGCAATGTCAGAATGGGGGGTGATGAGGTATCCCCGAAAACCTATCTGACAGAGTACCTTAAGGGCACAGATACCAAAAGGTAGCTTAGTAAAGGGTCAGTAGAAGCGAAGATGTAGGTAGGGACTGTGCCATGTACTTTTAAAATTACTGTACATGATGAATTTCACCACAGACCTCGCAGTAAATGGTGATTTTCGAGAATTTTTTCTTTATTGTAATAGGCCCGAATGGCGGTATGACCAATTTCCACACAGATCACCATCAGCCTGAGGCCGCCACCGATGGTGGGGGCAACCTCCGAGGACCCCGGCCCAAAGATTGGATTCTGGATGGGTTTTTTGGGGGGTTTTATTGTGTGATAGCCAAGAAAAAGTCTAGGGGAGTCAGACTTCACCTAAAATGAGTTCATGAGCTATGATTCACTATGATGATACTTTTTTCGAAGAAAATTCCTGGGAGGTATCTTTCCCTGGAAGGGTACCGGAAGGTCTAGTGGGAGAGCAGTTCAAAGGGCGTCGCTCCGTTAGTTTCACAGTTGAAGAGGTTGTGATTAGGAGATGATGCAAAGTTGTGGGATAATTAAGCGTGATAAGCCCACATACTCTCAACAAAATGATCACCATTTCTTGGTATTCAAAAATTGAATGGTATTATGGCAAGTATGGATCATAGCTGGAATACACTACTTCCCCTGCAAACGATGAGTTTTTACGTCCCATTTCAATGAAAGGCCACCCCACAAGCAGTTCCTGTTCTCAGCAGATGAATGTCAGGCAGTCAATTTAACGAAGGTCCAAGTTGACCCCATATAGACGTTCAAAGGGTTTCGGACCAAAAAAAAGCCACCAACATGCTGAGGACACTGTCCCTGGCGGTGAAGGCGTGCCGTTTGTGATGCAAGATTAGTCGTTTTTGATGCCAATTATGGCTTTTGTCCTGAGATGAAGGGCCCAAAGGTTGATTTATGAATTGTTCAATTGTTCAAATAGTCAAAAGTCCACTCTATGAATCGGTAGAATAGTAGAATGCGATGGACGGTTTTTTTTTGCGCGGAAAGATTGCTTGGTAGAGATGGAGGAAGCTGCTTATCGTAGGAAATGAGTCACGTTTTGGTATATTATGTGTACCACTTCTTTGGTCTATAGACTTACAGCCAAATCAGATTTGTTTTGCAATACCTTCTCCGGCATCTTGTGATCAAAGCAGGGGCCAACCTGTTCTAGGGAATCATTGGTGTTGTATTCAAACATGTGTTAGTTCATGATCCCAGTTTGTGTGATATGTTTTTAGATGGTTTGAAATTACTACATTTCCCCAATTTATGTTGACAACTAAGGGTCACCTTTCGGAAAAAATTGTCGTGAGTTTTTTTCAAATGTTTGTCCTTGCCAAGGTGGAACTGGAGAAGCGAGCATAGGTGTTGGGAAGAGCCCAGCTGGATATTTTTTTTTCGGTCACCACGAATTTGTTTATGTGTCGAAGTAGATAGGCCATGGCATGGCATTGCTATTCCCAAATTTGGTACTTTTGGTTGTTATGAAGATTTTGGACATGCAATAGGTTGGAAGGGAACCATCTACTTTGGTGGTGTACTGTACTTAATGGTTTGGGACCTGGTCATGGCCCCAACTACCCAAACCAGACCTCCTAGCAGTCTCGGGCTTTAATATACAAAACCTTGTAAGGGTGGTAGTTCATAACATTTCATAGGACCTAAGATTAAATAACTCATTCTCGATCACCGGTGAAAGTGATTTTGGGGCGATTTGACTGGTGGTGATTTTGGATCCCCAGAATTCGACAGGAATTGCGTTCAAATGTTTCACCTATCAACTGGTCCTCGGAGGTTGAGGGTTTAGGATCTCCGAGGTTGAGGGGATTGCCCAAAAATGCATTCTTTTTACACAGCCTGTAATCAAGTCAATCTTCAATTTGTGGGGATGACAAATGATCCAGCTGAAAATGGTTAGAGTTGGAATTTTCCATCGTTTCCTGGGGCAATTTGGGCCTATTTTCAGGGGCTTTCACTCACTTGCTGGATTCGTTTTCAGGGGGTCCGTTACAATCACCCACATCACCTTTCCACCCCTCGACCATAGGGATGAGTCCAAGGATCCAAAAACTCCTTGAGGTCAAGCCTTTATTCTCCGATGCTTCCGAGAGCACTGAGGAGTTTCTGACTTTTTTTGAATATATAGATGATACAGGCTTGTGATATATGCCATGACTCCTAAAAGTGTGGTGAGAGCTGCAAATTCTCTTACCAAAGGTAATTTGAACTAATTTGACATGATTTAATGCTACTATCTATTCTCACCTCTCAGATTTTTGATGTTCAATGGCCTTCTCTTTAGCTGTGGTGCCCTCATCACACTCCAATAAGTCAGAAAGGTAATCCTCCCAAGAAAATGCCTTGACATTTCAGAAACTTGTGGAGTGAAATATGATCAAATTCTCCTGGGATTTCATCTTCGCCCTAGACGTCATGTCACTCATATAATATAGACAGGTGGTACAATGTTGGTACGGAATGGTCGACTAGTGTCCCATATTAGCCCACAGGCTCTACAAACTATACACCAGTGGAACATAATTCCCTGGAGGTTTGGTTCAGAGAATCATTTTCGTTTCTTTTCACGGGTGATTTCTGTAGGTGAACCATCCGTTAATCTTCCAGGGTGTATGACCACCTTGTCCCCTTTTGACTGCCATGTCATCAAAACGCCGCAGGATCTGCAGGTCAATGAGCTTCTTTCGCGGCTCCTTCAGGTGCCACCCTGCGTTTTGATGGGCTCCTACGGTTGATGTTTCAGAAAGAATTCTCCGAAACAGAAAACCACCGCACCGGATGGATGATGGGATGTATATGAGAACCTCATATAAAACTCCAGGCAAATCATGGGATAAACGGATGAACAACGTGAACCTCAACTGGAAAGAAACGCCGGATTTCTGGCTGCCATCAACAGTAGGACCACCATATCACAGCTCAGTACTTCACCTTTCTCCCAGGTGAAACGTCGCACTGTGGAAGCACTGGAGCAGGTGCATCGAAAAGTTGGGGAGTTCAGTGAGTCAAGATTAGATAGGAGAAAAGTACGGCAAAACTTCAAGCAATTTATAGTTAAGTTGTAGTTGTGAAACCGACAATCAATGAATTGTTATCGGAAGTCTATTGGTTATTTGGTGTATGATTTTCAGAGTGGCAGTTGGGTAAGGTGAAAGCCAGTTTTTACTCGCCGGGTTCTGAAGGCCACTATGACATTAATGACACACCATGAGCAGCTCAATCAAGGCCCCGAGGAAGCCCCCCTAGGCAACACATATTTGGTGGGTGAAGCATTTCAAGAACCTTGCCAGGCCGCGTGAGATCTTTTGACATTCACTTCTCACCAACAGAGATCCATTCACTTTCCCCTTTTTGTAGTCCCCTTCACCGCCCTTCCGCTTCGTTGTCAATGCCCAGACTCCCAGTACGGACCGTTCGGAGGATGCGAGGCATTCTTCGGGAGCTTTTCAAGAACTGGATTCCTTGCTGGGACGCATCATGTCCTCCCGCGAGGAACGGCGTGATGAAGGGCGGTGATGAACAGCAATATGGGTCATGTTTGGGGGATGGTGAGAGAAGGCCTGCCTGTTGAAGCTTTGAAGGCTAAGCCATGCCATGATTGCAAGTGGTGGAGAAATGATATCTGAAGACTGGATTTTCTATAGGGTTGGACGTGTAAATGCCCACACTTTGAAATCTAACATTGACATGTTCCACAATCTTCCTTGGTAAAGATAGAAACGTACATATGAATATGTTTAACTAAATACCTTTAAAAGTGGATAAATGCAGGTGTGAATGCTACTTGTCCATGTTTAATTACTATAGGACCACCACGGGAAGTCTGGAGTCATTTGTGTTACACAGGCGCAAGGCAATGGCCCAGATGAGCGGGAAACCAATTTGAAGCTGGTCTACGAACAGGTGGAGCCACAGTTTGGCAAAGTTGCAACAAATTTTGTGATTTTTCATGTTCATCTTTGGGGAAACATCAGTTGTCCTCATGTTTTTTGCATAATAAATTGGAGGAGCTCAACTGGCAGAGCGAGAATGTCGAAATTGACTTCCTCCAGTGGCTTAATGGTAACTGGTAACTGAACATGTGATGTCAAAGTAGTCATTTTCATTTCGCGAACAAGGGGTCATGTTCATTTCTTTTCTACTTGTTACTATATAGTATGTGAGGTCGGATGGATGAATCGTGAGGTCGGATGGATGAATCCTTCCCAAAAATCAGTCCAAGATAAATCATGGCAGTGAGTCTTTGGATCTCAGGAGTAGCTATTGAGGCCAGTTGCGTAACCAAGTGGAGTTGTTGAAATTTAGGGGGAGCTCCCACCCTGTACTATCCTTGGCTGAAAAGGAGGGATGCCAACAAAAATCTGCTTAGAAGGAGCCAAATTTCCAGATTTTCCAGCACCAAAATGCACCAACCGAAGTAGTTGACCGCCTTTCCAGAAAATCCAGGTCTATCGTTCGATCCAACGTTCCACGGAGCAGGCGGGCCATCAGCAAGTGAGTGGCCCCAACAATTCTGACCACTTTTTGGATGTAGACACATCGTAGATCATGAGATCACATACCTATTTTACGGGTGTAGGATTTCTGAACCATCAACAGTGGTTATGTGGTGGTGAATATTCAGAGAATATGATTTGGGGGTATTATCGATGGGAAGGATTCTCCTGAAAAACTGTTCCAGACAGCCTCTTCCATCATTTGGTAGTTGGCAAGATGATTTTTTTTAGCTTTTCCATCCGGCTGTGTTGATTTCTTGAGTATAGTCAGACGAATCATCAGCCGGAAAGGCAGCAGTTTCCTAGCAATACAGTAAAAATATGTAAAAATCCTATTGAAAATCCAAACAAAAACAATCCGTGGCCTGTTGGCCTGGAGTTATCCCGATTTACCTTTATACACACACCCCCAACAAGGTTACAGTAGGTCAATTTACGCCACACCGCGGCAGGTATCAAAAATTCGTCATGAAGTCCAGGCGCCTCAGTGTGGTGACATGCCACATATGGGAGGTGAATTTCATATTAATTGATGTCACGAACATGACGGATTTCCCCTACCTAAGTTGGTGGTTTGGGACTCGGGTTTTAGCCTAAAATCAGGTTGGTAAAGTATGATTCCAAATTCAGACATAATGTAATTTACTGTGTTCATATCAGTATCTCTGTGCACAAGGTCGCTTGATTTTCATTTTTTTGATCAACTACCCAAACAATGGCACGGTTCAGGTCCATTGATCTTTTACATATCATACTGTGCACCCAGAGTTCAAACAGTTCCACTGCTCTTTGTCCACTTTGTGAATTAAGGTGAATTATCTCGTTTCAAAGGGTTCGTCGATCAACACGGTCTCAAAGGGTACGAGCTGATCCCTGATTGGTGCAGACATTAAAGAAGCAGCTTGCTTTAATTTGCCTCCAACAAATTACTATCAATTTAGGACACCCAACGGCCCAACGGGTGGTTTGAAAGCCTTCGTTCATATTCATACAGCAACAGCTCTTTCATTTGTGTAGTAAAGTCCCATAATTCATGCAGTAAAAGACCTTGCACTTCCAAAACAAACCTCCCAAAAAGAACGACCGGACCATTCGAAAGCAGCTTCATTGAATTCCATCTCTATCGCCCAAAGAGATTTCTCAGCTCCAAGACGTTCCTTGAGTTTAACCAAACGCGTGCGCAGTTGGTTTCAGGAGCTCGAGAGCTTCTGCCGGAAAGGCTACATCCCACCTGTTTATGATGCTTATGCGGCGTCGCAACAGGAGCAACGTTTTATTTTTTGGGTGAAAGAAAGCGATGGGAATTTCTACTTCTTTGAGTTTGATTTTCGACATGAAGCGCATGGAACAGATCTTCAGTGTTTGGCGTAGGTTTGCCAAGCAATTCTATGACTTTCTCCACCTCCATCATTTGTGAGGCAACAGCAGTTGCAAGCCCATCTCTGAAAATACCGAACAGTCAGGGAAATCACCCCCAAGGACTTGACAAATTCTTCCATCATTTCCCCAGGAATCAACTTTTATTTGAATGTGTTTTATCCTTCACACTGACGTAACTTCTTTGAACACCACAAGCAAGTTTCGAGAGTGTGTCACCCAAGTTCTGTTGAAATAGTTGGCAAAGGTCAAAACCACGAACCATTGCTTGACTGACATTCCCCTCAAAAAAAAGGCCACCCACCCGGGCAGCCATATCAATATCTCTCAGTTGTTGTTTTTGTTGGTTGCTGACTTCGGCCAATGATTTTCCAGGCACAAATTCCAACACCATCCAAAAACCCAAAGAATATCAAGAATTGAATCTACTCAGGGCACCCTTGTGTGCTGATGGTTTAGGAGGAGTGGAGGATTCTCTCGAAATTGCTCGGTAATTCAATCCTTGAACAAAAAATGTGAGGAGAAATGAATAATATGATATGATATGATATATTATATATATAAATACATGTTGTTGCCTCTTTCCAAACATCTCAAGCAATTCCAAGCAGCAGTGGCCAGAACATGCCAGATGACAAACATGGATTCAGGACATCCAGAAGATGAAGGAAATGCAGCATGAGGTGGTGACGGAAGAGAAGGACGACAACATGACAACGCATGTTGACACATGGACGTTTCCGAAAATAGTGGTACCTCCAAATCATCCATTTTAATAGGGTTTTCCATTATTTTCACCATTCATTTTGGGGTACCCCTATTTTTGGAAACACCCACATGTTGATACCACTCGACTTCTCGTTTCACAGGATATACAAAACAACAAGGCCAAGATGAATCTGACTCCTCCTTGGCCGCCTGCACCGCAGGTGTGGCATTAGAAAAAACAACCCTTTCGGTTATGAAAATGCCGTTGTGGGAAATTTGAACATTTCCAGAAAGAGCCACCCCCATAGAAGCCATGTATTACGGTGTATTTACTTACATTTAAACATTTACCATGAAACATCAACTAAAGGTAGGGAAATATATCATACATGGATGGTATGGCACCAGAAGGTAAATCTCCCGCGACATTCAATGGTGTGTTGTTGGACACTAAGAGGTGCTGGATTCTGTTTCATGAAAACTGTGGTTGAAAAGTCAAGGAAGATTGCAAAAAAAACGTTTGACACACTGATAAATCTAGGTGTTTTTTTCACTTTTTTTAATCCCTATTTGGGGAAGATTCCCAATTTGATGAATATTTATCAAAGGGGTTGAACCACCAACTAGATTTATATTGTAGATACACATTATAAATGGTGCAGGAATTCAGTCATCAATAGGCCCAGTTACATCAACTGGTTGAAGTAGATGGTCCCTGCTTCCCATGACTTTAGACTTCACGATCGCCACCAAGCTACTTTGAGGGAGTGGCGATTGCTATCTACTTTCACTTGGGTTGATATTAAGCTGTTACAGACAGGAATTTACCAATCAGGATCAGAATGTTACATGCATGTTACATACAAGGAATTCGGTCACTGCCCAGTTCAGAAGTGTCAAACAACCCTTCGTTTCAATTCGCAGCATACGACGGTGACAAGGTGTAATAGCAATTTGGTGCTAGGATGTGCCTAAAACAGGTGTGAACAGGTGGACTCGACTTAGTCAAACCATCACTTTGTAAACAACAACTATCAATTATGCCGTATCTAAACTCCAGTTGTTCCAATGTCATAGGGGGCAAGAACATCAACCTATAATACAAGGGGAACTCAACTCTATATACCGGATTTATACATAGCACATAATTAAATTGAATGTCCTATTGCACCGATGGATTATGATTCCCTCTCGAAGGACCTTTGAGTTTGGCACCTTCAGTTGCATGCAGTTTTCTCGAATGGTGGTAAGTGTTAGGGCAATCCCCCTCACCTATAGCAGTTACCACCAGGATGGATGATGGCATTTTTTCGGCTTAGGGAACCAAAGCTAGATTGGTGAGCTCTTGATTTTCAAGTGACAAGGTGGCTGCGGCATCATGAGTATAGAATATCGATGAATATCTCAAAGGAATATACTTGGTTCGTGGCGTGACTAAGAATGCAAGCGACGAACCATTTCTGATGTCATTGCGGATTCCTTTACAGCTTACAAGTCTACATTGGGGATACTCACTATACACCCATTCTACTGTAAATCCAGATCCTGACCGATCTAAGCCCATATATGAAACGAATTGGAGGCTTTATTCATCAATATCTTTGATCACTTGAAGGGAGTTGGGACTCATCCTCCCAAGCGCCAGGTGATTGAGATTCCACAGCTACCGTTGTCTTGCTTACAGGCTTGGTGATAGGAAGAAAAGATGAGCTTCCAAGAGAAAATCTGAGTGCGATTGGAATGTATTATCCCCAAATATCTGGCCTATAATGCCCGAAAAAGAGCTCATAATCAGTAGATGTTGGTAGAATAGTTCAGTTTTTCTTGAATGAAACAACCACCTGGTTGAGGTTGCAGCTATTTAACTATTGGAAATGTAGTTGGAGTACAATCTGCCTTACTCCACTACGTTGCAGCAGGGTGCTTGCATCGGCATCCTTCATAACTAGTCTTCGGGGAATTGGTGGTTGTGAAGGTTCTTAGTTCGAAACATTGCCAAGCAATCAATCATCATTGCTATTCTAAATATGATATATATATATATATATACGTACAGATATTTTATATACAGATACATGTATGCAGATCTCTCTCTCTAGATATATTTACGGTACACGCATCTTAAGAGATATACATGTTGGTCTATACACCTATAATATACCTCTTAGTTCACCTGGACTTGGGGCATTTCACTGCTGCCCAGGGCGATCCTGAACCCCAACGACTTCCAGAGGTGCCAATTGGCCTTGGCCGCCGGGGATGGTACGGTGAGGGAAGATTTCATGAAGCTGTCAAAGGTAGGTCAGTAGATTTAGTAGGGACACCTGGACACTGAAAATGCCAGGAAAATCAGGAATTTGGAGCTTAGTGAAATGTCAATAGCCACATTACAGATTACATGCAATAGGCTCATACCCACCATATTGCTTGCACATCACTGTTTTGAAAAACAACTTTTACATGTATATATATATATATATAGATAGTGATTTGCAAATTTCCAACTCAAATTAGCTTCAGCGTACCCATTGCCTGTCGATCATAAATGTGAAGCAAACGGCAGGAAGATTGGAGTCGCACTTTCCATGTCATGCCACCTTCATCAAGGAAGGAATAAGCCTCCCTCTTTGGGGCATGACCTGTAAGTGACGTAGGCAACCCCTAGATTCGACAACTTTTTTTGTGTCACATCGCTCCGTTCCCCCCTGGCTCCCATGGTCAGGGCATTGCCACTGAAAGTTCCAGTGGATCTTCCAGCTTCTCAGACTGAATGGTGTGGCATCATCCCAACTGCCCGTATGAAAACAACGAGCCTCAAAACCACCAAGAAACAATTACTGTTTGTAGCAAGGCAAAAAGATATGGATGACGCATCTTGATCAAGTGGATGTCTCTAAAACATAGCCCCTAAAACTTCTGCTTCCAATCATAATTATTGGTTTCCTACCTATCATATTTTGCAGATATTTATATAATATGATTGTTAAATATACCCTCTAGGTGGGATATGTTAGTTCCCTAGAGGGTATACGCTATTACGGCCATTACGTTGATATTTCCCGACAAGTCAGCTATTTCCAGCGCCTTAAGATCCATTGTATTCTATAAAGGTTCACCAGTAGCATCCACTAGAAGATGTTGGAGGGGTCCTGGCTGGTTGTTTCATGTAGGGGTGAAATCCCACTTTTTTGGAGAGTAATATGAAATCATCCAGCTTGTACTAGCGGATGAATTCCTAATGATCTTTTTATTTATATATGTATATGGTGATGGTGTTGTTATCATGAGTCAATTACTGCCTAAGACTCAAGGATTTTGAGATGGCAGATGATAGCAATCCCGACATCAATCTACAAAACCGTTACATGCACCTCGAATAAGATGATACCATACAGTCAGGAATCCCCCTATACTTTTGGTTTCAGTGGCTCTATCCCCACTGGAAATTTTGACGAGCCTTAGTTCCGAATTGGGATGCTGAAGGGATTTAACATAGTTTGCATCAGATATTTGGAATCATGTTGAGCCATACCCACATGTTAGTGATATTTCTGGGAAGAATTTGGAGCCAGGGATGATGTCCGAACCTCTTCGAAATTTAAGAGGAGCTCAAAAAAAACTGCTGAAAACCAAAATCATCAGTTGGTGGGTTGCCAAAACCCCTGGTTCACAGTGGGCAAACAATCAATTTGTGTGTATGAAGGGAACCCCTTCTCAACCTTAACCTTCAATATCCACTGGTTTTCCAGTGTTTAGGCAGGACCCAAACCATCAGATACCCGAAAAGCCTGGTGTCCCAAGGTTCTCCTGGTGGGCGCTCGCCCTCGGTGTCGGGTGTGGGGCCCTTGCCCCTACCTGGTGTGGCCACCGCGCCAGTGCAACCAGGGCCCGGCTGGGCGCAGGCGAACGAAGAATGCAGGGAAGTTCAGGGAGTTGGCCATGTGGCCCATTTTTTGTTGTGGAAGTGAAGTCGGAGGTAATTATTTTTGATTCCCATTCCAGGCTAAAATAAAAGTTAAAGTTAGTTAGAATCATATTTAATATGTGTTAGTTAAAGTTTCTTTCTTTGGATGACTTTTCATGACTTATGATTTTGCTACACCTGACCTGTATCTTTATCTCAGTCAGCTCGCAGGTTCAGGTCCCAGGGTTCCTAGAATCCTATCACAAACTGCCCCCCCAACTGTTTTGTAGGTCCACTCCTTCCACTGTACAGAGTGATGTCCTAGAAAGTGAAAAAGATGGATAATCCTAGGTGGTGGCAACTCAAACATAGGTTATTTTTACCTCGATACCTGGGGAAATGATCCAATTTGACTCATATTGTTCAAATGGATTGAAACCACCAACCAGAATCAATATAGTTTCTCCCAGGCCAAAAGTAGATGGCTAGCTACCTTCAAGGTCCGTACTTTAGTAGATGAGTTCTTCGATAGCTGCATGGGAGGCTTGAGCCATATACTGCATCCAAAGTGGTGTTGTTTGCCAATTTTGGATATATTACCTGTAGATGCAGGTTCATTGCTCATCTCCGAAGGAAGGTAAGAGGTCCTAGTCAAAAATCCCATGGGATCCACAGTCACTTCCAAAAACAGTGATCGCCCTTGTGAGCTAAGAGTCATTGGCCCTTGCCTACGAGCTACCACGATTAGCAGCACCAGCAGCAGTAGAAACATCACCATCGAGATCACTTCATTTCCAGATACCCTACAACTATCTACAACTCATGGCACAATGCATAGTAAATCATGGCGGCAAAAAGGGTAGGTCGACCTCACTCAAGTATCAATGGATTGGCATCCCCCAAAAAGGCATTTCAACAAGAAGTACATTATTACACACTCCAATCATACTCCCCAAAAACCTTTTGTATGTTGCGGGCAACGCTTCCTTTCCATCCACCTCTTCGGATATTGCAGGTTGTGCATTCACCAGCGATACATGGGGCACCCACACAGCCAGGTTTGGAAAACGATTTTTGAAACGGTGGTTGGAGCTGGAGACTTAAGGGGGAAGAAGACAAGAATTTGATGAATATCTAGGTGGTGGTTTCAAATATTTTTTATTTTCACCCCTAGTTGGGGAAGATTCCCATGTTTACTAATATTTTTCAGATGGGTTGAAACCACCAACCAGATATAGTGAATTACAATGGATTGTATACGATTTGCTATTCTACTGCCTGAATGATACCTGGTACAAGCTATAGCGGACTGTAATGTAGTCTATTGTATGCCCTCTGTTATCCTAGTATCTGAACAAAACACCTGATACAAGCCTCCATTATCGTTTTACTACCATGTGCACGTCAATGATGGGATCTTTTTAACTATCCTCTAGTCTTGTGGAATTATATGTGCACTGTGCAAGCGTAGGTAAATATAGCTCTAGGTTTTGTGGAAATAGCTCGAGGCATTCAACAGAGCAAGAAGCCCTGGTGGTAGTGTATTTATGTAAAATATATACACTACCTCTAGTCTGCGAATTAGGAGATCATTTCCTGCCCTTTTGTCATATTTGGGAGTTCAGATTTGCATTTGGGGAGATGATCTAATTTGACGCCACCGAAAACAAACCTGCCTGATTGGACAAAATCCTGCAAGATACAGTGTTTTTGTTTAAACATTTTTTAATTATCCCCAACTGGATGATTACCCACAGTTGGCAACGTTCTTGGGTTCAGAAAATAGTGTTGGTGCAAGAAGCAGGAATAAAATCATTGATCTTGCACGAATGGTTAAAACAAGTACATGCAATAGAATACAATATATACTGGGTGGTGGTTTCAACCATTTTTTACTTTTCACTCCTGTTTGGGGAAGATTCCCATTTTGACTAATAGATGGGTTGAAACCACCAACCAGTATATATATATATATATGTAACATTAGTATTTGTTGACATACCAAGACTTTTAAAGGGGCAACACCTGACTCCGCAACCCGGCTTTTTGAGTCGGCACCATTACCATCTACTTGGCGCACTTTTGAATGTTGACGATGGTTGCAGTCAACGATTCAATTTGCGATTGTCTCACATTGCATTTGAGCAGTATGAAAGATTGTGAAAAAAAAACGAATGTATTCCAACACCTAGATTTCCCATAAAAAATCCATGTAGGGAATATTTACTCTACATTCGACTGTGGAGGTAAATCGTCCATACATGGAGCATCTGGGTTTGTATTAAAAGTCTATCCTGCAAGGCATTGGGTTTTGATGATTCATGTCGCAGGCACTATGGTGCATAAGGCACCTCCCATGTCCATCACACCACCTGTGCCTATGGTCGGGGACGCCAAGGATGGGTTGTCACCAGGTGACTATGGACGTTGAATTTTTTTGACAGTTTGATCAGGATACTTCAAGTTGTCATTTCTGAATGGATACTCCTTTTCATAAGCATTGTTTGTAGGAAATTATAGCTTTATAATTCAGGAATTCAGGAAGGATCAACATGGGGGGGAATCCTAATATGTTCAAGAGGGAGAATTTCGGAGAACTAACATGTTGCTTTTTAAAGTGCGGAATCAGAATGTTTCTTTTTTTTCAGGCAATGTACAATTGGTGGATAAGATTGGTGGTTTACTAGGTCTATCATTCTAAGCACATTCCTAGTAAGGAATCTTTCCTTTTTTGCATGGGCTTCTTTAGGATTTTTATGCCAAAACCCGAGAGTCGGATGAGGCAGAATAATTGATCCAAGGTACAGCTAGTTGTTGGCTAGATGTTATGATGCCACCATGCCAACATGATAAACAGAGTACCAAAGCACCCTTTGGTCATCAAACATGGCATGATGAAATTGCTCACTTTTTGATATGGAAGGGCATTTATACAGTTTCTGATATTCGATTAATACCTTGGTCCATGTAGATCCAAGATACACGGCGATCATGGCGCAACTCTGATGTGTTGGTTTAATGTAGCCAATTATGACAACACGTTTGGGTGGTTGACCCTACTGTTGATTCCGCATACTCTTGGAAACGATCCCTGAGCCACAACATATTAATATCTTTACTTTACTTGTTGTTTTAGGTACAAGGTGCTGGAAAGGAAAGGGGACTGATGACCGAAAAGAAGGCAGATTGTTTTTTGGTACTGAATAAGCTGGTTAAAGGGCTGATATGTAATTTCTAGCAGATACATAACATAATGATACATATATTCCAGCCCCTAGGGTTGTACATTTGCATGAGGTGCCAATTGCTGTATCCTGTTCATTTTTGGTTCGATGGTAGCACGTGATATCATAGTCCTCTACCAACCCCATTGTATGGCAGTCAAATAGTAAAGTATCTTCATTTATCAGTGGGTGGATCCCACGAATGAATCTTCATGAATCTTCACTATCCACTCGCTTTGATGGTACAGGGATACACCATGATACACCCAATTCATCCCAAACTTACGCAGATGATTATCATGGCGGGCGGTAACCCTTAAGATGGTACCCTTGTTGCCAGCTGTTCCCCTTTTGAGGCCTTTCCCCGTGCACCAGGCGCTTCGGACCAGTTCCATGGTCAACATACATGGCTCTAGTTGGACACCCCCAAGTATAGTATGCAGACCAATACGTAACAGCTGTGCTATGAATTCTCGAGATAGTGTACATACTATAAGTGGCAGGAGGTTACACCACAACAAATATGCATTCGAATCTGAATGATGGCTTTACACGAGATAATCTTGCTTATTTGCAAGTACAGCTGGAGGCATTTAAATCCCTAATCGTAATGGAGAGCAAAGGAACTACCACCAGGTTGTCGGTGCTTTAACAAGTTGAGGTATTCGTCCTTTTTTACGGACCTGGTTGAGACCCCTCAATCTTCCCTTCAATTATGGAAGTGCAGAACCAAGGCCCTCAGAGGGGATGAATTTGTCTTGGACTCTTAATCTTCCATCGTACGTTTCCGACGTCTCCCTGTTTGCACTGTCAGAAATTGGTAGAGACCAAAGACTACTAGGTTGCGCCGCTAAGACATGAAGAACTTTCATGAGCAAGTTGGGTGACATCATCCACTTAGGAAGGCTGTAAGTCTTGCTTTATAGAATCAAGATGAATCAAGTTATTGACGACTACAGATGTTTTGCAACAAAAAGCCATTTTACAACACAAAAACACAATTTGCATGGCTACTCCCAACTCCCAAGAAGCATTTTGTTGTGGAACCAGAAGTTGGATGCTATCATGATCCCAATCAACAATTTTATTTGGCTTATGACTACTAGGTGATACCTATCTACGTGGAATCCACCAACCGCCCATACATTCCATCCTTCTCTAAGGATGGGGATTCGGAATCGCACCAAAATGCCTTTTGGATTCTTAGGTTTCGACAACAAGGTGGCGCTCTCAAAATAATCCATAGTGACTCCAAAATAGGGCTTGATTTCCTATTTGGGGGTGACAAATCTTGAGAGAGGTGCTGGAAAAATGGAATGCCCTATATGAGAGAGGTGCTGGATCTCCAATGCTGCCATATCGTCCTGTAAGCCCACAAGTTGGGGGAGCTCGGGACATTCTCAAGGGACGGTTGTACCGCTCCACCGCTCCTGTATATACAGGGTAGTATATAATCTATACATGGGATTTACTTAACATGTTAAATATTACCTTAAATATACGGGTAGCTAAATATATCCTATCTACTATGTGTAACTTGGGTAATATAGCTTCACCGTAAATAGGAACATATCCCAAGTTACAAACTTTTGATCGTCCTTTCCAACACCGGAATCATCCACCAGGGTTTTGTCTTTGGACATGGGTTGAAAGATTCCCCCCAAAGCCGGTTGATTAGGAAGGAATGCATGGGCTGTGAAATTTTGGTTCGATATAGCCCATTGCCATGAAATCATGTGGCAAAACGTATATTTCAGGATTATGCTGAACTTGAAGTGGACTAAGAACTGTCAACAATCCAAATGGAAAGAGTTTCGTTTCTCAGCAGTGGTGATGTCTCTCAAAACCCCTGGAAAACCAACATTGAACCCGAAGGTTTGATGATGAATGCCCTTTTAACCGGATGTTCAAAACGTGGAAACCTGGCTGGGGGAGCTGGGAAGTGGAAGTTCCCTCGTTTCCGAATGTACCCTAAAAAAACAGGAAGAAAAACACCACTGGGTTGTTTATCGTCCACTTAAGCATCGATGATCATCATTATCATCATCATCATCATCATCATCATCATCATCATCATCATCATCATCATCATCATCATCATCATCATCATATCTTAGTCTTTATATTCAAAATGAAGTCCAGGTCAAGGTCATTTCCATCTCATNTTCAAACAGAAACAGACCATAACGCGAAGCTAATCATGTAAATCCAGTTGAAGAGTTTGAAAAAATCAGAGGCATTTTGATGCATGGCAGGGTGTTCCTTATTGATTTGGCGTTGTGTCGTTTTTTTGGGCCCAAGCCACCGCACGTTTCCTGGTCCTCGCTGCTTGCAACGTCGTGGTCCACGGTGTGCTCGATCCGGGGCGCGGTTGGTAATAACTTATTAGTGTATATCTATAAGTGTATATACATACATCTATATGTATATTTGTCAAAAATTTGACGTATATGTAAATATATATATATAATATACATATTTGTAGAAATTATCTATATAATCATTTACATATAGATTTAATTATTTAGTTTTTGATTTAAAGCTTTTCGCTTCCAGGTGGGTGAGCGGGTTTTCACCTTGGGTGTTTTTGAAGGTGTGGATGTGGAGGTGATCCGGTTTCGTTCTGCCCCAAAAATCCATGGTTCGCTTTTTTGGGAAAATATCATGACTTGGGATCATGATTTGGCAGAAAAATGCAGAACATACTTTCTTTGGTAGTAACAGTAGTATCTTGTGGATTCTGGACGTACACATTCTGGCAAGAGGTACCATGCAAGTATATTTAAATCAGTCGTCCTTTGAGGGTATCAACAAAAGTTCATACAGTCCTTGAATTCCATCCATTGGGTTAGTAGAGGAGGATGCACTATGACACCCAAGGGTTGGTTGAAAAACGAGGAAAAAACAGAGTTCTCTATAGGCTTCTGACCACCAATGTGCCATGAGAAGAAGTGTCCAAAGGTCAATCGAGCTGAATGGGGTCTCCGCATGAAGCTCCTCCCAAGAAGCGTTTCGTTTGAACAAAGGAAGGGTTCCAAGCCCCATAGCATCCATGTATGTTACATTTACCTAGATTTACCATCAAAATAAACTGAGTGTAAGTAGATATAGCATACATGGACTCTATGGGAGCTATATAATTTGTAAGAAGACAGAGTCGGGGTGGGTCATACTGCTTATGCCCGTGATTTTTGACTATATGTTTGTTTGCAGCACGGCGCACCTGTTTTCAAATCCAACGTGAAATTCATATTCATATCATTTTATGGTGCAGTTGGATCCACTAGACTTGTGACCTGCTACAAATTGAGGATATTTTTTCCCTTCCGATCCTGTGAACTCCGGGATTTATGGGAGGTTGCAGGTGGAGGAACGAAACTGGAGAAGCGTTGAACAAGCAGATAGTCGGGGATACAGGGATACCTTTTCCCCCAGCAGGATTTTGAAATCTCATATGAAACATTTGCATATATACCAACAAGATCCAACAAGTGTGCGGGGTTCTTGGAAAGCTTCATTTTTTGGGGTTTGGGAGCTTCATCTTTTTTTTCCGCCAAAAAAGAAAGGTAAAATTATGATACGATTTTGTTTTCGTGGGAGCTGAAACAACATCACTTGGTTTTCCCATGTTTCTGTGACACCCTGGCACGCACCAACTGGCCTTTTTCAGGCTGAAATTCAACAGTGTCCAAACCCAGCAGAGGGTTGGCGAGGTGCCCAACAAAAGCCGGGGCAACTTGTGGGAGATCCATCAACATATGTCAAGGAAAAACACCTCCATGGGTGTTTTTTCCATTAAACAAAGCTGCTTGGAAAATGGACCATGGATGAAGTTATATCTTTTTATTGGAAAAGGTTCCACCCCAGTCTGTATGTTAATCTACCAGGCTATGAGATGGTATGTTTTTTGTCTTTTGTAGGTTTGAAGTGTTCAAATGAATCTAAATGCAACTCCCGTTTTCTTTTTGAGGGTTTTACATCAAGCATGTTTATGAACCCATCGAAGTCTTGAGAGCTTCAGATTCTTCATACTTGATGTTGTGGATGGTGCCTCTCAAAATCCCATGGAAATGCAGCAATGATGAGGTACATCAGTGATTGTTTGAAAGATATGTTTCATCATTTTTTACAAAACAATGCATCATAGTACACAACAGTACACTCATTTGCATATCATTGGGCTTCTGCATGATGTTTCACGATTCTGGCGGCTGAACTTGATAGATTTGGAACCACTCAAAGCCTAAGTCGGGGAACGTAGCAAATTTCTAGAGAAGTAGTGAAGGAAGAATAATGTCCAAGGAACAATCAACAATTCGCTGTTATTGATGTTGATTGGGAAAAGCCGTCGTAGATGGTGTCCCACAGACAACCCCCATCAAACTGGTCTGTTACAGTATGTTTTGAATGCTGAATTTCTGTTGGGCAATTATAGCAGGCAGTATGGTTGATCAGCAGATTGAGAGGGTTTCATGAATCACGCACAGTGCAAGATTTCAGCTACCAGAAGCTGAATGCGATGAAAGAAGACCAATGAAGCAGCAATATACAATACAGTACGAACTCTTGGTAGACACTGATCATGCGATGCAAACACCATGACTATTCTACTGTAGCATTAAATTAGCAGAGAGTCGGCATTTGATGATTTTTCAGCCTTCAATGATACTGTTGAACAAAATCTTGCAGCAGTTAATATTGAATATCTCCATTCTCACTGCTTTTCATGCATTTGTTCACAGGAAGCTTGTAAATCTGTTTGGGGTGGAGGCCCCATCCTAAGGAAAGGATTTCCCCTACAATCCAATCCTACTCTAGGAAGGGGTCTGGATTCTGAAAGATCATATAATTAATTGTTGTCACTTCATGATTTTCTCCGGGTGAATTTGTTCGTAACGCGTAGAAATCCCACCAAAACTAAGCTAATTCCAATAATTTGCAGGTTGGTGAAAATGTAATCAAATTTATCATGATTCACCCAGAGTTTTGACATGTGGCGTTGTTTTTCCTTTTTGAAACTCCAATTTTGCTCGTCATCCGCAGCCATCAATGGGCTGCAAGACTACCAAGGGGGCCAAAGTTGCTACCCCGAAGCCCAAGGCTTCTACCCCAGAGCACACCCAGGCTACCCCAGAGCCTAAGGCTACCTCGAAGCCCAAGGCTGCTACCCCGAAGCCTAAGGCTGCTACCCCGAAGCCCAAGGCAGCTACCCCGAAGCCCAAGGCTGCTACCCCAAAGCCCAAGGGAGCGCCAAGGTCTGAGATGTTGAGTTTGGTTGTGGATCAGCCAGAAAAGTGTCTTGGATTGGATGGATTGGAAGGGGCGCTGTTTGCTTGTAAGGCAAGGCAAAATAAACAGAGAAGTTTTGAGATGAGGAAATGCGAAAATCTTTGAAACATGAACTGAATCCTGTTAATTGGGAGGGTTTATGATGAGTACTCTTTATAGGCCAAGCACTCTTTGATAGTATCAATTCAGCACAATCACCATCACTTTTTCGCGGATCACCGCTCACAATCTTCACAAAAATGATTGTTGCCGGGGAGGTCGATACTAAAAGTAGTCTGTGATGGAAAGTCAAGAGACATCACGTTCAATACCGCGACACGTTATGTTGTGGCCTGTCATACCTCAGTCATTGCAGTAGGGTGACTCCATGAGCCTGACACAATTTCCAGCCGCAGAAAAGCTTGCGGTAATACGGTCAGAAATGATGAGGAGCATGTCCTAAACTTCCACTGTTGTCATAGCATGATTGAGGATGTTCGGTCAAATTTTGCAGAGTCGTGGTTCAAACCCACTAACTATCCACAAGATTCCTACAAGATGATATGATATATCGATCATCCTGATGAAGTGAAATCCGGCCGAGATAGCATGCGAAGAAAACAAACACTTTCTCATTGAACCAGAGTATGATTGGAGGAATACACTGCGTTGTAACTCTTTTCATGTGGGAGCTGTCCGTTTCAGCACCTGGTTTGGGAGATTCAAATTCATGGAGACCTAGGAACCAGCATTGTTTTCTTATGGTTGATACTGTTGATGGAAGAAATTCGGCTGACCAGCTGGGATGTATAAATCCTTGTAAGTGGGTGTTTCCTAAAATAGTGGTACTCCCAAATGATCCATTTTAATAGGGTTTTCCATTATAAACCATCCATTTTGGGGTACTCTCATTTTTGGAAACACCCAAGTAATGGGATAAGATAAGTGTTGCTTGGAGGAGTAGCTTCTCAGCAGCCGAGCACTCGACTTTTCACCGGCAACACTTCTCAGAGCTCAGGTACCGCAATCAGGCCGTGAACATTTTTCCACAGGCCGTTTTTGTTTCTTATGTTGCTCGGGGTGGTGGGCTAAACACATAATACGTTTCTTAAAAAGCGGACAGAACAGGTGATTTGTTTCAGAAGGTAAGGGTATTCACTTTATTTATGTGTTATTTTATGTCATTTTCATCCATGTATATATATATATATAGATATCATATATCCATCAAACAACAGTACCATTTTGGATAGTTCTTAGCCTCCCGACATAAAAACAAAGAAGTGAAACTCTTGGAATTGCCACATTGGCTTCGCTGCTCATTCGCAGCTTGCCTCCATGGCAAGCAAACCGAAGCATCTATGTTTGTATACAAAATAGTTATTTAGCATGTTTGAATCAAGAACCCTTTTCCAACAACATCTCTTTTATGCATCTTTCACTGAAGCCGGCAATGTCAAACTGGGATGGACGATGTTTTTTCTTCAATTTTCAGATCGTTTAAGATGTTTTATAAGTATGATACTCTACCGAAAGTTTTCATAATTACACTGAATTTTTACACTTTACTTGTCACATTGTCTAAGTGGGAATTATACTGCAATCATATTGCAGGATGAAGACAGTTGACAGGCGTTACTGTAAAATGTTATCCCTGTAACTAGAATCAGCTTAGATGGCTATGCCCCGAAGTACTGGCATACTAAACATGTCCCAAATCTGTGGTTTTCTTGAATACCTTAATTTAAACCTAGAGTCATTTCGATACTGGTGATTTTTGTTGTGGGGAAGCTTTTCCCACGCAGAATTTGCAATTTGGATCTTTCGGTCCCATATGCCATCCGCTACAAAAATATCTCGATCCACGGCGCTCGGTCGACCCAAGAAAGCCTTCTCAAAAAGTCATGTGAGCCACGAAAAGAACCCTCTTACTTTCCATTATACTGGTTGTTTAATGGGGATCCTTATATTAGTTTATGGTAATCCTCATATAGCTGGATAGTATTATCCCCTTTATACCCGAAACAAGCACTGTTTTTTTCATTGCTCATGTAGTTTATAGCTTGTAAGATGTGTGGGTTTGAGTCTCTTACTAACCAACAGTATCCATTGTTAGAGGGATGGGGATACACCTGACAAATGGTGGACATCACCAACTTTCAAAGACATCATATTCACCAAACAAAAATTGCTATGGTGAACTGCTGCTGCTGGGGGTTTGCACTTTTGGGCATTGCTTGTTTTCCGTTCAAGATCTCATTGCTGGTGGGGCATCAGGAGATCATTTCTCCAGTGAAGAAAGAGACCCACGATGTGGGGGGCCGAGGAGCCTTTGATCTTGGGGGTTGGGGGCCCACGTGCATTTTTTGCCAACAAAAATCGATCAATGAAAGTACTTGGACGAGACAATGCTTCCAATGAATCTCCCTCAAATGTGTTTTGTCAAACATGACCCTGAAAGAAAGCTCAAAATGATAGTCATTAAGCTTGTTTGGGGATGTTTAAGCGTGAAATATAGCAAACCTTGTGAGGACGGCCCTCATTTACCATTCATTTACACCATTTGACAGGAATCCGATGGAATGTTTTTAACAATGCTGCACAAGCAAACCATAAGTAACGCTATTTGGGGTATCATGGAGTCAAACAATAGGTAATCATTCCTTGTTTCGCTCGAGAGTTCCACAAATTCAATCAAATTCATAGATCTTCTCTGAAGTGAGGCAAAACCTGAAGCGTATTCGGAGGCTTGACTCAAATCTTTCCGAAGCTTCCCATGAATTTTTTCTCAGAGCTGTGCAAGGCACCTACTAAGTCACCTGACCTTCTTTGAAAGGGGAACGTATTCAGAAAAACCAAACCGATCTCCACAACAAAGCCGAAATGATAGATGGTCTTGCTGGAAACATCATCCCTGAAATACCAACAACATCCTACAAATCCCGGGTAACGAGCTTCGTGAACGCACAGCCGGTGCGATTGAAGAAGCAATCCGAACCCAGCTCACGCGACAATTAGGCAGCGCAGCGTAAAGCACAAGAGCTCTCCTCAGGCAACAGAGCACTCCCCGCACTCGCAGCACGCCGGGCTTTGTCAGAGAGGTTCCAAATCAGAAATTTGGTCGAGTGGATCGGAAGGACCGATCAGGGGCTTTTAACTTGGTTCTGGCATCTGGCGAGCCGTCTCGCCTCGTGCATGATTTGGTGCGCAAAGAATGCAACTGGCCTCTTTTCGTCCTTTCAAAAGTGGACAGCGCCCCGGCCAAAAGCGTGCAAATTTACCCAGACAGAGGACCACTCCAGAGAAAAGGCAAGGGTAAAGGCAAAACCAAAGGCAAAGGCGGAAAAGGCAACAAGGGGAAACCAGCTGACGGAGAAGACTAAGGCGCGATCGTTACGCAGTTTCAATGGTTCAACCATACTCGAGAAAAAAAATCCACAACTAAAAGAACGATGACCTTTTAGGATCACTGTTATAGTGTTTGATGTATGATGGTTTAGTGTCACCGCAAATCCCCCATATATAGATCTTATACCCTCAGGACACTGGTCCGTAGGAGATCCTGTAAGGGTACGTCCCTGGATCAAACTAGTGCTACAGCTACGTGCTGCACTCACAAGTCGGACCCAGGTTCGCATCTTATCCCCAACCTGCTCCTTCGATACGGAAGGCCCTCTCCATTGACAGGACACCACCCTGTTTTCCCTTCCACGGGAATGGGTCGTAAGCCTCGAGTTTCCAAAAAGAAAAAAGTGCCCTTAGGCTCCTGGGCAACGTTGCCACCCCTTGTGCTGGGTCACACCCCCGTTTTTGGGTTTTGTGTCGTTAGACACGGAGTCACGTGCACTTGTTTTAATTTTCACCTCTTCTTAGTTTCTGGGGGGGGTCAAAGTCCATCCTGGCTCCAGGCACAGAGCATGCTACATTGGTTGCTGGTCAACAACCACAACAACAACAGCAACAACAACATCCTTGCTTAGTGAAGGGTATGGTCGTTTGCGTGTTGAACACAGCACAAAACTTTATGAGCCCTGGACAAAGTTCACAAACAAAGAAGTTGAGGGCCGTGACCTGCGTCGCCTTGCCACCGCAGCTCTTACCCAAGAAATTCGGGAGGTGTTGGGACGGGAATGTCAGGAAGATGCCTTACAGGCGAAGAGCAATGGGCTGTCCAACGGCCGTCGGACCTTGCCGACAGCGCAGATTCGAGCAACAATGGTGGCCACTGAGTTTGATTTGGGTAGTGTCGAGGAGAACCAACCCGTTTACTCGCAGAACAGGTCCGGACTCAGCTCAACTAACTGGACTCTCTA
Organism: Breviolum minutum Mf 1.05b.01; assembly: GCA_000507305.1. Lineage (NCBI taxonomy): Eukaryota > Dinophyceae > Suessiales > Symbiodiniaceae > Breviolum > Breviolum minutum. The sequence goes on along the minus strand of DF239330.1, from coordinate 59,124 downwards.
TCCAAATGTCGGAGCCACCATCAAAATGGGATCCAGGTGTACATGGACAAAGGGCCTTAAGCAATGGGCCAAAGGCCAGGGAAAAGCGGGTCCTGGGACAGGGAAGAGGCAAGGCAAAGGGACAGTCAAAAGGCAACGCAAAAGGCGGCAAGGGACGCGGAAAAGGTCGGGAACAGAACGCAGATGAGATGGAAACTTGAGAAGCGCGGGGTCCCATGCACCAGCCCCTCTACTCTAATGGAAAGAAACCACACCTCCTAAAACAAAAAACAACCACCAGAAATACGTGTTCCTTCAAATGTTTGTTGTTAGGTATTGAGGTGCGTCCTCAGGCCGCCAGGTGCTCACTAGCTACGTGCGGCGCAGCCAGGTTTAGCAAGTGGGATACACTGAAATCGTTCTACGGATAATAAACCAAAAAAAGGAAAAACAAAACACCGTTTTTTCAAAGAGTCCTCCGACTCCAGCGCCTTTTTCGTTTTCCTAATGATTTTGCTTCACCATGATGGAAAAATATCACCATATTGATGCTCACCTTTTTCTTCCGCTCCGAACCATCCACTTAGCCTGTGTGTGGTGTTCTCGTATGTTTGCCACCGCCTTGTACCTCCCATGTCCAGTTTTTCACATGCAGTGGGTTCATTTAGAGGGACACAGCTCCGACGCGTGGAGCAACGGAATTTTGTGTGTTTTGGTATGCGGCATGGTACAAGCTACACCAATCGCAAGTCAACAACAGCAGCAACAACAACAACAACAACAGCAGCAACAACCACAACATTTCAGGTGCCTTACGGGAATATGGATGACCAGTCGCCTACCCGTGGGCAACCGGCTTAAGGAACTCCAAGACAGAGTGGGTGTGGAGCAGGGAAATACCAGGCAATCGAATTAAGGAAGATAAGGAAGAGGCGTCCAAAAGTATTGGCGACGAAGTCAAGGCCCAATTGTCGAAACAGGTTGCGGAAGACCAGGCACAGGCCAAAAGTCAAGAACTCAGCAGGGGGAACAGAAGCCTTCCCGCACATGCTGCGCCCTTGGCTCTGCCCCAAGATTCTATTATTTGATGTTTGTTGGAATGGATCATCCGCGACAGGGCAGGGGGCTTCCAATTGGTTTTGCAACGGGGTGAGCCCACGAGGGTCGGAATCAATCCCACAACACAGTAAATGGGTTCTCTTTGTTATGGCACGCGTGCAAGGGAGGGCCCCACAAAGAGTTCAAATGCACGTGTATAGAGGCCCCAAGACCCGGGCTAAAGGGAAGGGCAAGGGAGGAAAAGGTCAAAGGAAAAGGAAGCAAGGGCCGTGGCAAGGATGCCGCAGACAGGAGGCGTGATGGATGAGGCGGGAGCTTTTGGCGTATCTGTTTTGTGGGAGGAAGTGGAAAGGTGAGGCAAAAACAAAAAACAAAAAAAGAGATGTTCGGGGTCAGTCCGCCTTATTGTACTCTCAGGCCAATGTCATGTTTTAAGTGTTTTACTTGTTCTATGTCCCCGACACTTGTTAAAGGTCGCCCATTATGGGGTACGTCCCCGGTTCGCAGGGTGCACGTCAGCCATGTGCGACGTTGCAAAGTCTAGCAAGTGGGAACACGGTTAAAACAGGTGTCACACAGTCTATCGCAAGACAATTTGCTAATTTTCTTCCGACAAGTCAGGTCATTCCAGATCCGCGCAATGAATTACGGGGGCGTACGGCTGCGGCCCTTGAACTTTATAAACTTTCTCTTTACTAATTGGTTGCCGGCATTATTCAGCTTGCTTTTGTTTGCGAGTGCAGTTGTGGCGTTTTAAGCCTATAAGTAGTTATCAAGAAGTTATGAAAGGCATATAGTTTTCAAGTGTTACAACTATAATACAACTTCTTCGTCGTATCTTTTGACTGGAATCATTTTTTTAAATAATCTGTCAACTGGAATAAAGTGGCCGCGTTTGCGTTTGTTTCTCTACCCGGGCAGAAAATTGCAACCCGCGCAGACTGCGCCCCACAAGCTTTCGGAAAGCCTGAATTTACTTGAACACTCCGCGGACAAGCCACAAAAGCCTCGGATCCACACTCCGCAGACAAGATCATCTTTTTGTGTTTCTACATTTTTTTCGTCCGCGGACAAGTCCAACTATAGCCGTTTCGTCCGCGGACAACCCCATGACTTTGGGAAAACACAGGATTTCTGCGGACAGGGTTTCACATGTGTAAGTTCCACAATAATATAGTCAGGAAAATATTTTTGCTGCATATGTTCGTTACTTCATATTAACTTTAACTCGTCAAAGGGTCCATTCTTTACGTTGGACATATCTCCCAGAATGTACTTATAACTTATAATTGATCACTCAGAAGTCTCTAGTTCTGATTCAGTTAGGCATGTTATAACCTAAGTTAGCCATGTTCTCATTTCTGTTTTAACCTCACAAGTCCACGGGCAAACACAAGGGGTGTTCCAAATCCCCAAGGCAGGTGGTGAAGTAAGGTTTCATGCCCCTCAAATCCCTACCAACAAAAATTTGAATTAAGTTTTTTTGCCACACTACAGTAAACTCCATCCTCTTACCAGACTACAGTAAACTCTATAAACATGATCCCCCGCAAAACTCTCTACGTTATAGTTGCCCAATGCCCATGATTCAAGAACTGGTCCATGTTGGTGAGTTTCATTCATGGCGAGGACACGGGACCTTGTGGGGTCCTTTGTCCAAAGCTCCATTGCTCTTTGCAGATGGACCTCCCGATAGGCCTGGTCTTCGAGCGGTTGAACGGGGTGACTGGTGGCTTAATGATTTGCGCTCTCTAGCACAAACATGGCTGGAACATGTGGAACATGGGCCAATTTGAAGATATTTCCGTTTTGGAACTGAGGACTTCTCATCTAGCAATGTGCGTTGTACCTCTGAATAAATGCTTGAGGAGGCGCATCACATTCTATTTCCAAAGGTCTGAGTGTAGTACAGGTCACTATCATATACTGGTAGCAATTGGCGCAGGACTTCAAGTATCAGTTTGAGGGGAATAACATGGAGTCATATTGGTCGAACGAGTTCCTCATCTTTACCTTTACCACTTTTTACCTCCAAGTTGAACATCCTCCCTGCTGTTTTCTTGAACGATTTCTTTCAAGGTGACTTGAAAGCACACAGCTGAAAATGGAAACATGGCGGGCTTGCAGATTTATATTTTTACAACATGCCATGTTTAGGCGGGATGGAAAAGTAATTGCAGCTGTAGCCACATTTCCTTTGGGTTTAAATTGACATTTTGAGATGGCCTGCTTTGAGTTTGAACTTGGTTTGTGTGGAATTCATCTCATCATTAGGAGCTGAATCATAATGAAGTCATGTGAGCTTCTGTTTGGAACCCACAAGTTAGTGAACCGTTTACACTCACCCAGGTACATACTGAATATATCCAAACTTTTGGAGACAGGCATCATGTATTCAATCATAAAAGTAGATGGCACGAAACACAGAATCTAGTTTAGTTTATTTTTCTATAATTCCAAAATCGTTTTCAAAGCTATTTTTCACTTGAGAGTGGCCATGTAGCCATTGCTCGCCATCATTGAGACGATGACAAATTGACTTCAAAGAATCCATCTATTACAGTACTGGTTTGAAAATAGGTTGGAACACCTGTCTTCGTTTCTTGGTTTGTTTTCGGGCCGACTAATTTTGTTTTCCTTTTTGGAAAACATTTTGTTTGGGCAATATCCAATACACCCTGCAAGTTTCCACTGGTTAAAGGGCGAATGCATTGGCAAAATTGCGATCTTGCAACATGAACAGTGTCCAAAACCCTGGTTGATCATTTTATATAGGGTTTTGCTATAGATAAGGGGCCCACCCTCCTCATAACAATCCCTTCACAATCCCCTAATAAGGCAATTTTTTTTTGGGGGGCGGGTTGGCAGCGTTACCTTTAGTTTCCCATGAAACCCATGATTTCACGTTGTCATCTCAATGATGGCTTGCTGCCCCGGACAGGATGGCCATCCGAAAAGATGACGATCGAGATCTCGCTCTTTTTTGCCCTGGTACCTTGGAATTGGGGGGTGATTTTGGATGGATGGAACATGATGGAACCTTTCAGTCTAAACATATTCTAACCTACAAACTTCTGTATTTGATAGATCTCCCAGTTGCTAAATGATTGAAAAGTTTCAACCTACTAATTCATTTACTGTTGAGATTAAAATCCCAAATAAAGTTTGGAACTCAACGGCTACCCTGAAGTTTTTTTGTTTATCTACCCTGAAGTTTTGTGTTTATCGCATCTTTGTCTGACTTTATGGAACGTGGAAGTGTGAATTTATCTCGAAATCCAGGGTACTGTCGGGTATAGATACTGTAATCTCCTTTCAGTGGGATGAAATTTCCCCAGCTACAACTCTGTCTCCTTACCACTACCCTGAACCTCACGTGGTGTCATTATATAGCCGAGTCAAGCATTCAGCAAGTCAGGGCGAGAAACCCAGATTTATGAATTTGTATATGCTTTAATCGTGTCATGCAAATAGGTAGACCTGAGGGGATAATGTTTCTATGCCCGCATATCATATACACCCATTTGTCAGATACATTTGATATATGAATCGTAGTGACCTGAGGTGACTCCTTGGGCAAAAGGTTTGAAGATATTTAAAGATGCAGTAAAAGGAGGTTGGTACAAAATACTGCAGGAATGCCATTTTCTTAGATATCAACAATTATCAACATACTAAACGTAGATGATTTCCATGATAATGGCATTCCGAATCTGATCATATTTACATCACAGGGAGCTTAGTGCACCCATTGTCATTGTTGAAATCTTGCACTCGAACAGCTAAGAAAAGAGGGCCCCGCATGTTGAGTTGATTGATGGAACAATGATAGTGTTTCCATTGTGGGAATTTCATTTTTGAACCAAACAACATGCTGAGATGAGATACGAATTTTGTCGAATTTTCATTCGCGGCTCATTCTGAAAATCACACGTTGCAAAGGGTCCAATCACCTTTTGCCTTAGTGGGTGGACTCAACACTCCTCATCTCACCCATGACAACATCCGTTTCCCCATCTATTTGATGATGGACATCCTCATTGATTCAGGTCTTTCAGACGGCGTTGAGGTTACATTTTGGGCCATCGGACTGGAGAACCTTGGCATGGAGCGCAGCATTTTTTGTTCGGTTTTGACCCTGGAAGTCGCCGAGTCGCCCAAATTGAGGATGGTGGTGAATGTACGGTAAAATAACCCCCAAAATGATCTAGCATTTTAGGAAATTGGTGGTTGGTAAATGATTGCAGATTTTACTTTGGGCTCACACAAGCGGAAGTTTAAGGTATCTATGGGATCCCCACCAAGACTGGTAAACTTTTGGTGCTCCTCGTTGGTGGTTTCGAGTTTTTTCTGCATTCGAAACAAAAAATCCAGAACCTGTGGTGGACCAAGACAAATCAGCAGATGCTGGATGATGCCTGTCGAAATTTTCAGATCAGACCTGAAGCAAGTGTTTTTAAATCTGGGAATGCACCAGATTGTTTTTCAGAGTTTTCCGAGGTTTGTACGCGTGTTGTTCTCAGAAAGCCATGTTGAAATTTCAATTCTTCAAAAAATCGGAAAATTTGGGATCATTTCTGAAAGATGTTGAAGGACAAGAGGCTGATATGGAAATTCACCTGTACCTAGGGTTTAAAAGGCACCAACCCATGATTAAAACACCATCCCAACTCATCACAACATGACAAGCTGACACAAGTTGCGAAGGGGCCTCTTTCAGATTGGAGATGCATGACATTGGGTCACAGTTGGAGTGACAGACCTGGTCTTCGAAAACACCAACAATCCACAAGTATCTTCCCATTTGGGGGTGGGACTCACCTGCTTATTGGATTTCCAATATTTGAGCTCATCAAACAGACCTGTTGCCCATGATTTTATTTGTGTCACACCGAAGACAACACAAACAGGATCAAAATAGGGGAGGTTGGTTTTTCATTGATCATTTGACATCGTTTGATCAATGAAAAAAGGGACCCTGGTAGTGTAGGGTATATGGGGGACAATATACTACCCAGTTATATAGGGATTAAAATAAACCGTTATAAGGATCCCTATTAAACAACCAGTATCATGGAAACTAAGAGGATTTTTTCGTGGTTCATTTGCCCACATGAAATGCTGGTCACTTGGTATGCTCCGAACAAAACGCAGCTGAGGAAATGTCATCGAGTCACTGGGCCACAAAATGCAAAACAGGATGTTGCTTAAAACGTTGTTGTTAACAGGGCTGCTTAATCATCATGTACAACGAGCCTCCAAACAATTAAAAGAAAAGATGAAGCTCTTCACGGCTTTTTTTCATAGTCTACAGATGTGTACAATGAATTACCTGAACTTGTAAACAAAGACTCCTGTCCAATTTCCCAGTTGTTCAATGTCGAAGATTTTCCCTGGATAAATGACAAGAGGCAAGCTATATTCTTCGCATGCGTCTGTTGGCCTCTCATTCGATTGTGTGCATTTGACCCCGCTCTCCGGAACCAACAAATTGAAGTAAAAGGGCCTGGCTGGTGCCATTCACGGCCTGAAATGCACTAGCTGCTAGCTTGAGCCTCGCAGATTGTTTCTTTTTGTTGCCTCTTCGTTCCAAACATAGCCCTGAAAACGCTACTTGCAAAGTGCGTCTTTTTAGCATGGGCCCTGTGCGAAAGTGCTGCAGGTCCAGCCCAGCGTGGGGACAAAAGGTTTAGTGAATTTATCGGCTGCGTTTGGCAGGGTCCATGTGGTTTTGCAGAGCAAAGGGTATGATTGCGCGAGCAGGCCTTGTGAAGCGGTATGTCCAAATGGTGTGATCGTACTGCCCATGTTTGACACAGTGTCACTTTTGTTGCGCAAATAGTTCTTTTTTTTGCGTGGCTTGGTCGCCTAAACACAAAAATTTTAACTATTTGAAAGGGAGTTGCGTTTAACAGCAAAAGCAATATTTAGATATCTTGTAGATCACCCCTTGGAATTTCCACTCTCAAAGCGGGTGGTACCCAAAAAACTATTTGTTTTAATGCACCGTTGTTAGGGTTACTTTTGGAAGTGTGAGGTTCATTTTTGGTTGTGTCATGTCCCCTGATCCTACAAAGGGTTTTGTTGTTCATGTCCACCATGGGTCTTGTATCTCCATTCTAGCGCGGCCACTGGTTGAAAACAAAGAAAGGTTGGCATTGTATAGTAATTTCATGCAGTTCCTCGAAGCATTTATGAACTATAGATCCCTGATTTCCCGCACCAGCTCGCTGCCGATGCAGTCGATTTTCAGAGGAGTGTGCACTTTTTGTGAGGTGAGTGGGCAGGTGTCAGGGATCAATTTCTTGAACCAAAACAGCTGTAGATGAAATTCCTCAAGAATTCGCAAGACCACATTAATTCAGAAAACACACAGACATTTCCTGAAATCCAAAAACCAAAATCTCCAGCAGCTGACATCTACAGCCCACAGAATCTAAAACAACAAAATCTAATATACCCAAAAGAAATTCTACTAAATCCATAGATTTTTGCTGGGAGAAAGAGTGGTAGTGTGGTTTGCGGGCTTGGGACTTGACCCCACATCTCTATGCTGCAAGGTGGTTACCTTTCAAAACCATGGGAGGCTGGAGGGTCATGAGTAGAGGAATTCCCAGGGTTTGAGCCATTGCTGTTAGGGCGCTGCGTTCTTGTGGATGCTGCCACCCATTATTTTCTGAGCGTCGACAGGGCGGCCGGTTTGGCATCCTACCAACCGTTGTTCTAGCATTATATAGTGGGGGGTGCATGGCTTAGGCGCGGAATTCAGGGGTGTATTTTAGGAGGGCTCATCATTTTTCATTGTTTTTTACAAAAAACGGTTGGTCGTATCTTTGGCTGTCTCCATGGATTGACCGTGCGCTTGCAATGAATCGGACCTTGCCTTTCCTGTCTTTCAAGGAATGGGCGACGCAGTATTGTATGAACGAAGATGGGACATTGTCCCCTGTCAAAGCAAAGGACCTTGTGGTTGGTGTCAGTGAAAGTGACTTGGCCAAAACGGAAAATTCGAAAACATGTTTTTGCCACTTGTAGTTTCATTTGAACCCTCAAAGCATACGGATTTCTGAAGAAACTGTTTTGTGGCGTAGTTCGGTGTGCAAGACCAACCCTGAGGGTCTGAATTTGCAGGCTTTGTTTGATGGTTGGGGATTTGGCCATGATATGGTTTGTTTCCCATTCTTTCAGGATATTTACATTTCTTCAAAGTTGAATTGATGGAAAGCCATGGAAAACGTTTTTCATTGGTTTGTACATTTTCACTGCGTATGCAACATTGGTAGCCTTTCATTTTTGGGTTTACGCACTGGTGGTAAATACATTTTATCTACTAAGCATTTAGGCAATTTTTGCCCGAAAGCGCCTGCAAAAGTTTCGTTTGACAGAAGCAACGTCATAAAAGACTGTCATGAAAAATTTCCTAAACAATTACCCAACTAAAAAGTGCAATGAAAGACTGTCTCGAAGGACTGGCCCATTTAGACTGTCATCAAAGACTGCATGCGTCATGCAACATTTGTCAACTTGCACTGCCTTCAAAGACTGTTTCCTAAGAAATTCTTTTCAAACGTTTTTTCAAAAGGAACTCTAAAACAGTTTTCAACAGTAGTCCTCAAAGAAGCTCTTTTCAAAAGCCTCTTCAAAGAGTTTCAAAAGTAGTTTTGTTTTCAAAAAAATCTTCTAGTAAGTGTTCTAAAACAGATTCAATCACTCTTCCAAAATAATCTTCAAATACACCTTTTACATAATTTTTTTCAAAGCAACCTGCTCGTCGTTTCGGCCATGTCGGATATATTCAGAACTGGGTATACAAATTTCTGGGTTTGCCGAACAACCTTTGGGAGGGTGCTTGATGTAAAGTCGGACGATTGGAAATTCATCGCCTGAAACGCCTCTCAGGTTTATAATTGAACATATACATTGCATTGCACTCACATTGCTTGCGCATTACCATGTGCTTACACCTGGTCTTGGTAATATCTGCCTATAACCTGCCTCACTGTTTTCATTGCTTTCGGGATATCCGGCCTGTAGTTTTCATGTATTTTTGCAGCCGAACGGAAATGGTTCGCAAAATTGACTTGTCAACGTTCTTTTGGCATGTGAGGTCAGGGCACGTCACGGCGTCTATGTCCATCATTTATCACATTGCATCACTTCTTGTTTTCTTTTGTTGCTCGGAACTTTCCCCACAAGGCCCAAAACCAAGCCAACCCCACGATGCCATGTGCTCACCAAGAACAACCTGCGACACCCGGTATGGGCCGCGTGGTCTTGGTGGACAAGTCCGATACTTCACGACGCATCGTGCCTGGCTTTCCCGGCACAGAAAAAAATCGTTGGTGTGCGTGAGGGACCTTAAAAATGGTGCGAACAGTGTTCAGACACGCTTTGCAATATTGTAACCTATTGGTGGGTTAACGGTTAGCAGATGTTGGCAGGGCGCTTTACAATGATTTTGAATAGTATTCCCTGTTAAATACAGTGATGTCGCATCACCCCCTGTATTACAAAACAATGTCAAATTACAGTACTGGTTCATGCGACATTTACGTGTTCATGGGACACTTGAGTGTCAGTTGGTCGAATTTGAAAAGTTCACATGGGGTCTCACATGGGGATGTCTCAAAATTAGGGATCCCCAAATTAACCAGGCATTGTTCATTGGATATGAAGCCACAAGATTTTCAGCAACGTCATTTGGGGACACACCCACATGACCTGGTTTCTCATCAAACGCAAAAAGTTCATGAGCTAGTTGTGAAGCAGCAAAATTTGTTTTGGTTCCCCAATTGCAGTGTTAATGTCAAATTCTTTGAGATGTTGTATGTGCAGGTACTTGTTCTTTCTTCTACCCATACCAATAATTTGTTATTGGTTTCTGATTGGATTGAATCAGAATGATGATACCAAATATGGCATCAGGTGTTGTGAACATGTATGAATTGTATGAACATGAAACCTCAGGATTTGACAAGTTGTTCACTGTAGGGATGCCCAAAGAAGGTGTTTAAAATTTTGTTTGGGAAGTTTGAGAGCCCAACACCATGGGTTTTATCAAAGGGAAAACCAATGTGTATAACGACCTCTCCAACCAACCAGCCCTGTAAACAGTAATTTACTGCAGAATTTGCCAACAATGACCTTCATTCTGGTTAAATAGTGGTTTGGGTTCATATGGATTTTGAAACAGACCGAACATTTTAAGTAGTAGTTAAACCGTTTACAAACATTTTTTCCATTTGATCTTGTTATCCCCAAGAAAAAAATCAGCAAACCTCGACCCCACCACACCAACTGGAAAATTCAGTCTCTTAAGCAGGAGTATGCAGGGGACTGGAATATATAAACCCATGTAAGGCCTTTGTTATGAGGAAGCCCTTATCGGAATTGTGTTAGTCAACCGGGATTTCAGGAGATTCAACTGTTGTCACCTTGCTTTCCACCCATGGTTTTGAAGCAATCGCGTTTTATTTTTTCCGGATCCTTGTGAAAAGGATCCGGGGAACAAAAGCCATGAGGTCTTCAAGACGGGACAAGCCTTGTCAGACTGCTTGCAAGATCTGCAGGATCAACAAAAACAAGCCGATTCCAGGCCTTGTATCTTCGGATCTGTGGAAGTGTCAATGATGACCCTCCGGGGAAAAAACGACTCACATGAGTCGGAAAATCATAGGGTGAAACAACCTCCCAAAATGAACCTCAACAAAATCCGGAGTGGTTGGTGAACTAATTTTAATCATGAATAGATGTTTATTCCTTGGAAATAATATCAGGAATACTATTTTTGACCTTCCAAAATCAGACTTTTTGACCGTCCAAAATCAGCACAGGATCAGTTGCCGACAGCCGACAAACCGAGCTGTTTAAGGTAAGTGAAGTACTTGGATGATCCGTGGCCTTCTGGTAAATCCTCGGCCGCACAAACATAACCCCCAGATTCCTAGATTAAGTAATTTTTATGGTCGTGAACCTTGATTACTCAGAACTTAGCTCACTTCATTGGGATGAACCAAGATGAATCCAGTAGAGTGACGGATCCAAATTCGGGTTGGTGAAATATGATGCTTTGCTGTATATGTTGAATCCGGATGAATCCGGATGTTTTGTTTCTATTGAACAATGGGATAAGAATCAACAAGGGTAGTTGTTCATCCCTTTCCTATACTACCAGGGTGTGGTGGCACTGCTCACCTGACATTGATGTGGGAAAACCCAAATCCCATCACCACGCAGAGCTCCAGCTAGTGTTTGTAGGTGCCACAGCCTGACCTGTAGAAACATTCCAATACAAAACATCAACTCCTGCTGAAAGGTTTTTGTGGAATATGACTTGGGATGCTCCTTACTTCAATTCTTCTTTACCCAATACAGTAGCCTGGCAATTCTGCTGGTGACCTTTTTTGGGATGGTGATTTGTGACCCTTTCAAAGGTTAAGTACATTCCGGCCATTCAATGCCCCCTTCGTGCATTTTCGTGCCACGGTTGCCGCGCACCTGGCAGTGAGCAGAAAGTACTGCGCTTCCGGTCTCCCAAGTGCGAATGGATGGGTCCTGGTACCAAAGCAATGGTGCTGAAGCTTGGCTATTGATCAAAGTTGATCCAACAAAACCTGCAAATTTGCTTTGTGTATTTTTTCGGTTGGTTTGGATTCCACGTTTTTGGTGTTTCAAAGACATGTCGGCTTTGGATTTGGGTGTAGGGTTGTCTCCCCAACGCGCGAACGTTGAAATCATGGATTTATTGATTTTGACTTTTGACCAATCAGTGAGTTTGAAGTAGATCAAGACCCATCATCACTGATAGATTAAAACTCACTGAGAAGATGGATTTATTGATTTTCTAGGTGGTGGTTTCCATTTTTTTTAAATGTTCACCCCTATTTGGGGAAGATTTCAATTTGACTGATATTTTTCAGAGGGGTTGAAACCACCAACCAGTTTTAACTAACGAGGCACCCACATCACCGATAGACCCACACCGATCAAGGAGAGGAAATGGCTACGAGGTGCATGAAGAGCCTTGGACTAGTCATCTCTCAGCGGTGGAATGGGCGGGAACACTTGAACGAACATGGGTTGGTTTGCAATCAGTGTTTAATACCTGGCATGTAAGCCGTATGTAAGAGGGATGCATGTAAATATACACGTATATTACTGTACTCGTAGGTGGCAGATATGGTGCCACAGTCCACTTGCTAAACACAGCTAATGTCAGGGCTCATTCAAGTAGCTATAGGTCCCGTTTCTGTCTCCTGAAACACTGTCATAATGTACTGCGATATGAAATGACAGTTTTATTCACCCACACGTCCTTCAGGAATTTGCCATATTTTGCCCAGCAACTATATAAAAGGGTTTCATATCATTGCAAAGCGATGCCGTCCTCATCAATGTCAGTGTCATGAAAGGATTACCAACCACCATTGTCTCTTAACAAGCGCGGCATAGATCGGCCATTAATTGACGCGGTGATGTATTGTGAGGTACTTGATCCCTATGATCGCGAAATCTCCGATCAGCATTTCGGGGTTGAGTGATGATTTTTAAAGACCAAGTCATAGACAGGAGCTATAGGAAATAGGATACTTTACTAGTACAAGTATAAGATATATAGCATAAGACTAGGCGTGAAGGTCAAAGACTGATTGGTTGGTGGTTCATGTTGGTGGATCACAATTTTAGCGGTACCCCTAGTGCTGTAGAAAGCCTTTTCAAAAAGAAGGTATTCCTGGAATAGCAGACCACAAACATAAACCACCAATTATATACGCTTTGGTTGAGAGGGCTGCCGTTTGTGAGAAAATCTGCATCATGCATCAAAGCGGGGCGAGTTTTTTGTTTCTCACTTCAATTCTACCAAAATGAACAGTGATCAGTCACCTTCTCAGTTTATACAGAGTTGGTGAATAAAGTACCTTCAGGTAGCCAACCGGTGGATTTTATGTCAAGCTTCACTGGTGGGTCTTGTCACTTGTTGCCATTGCTCCAAGCACTGACTTTAGGCAGGAGGCCGTGGGCATGCCATTGGAATTGGATTTGCTGACTCAGCCATGTTGCTGGCAAGCCCTGCTGGTTCGGGGTGTATGGATACCGTACGCAAGTTATACACGACGTATCTCAATATGACAGAACATTCATTAGAAGTGTATATAAGATTGGTGAATTTTTATGATTAACTCAAAGTAAGGATGAAAATATTGCCAACAGCTGGAAGTTACATTCTTCATGGCACAATCGGACCTTGATGAGGCCGATATCAAAATTCAGGCCACAAGCAAAGCGGTTTGTTCAATCATGTTCAATCAACGTTTGCTAGTCCTGGGCAAAGAACTAGAACGACGTTTGATTTGGTTGGGTCATTTTTTGTGGCCGGGATGAGCACCACTTTTCCATACCAATGAAATCGTTACAACAAGTAACTCCAATGACATGACAATTGAGGTTGGTGCATTTTGAAGTGAACCCATATGCTGAACCACGGAGAATCTGAGCATCCAGATGCACAGAATATAGGTGATTTATAGACTTTATAGATCTAGATTTGGCCCATTTGGAAAGGCCTATTTTGAAAGCACTATGCTTGTGTAGCAACTGTTGTTCGCTGATTTGGGGTGAAGTTGCTGGAACAATATGTTTGGCCGCCAAATGTCTGGCGGTTGCAACGCCGTGCTATTTCTGAAGATCATACATCATGCTTTCAAGCAACTCAGGGGACGTTTGTGGGACATCCCTGAAAAAATCTGGGATGTCAGCATTTTTTGGGTGACTCATGTGGATTCTTGGCCCCCAGGGTGACTTCCAAGAAACCCGATTGCCCTCATCAACTTATCGTGGTCTTGTTTGGGAAATGGGCCCCTTTTCTCACCTGTTAAGCAGCCAGGGCTGTGGCAGTTTTTTCGAAACACCGAGGTTCGTTTCCTTTGACGGCTTGCCGAAGGAATCCATGGCGATTCGGAAGTTTGATGATCAAAAGTTGGCCATGGAAGTCGCTGGTCAATGGACAAGGTGAGTTGCCCTTTTTGACATTACTAGGGATGTGACAGATAGATATTTTTGAATACGCAAAAACAGTCAGAAAAATACCTCTCTTTTTGGTATCTTCTCTAAGCATTGATTGATTTTGATCCAATCTTTTCTCAACAAAACCAATCTCTGTGGATTTGAAGTTAGTGGGTTTGGCTTGGTTTGGTATCTTGGGATACCTCTTGGTCTTGTCGTATGCATCCTGAGAATTCCAAAATACCAAATAAACCTTAGTAGGTAAGGTAGGGAATTTCACACTTTTAAGGAGAATCCTATAGAGTTTTTGAGTATGACCTGGAATGCAGACCCACGTTTCGATTCTATCCACAAAAAAAACTACCATCAGGGAACTATTGAAATTAGCGGAATCGAAACCGCATTTTCATCATCCATTTTTAAGAGGCCGTTTTCTTGTTTGGAAATCTTCACGCTGCTAATTTTTCCCTCCCGTCAATGGTTGGTTGGATTTCCCCGCTGTGGCTGGTTTTTAATTGCGCGGATGGGGTGACCATTTCTGATATGCAAACACGTCAAATCTGACAAATCTCAAATTTGCAGAATACACTGTTTCACATTCTTTCAGGGTTTGTGTTCATTGCATGAGCGGACAAAACGGGGATGTCTGGAGAGAGTGAAGGAATTCGTTTCCAAACAAATTAATTCTTCTGATAACTTGAATACATCTTGCGCAGATTTAGTGTGGCAAATCCATGAAGTGGTAAATATAGCTAGTGAAACCAATATTTGAAGAACCTCCCCTGTTTCAGTTTCTGCCGGAGTTTCCGGTCATGATTCTGATGGAAACTGAGATCACTGCATTCATCGTAAATAGGCTGGGAAACCATACAGTTTGGGATAAACCAGTTTCTGAGGAACTAATTTTCCCATCTTTAGAGCATTTAGAACTGGAAAGCTGCTACTTCTGCCCTGATACCCCAGCTTTCTCAGATTAGCTAAGAAGTATAGGTTCATGAGCGGTCTGTAAAAGACATAGAGAGAGATCCAACATTTGCTGTCCAAAGATCCTATCAATCCTATCCGGTTCAGAGGAACCGTCAGGTCTTCGACAAGTATCTTGGTTGACCATGACAGTCAAGCCAGGTTTTGAGTTCAGAGGGAATCTCTCCCATTTGCTTGTCAGAAGGTCTTACATAGCTTACAAGGGCTCAGGTCTTTTGCTCCTGAAAACATTAAAGTGATAGAAGATATAGAAGTTACGATAGCATTTGATCCGCTTGTTCGCAGTTTCGTTGGTGTTCATCCAGGTAAATTTTCGGAAATGGGAAGAGGGAGCAGGGACCTCCTTGTGGTATTCAGACAAAATGGATCCCGCCTGGGTTTGCAAGTTTACTTTAAACGATGATGCTGGGACTTTTGGAAAAGGGAAAAGGGAGTGTATGGGGGACGCTTTGCGGAGCTTTCAGTTCAGGGTTATATGGACACTGGGAAGTTTGCGTCAGAAAGCTGGAAGACATGCCGATCCTAGGAACATATCCCTGGGCATCCCCAAACTTCAACTGGGATATGTTCCAAGGTCTCTTTCGAGGTTTAGCCACATTGCAATCCGACTGCATGCTCAGCTTGAAGCACCTCATAGAAGATTTGGTGGATGAGTTTTTAGGATGAGTCATCCATGTAACCATCGAAAAGCCTCCAATGTTGAATACGGAACCCCGGAATGTGGCTGCTGCAGCATCATTTTTGGGTCATTCACCTCAAAGAGTATCAAAGTAATCCCCATTTAGTTTTTGTATGGTTGACTGGGGCCCTTTCTGGGGGGGATCTCGGTGGCACCGATGCAATTTTTGGTCTCCCAAGATACAAAATTTGAGAAGCGCCAAAAAACGTGGAATTGTTTGATGGTAGATCTCAAGCAAAACAACTCGGGAATCGGGGAAGTTTTGGATATCACTCTTCGCTTCAAAGTCTCCTTAGAGTCTTGGCAGATGGTTGAAGAATTCTTGACCATGTTTAATTGGATATTGAAGTATTTGGAGTACATGCTGCTATACTATGTACATCTATGTACCAGGTGATTCAAAGTGACCTTTTTATCCCCAAACTTTGGAGGTCACGAATAACCTTTGAAAGGGTCACTTAACCATCCCAAAAAGGTCACCAGCAGAATTGCCAGATATGTAAATATTTGTTTTCTTTTGTCATTAATATGAAGTCTCCCAAAACGACCATTGCGGATTTGTGCGTTTCCAAACGTCGTCACGAGTCTAAGGATCGAACAATCTCACCCTTTGGGCAGCGGCATTTGGTCTTAGGCTGGGATCATTAACCATGGTGATCGTTGTTGTCCCCTAAGGATTGGGTTGTGTTGTGTTGTGTTGTGGGACCCCTTCCAAATGGCCATTTTCTGATGTTTTTTTTTTTGAATGGTGATCGGTGATCTTAACTACTTACAAGTCCTGGGATGATTCTCCAAGTTGGCGCGTGTTTTTGCGAGGTTCGGCAGGTTTATCATAAGCAGGGGTGAATGAAGACCTGACGTCACTCTTGACAAGATTCCCCTTAATAGATGGTAGTCAACAGGGGAATTCAAACTTCATCCTCCCAAAATGTTTTCCATTGATATCTTGGATTGCTGGAGTGTGAGGCAAACTTGGTGCATTTGAAAGGCTTGTTTCTTTCGGAACCATCACTCATGGCAGGTACATTGAGCTACATTTAGCTACCAGCTACCCATTTTAAAACTGGGCAGTTTCATGACCTTGGGAATGGTACTCACCTGGACCTTCACAACCATCACCATCACCATTCCGGGAGGTGCGAAGCGCGGTGCATCAGACATTGTCTTGGTGAAACAAGGTGATCCTCTACAGCTTGTACTAGAGACAGATGAAGTGCCTTGGCCCAAGTCCGATTTTTTTTTTAAAACAAAAATCCGATTTGGACACTGGTTTCAAGTGCCATGGTTGTTTAGTAGTTTTTTTGAGAGGATCGGGTTTGGGTTTCATCCTCCCTTACAAAATTGCCAGCCATTGTGTCGGTTTGAGCTTGTTGACTCGAAGAGTGTGAACAAAAATCGGGATTCTCTTCCCCCAACAATAAAAAACATAGAAATGGTATGAGTATATATATATATATGGGTATCGTCCAAAAGGTCCTTGACTTGAGTGTAGTATTCGATGACCTTTGGTATGCCAAAATGACCTTTGGCGAAAGTTAAAAGCTGAATTTGCTAAAGTAAATTATTTTTTGGCGAAAGTTTGGCGAAAGTAGTAAGATATGACTGGAACATACATGGATTTTTGAAGATGAAGTTTATGTAGGGCGATTTTTCGCGAAAGTTTGGCGAAAGTTTTGATAAAGCTTGGCGAAAGACGGCCTTCTCTTGAAAGCTAGGTGGCCTAAACTGTTGACTTGTTATGCCTTGTTTGCAGAGAAGCAGGAAGCAGGTGAGCCCTTAGTTTCGGTGTGGGAGTGTCAGAACTGGCCGGAGAAGGTGAGCAAGGACCACCGTTAAAAGCAAAACGCGACACGTGAATGCGCAGCCGCCACAGAATGAGTTTTGATGGTCGCTCAGACACGCAGATGTCCCTTGTCAAGCTTCTGTTTCCTAACAAAAATTCCCAGATACAATCCAACATAGGGCCCCGACGAAAGTTTTTTGTGAGTATGGCGAAAGTTTGGCTAAAGTAAATTTTTTTTTGGCTAAGAATGGCCGTTTCGAGAAGAAAGAATTTTGGACAACCACCATATATTTATTTAGATTTACATTATGTTTATATGATTTATATATGATATGCATGTATATATATTTATATTTGTGGAAACATTCAAATTGCCTGGAGTAAATAAATCAAACCAACGGTGTTATAGGGCCCAACTCTTGTCCGATACACCCTTTACTATGGACATAATGCTTCAAACAGTTTGTGTTGCAGGATACTGTAAGGATGATCACTTGGACCTAGATGGTTCTCAAAGCTGGGAGTGATGAGTGATGGGTGATGGGTGATGGTGATGATGATGAGTGATGGGTGATGATGATGATAAGGATGATGACGATGACAATCCCCCAACACTGGTTATATTGGCCCATGGTTTCGCCTTCATCGCTGCTCGTTGTGTTGGACCGTTTTACAGGAGGCGAGAAAACACATGGCCGAAGTGCAAAGACGAAAAGAAGAGGAAGCCAAAAGGAAAGAGGAAATGAGAAAGGCCCAACGTCATGGGATTTCCAAGGTGTATGGATGGTGTTTTTTTTTGTGTGTATACCAGTCCCTACTAGTATCCACGTATCTAGTCAAATACCATCAAATCATTATCGATCGTTGAATTTTAGGAAAGATCCCTTCGTTGATCTTCATGTGCTCCACTGGCATCATGGGACGGACACATCTGGGTCTTATCTCTTAGACTTTTGAACTTCACCCTGGCCATGGGAAGTGACAAATGAAACGATCCTTACGATCGGTTAAACGGCGCCACATCTTAGATAAGGCTTGGTGACTCGTTTGTTGTTTTTTTGTGACCTAGCCTAACCCTCCCCCTTTTTCCAACAGGAGTTATGATTATTTAGTCTAGTTTTAGTCTCCCATGAAAGGAATTGATTTGGGTACAGTACCCTGCAAGAGAGATTCCCAACAGAATGGTCTGTATTAATCTCTTTCTTGTGTAGGTGAGTTTCATGCGCAGATCAAGCTACACATCATGTACAGCACATTACATCTATCATGGATAACGGATCTTCTGTAAGCAGTACGGATAAGGGGCTGATGCAGTCGGGAATTCAGGCCCCATCCCATAGCTGCCGGATCTATGAGGAGTCAACCCTCTCCCCAAATGATCAGTGATTCTCTTGGTTTTAAATGCACCAATCACATCAGACCCCAGACATAGATTTCATCAGATTTGCTGTAGTATATATTTGTTTTTCCTGTGGCATATGTGGCATGGCGCAAGTAGTCAACACTCTGCTTTTGGGGGATATCTGTTTGGGGTTCCAGGCGTTCATATGGGGCAGGTATCCAGCTTGGTTCCAGTCTTTCGTCATGATAGTTCGGATGTGAATGATGTGAGGTTCAGCATGGTCCAACATGTTGCAGAAGCTGGTTGTTTTGGTGGGATGGGGGGTTGTTGATACTCCCACAATGACTTTTAATTAATGGCTGCCAACTTAGCAGGAAATTGGGGAGTTTAAGAAATGTGTAATGGAATAGGTAGCTCAGATGTCAAGAAATTTCATGACATCTTCTTTTTGTTTTCAGATGTTTTTCCCCGTTTCGATTGAAATTTATCTGCCTTGGCTGTTCCTCCCAAACCAACGTGCCACATCAACGGAGGAAGCCTTGAGCAGAGTTACCCCTGAGCTTCGTCAGAGCTTGAAAGAGGTACCTGGGCACCTACAAAAAGGTAGTGAATAGTAAGGGAAATTTCTTATTTCAGGGAAACCTAGGTTGGTGAAATATTATCATGTGGCCAGATAGAGCACTTCTGTGCCTCTGAAGTGATGATAAGAAGAAGCATGATGAGGATGATGATCACCACCTGACAAGTTTTGTTACTTGAATGTCAATTGTCGTATGATGATGGTAATGATCGTAGTATCTGATTTGACAATTTGTCGAGTTGAAATGTGAACATTATCCCACCCTTTTGCCAGCTATATAGATGGTCATGTTCCAACTGCAATAATCACAAGGAAGGTAGTTTCTAGAGGGAAGTGGGATCATACATGGTCACACCAGAGGACTTCATCACTAGTGGAGCTCCTATTTGGCAAGCCGTACGCATCCATGTTGAATCGAGCTAGAGAATGGTAGTGATTTCAAATCAAAATTTATATCCCTCCTCAAAACTAGCACATTCCCTCCCAAGACACTTTTGAGTCGATGATTCTCCTTTTCCCAAGGTGGGATATGTTAGTCCCCAGGAGTATTTTGAATGATTAAAGAAGTCAACATTTGCGAAAAACTTTTGTTTGGCTTCGAACGATCACGCGTTGAATCACTCCTGGATTTAGCTCCTTCGGCTTCATTCAAAAAGCAAATGCATGGTCTTCATCCCCTGGCCGAATCTGCTATATCCTCACATCATCGCATCATACGGATATATGCAAATCACACATATGTGCCAACATTTTCATACATACTTAATATACATGACTAATACAGCATCTCAAAACAATACTATAAGCTTTTTAGATGTAAACATTTTGTTCACTCTTAGTTGATATCAGGGTAACGGTACCCAATTGTTCTTTGGATTTTCGACCCTATTAAGATGCCAGGATGGCTTTGCCCACATTCCTGCAGCTGTGCCCTTGGAGTATCCTGGTTCAGATGTCAATGATGGACTCAGCTTGGGTGAAGTTGTTTCCGGATGCTATTGTTGGTGGAAGAATACCAGCTAACCAGTTAAGGTTGGTAGTTTATCCCATTATTTATATACAAGGTTTTTTACATACCAGGTGGTGCAGGATTTCTTCCATCAACAGTATTGAGTTGTTTCCACATGTTATCAACAAATTATTTCTGGGTGTTGCTTTGGGTGATCCCCCTCTCAGTGTAAGAGGGTGACAACCAGGTTGAGTGGGTTCCCTTTGCCTTTGCATTTGCTGATGCAGAAAATGCTTCAATCAAATTGATATCAGCACAACTGCGAAACAGGATTCTGTTTCCGGTACAATGTCCTAGGAGTGGGTAGGCACTCCGTGTTTCATATTTATTTGACTACGAAGAGATGTTTTTATTATATGTATGTAATTTTGTATATATACACATACATATGAGTATTAGGCAAACAAAATGGGTTCCTGTCCCCACCAGCTGACTAAACTTTCAATCTTTTTGCTCGGGATCTGGGGGGGAAACTTCAATGAGACCTGAGAAATCACCACCCTTTCAAGAGAATCAGAATGTTCCTACCCTCCCTGAAACTAACAGCTTGCTCTTGAAAACAGGTCTTCCCAAAACAACATTTCATCTTCCAACCATTAATTTTCAGTGGCTTTGGCTGTTTGTTTTAGGGAAGGTAATTCCTAAGCTCCACCTTTCTGCTTCATGTTGGTTGGCCCCGCATCTGAATGTTGCTCAGTGATTCTTTTCAGGGAGTTGATGAAGTTTCCAACCCATCAAGATTTGAAAACTACATGGACCAAGAATTATCTCTTGCAAATCATTTTTTTCCTGCTACATAGTTCATACTTTATTTGCATTCACACGTTGAGCAAGATATCATGCAACAAAGAACATCATGATGAGTGATTTTTTGACATTACAGTTAGTATAGATATACCAGATCATACCTTCCAATAGCCACAGTTTCTCACTAGAAACACCCGGATTTTAAAAACTCATGTTTTTCTTGCGCCTTCTTGGGGCTGTTTCCACCCTTCCGGATCCGCCAAAGCCATGACGCACCGATTGCAGGGTGGTGAAAGAAGCCAAAAAGGAAATCAATCGAATCGTGGGTTCCTCTGACAAATCAGCTGATGCCTTCAAAGGGAAGGAGCAGATGGGATAGTGATTGGACAGTGATTTTTTGGCGGAAAAAAATCAGCTTACGGTTTCTTTGGTTGATAGGTTTGCATGAAGATTTGCCATTCGGACTGTATGTTTCAAGCAGTTTGAAACCATCAGACCATCAGCTATAGTCATGAATGCTGCTGCTAAATGTCGAAAACATAATTGCTGCAAGTGAGATGTTTTTGCTCGGGTTCAGCGATTGAAGCCTTGAGGTGTGAACATGATCCCAAGGCAGATTGGTAGACAGTCCTTAGAGCATATTTGAAGACAAAGGTTCAATGATAGAAAAGACAAATCATGCCAGTCTGGAACATATCTGTTGTCCTCCCAATAGCGGTGATGATGCTGTTTCGATTTTTCTTACCGTAGACTCCGTAGACATTCCAGGGTATAAAAGATTGCTTTGAGCATTGCTCATAGGCTCCTTTGATGCTTTACAGCACAAACGGGAAGTCACCATGTAGCAGTAGCATGCTTCTGTTGAGAAGGCAGGAGAATCTGTATGATTTTCCACGCCGTGGAAAAATTCAACATCGATGTGAAGCAAGGTTTCTGTCAAACGAATACCATCCAGGAAACTAACATATCCCCCAAAAATGCCATTTTGAAGATGATTTTCCTTTTCCCAAGGTGGGATATGTTAATCCCCTGGAGGGTAATCTACTGTAGCTAGGATATTCGACTAATCATTGAAGTCCCCTTGGAGCCGAACAGCATATCGGACCGGAGTCAAAGGGAATGGATCAGCACGCCAAACCAACACTTCAGGTTCGCAAGTATTGAGACTGTAGGTTTCCCAGTTTCTTACCAAAGACATGTCATCTATATCCAATGATTATCCAATGATCCAACCAAACGTCCCAGGTACGACTATACATGCCCCATTGAACAAGTTGAAATCAATGCTTGAATCAACAACCTTTCTTGGTATCATCCAAACCCCGGGCCCATTGGTGTTGTGCCTTGAAAAACCAGGAGTTTCCCAAGAAAACGCAGATCATCAACCTGATTAATCAGAGTCAAATGCCGGTCTGGATCTCAGGCTTTCGAAGAATATTTCTACCACTTTCAGGTGTTAAAAGGGCACATTTTTGTAAATGGTTTCATTGGTGAAGGTTATTCATTTGAGGATTCCCTACCGGCACATCATGGGAAGAGCTTGGGTGTTTCACTTTTGTTGAGGTCCCTAATGTCTGGGGGGGTTTTAGGGGGGCAGCTGGGCAGCTTTTTGAGGTGGATTTCCCCAACAATCGTGGTAGCTCGGATCAGCCCCCCAATGACACCTGTGGATCACCTGTGGAATTAGCAGGGAATTGCTTTCAGGGGCTATGACGGCTGTGAACCTTTGTTCCCTACTGAAGGCCTATGATTACTCCTGCAAACTTGTGTTCAGAATGTTCAGATACTCCTCCCAGAGCTAGCAGCAGGATAATAACTTCATCCCAGTTGTCGAAATGAATTTTGTGGAGATTCGTTGGTGTTGAAGCTTCTTAATGTATGATGGTGTATAGTGTATAATTAATGTAACTGTATCATCATATTTCTATCTAGGTGAAATATAGTAATTTCAGGTGATATCACCTCAGACGGTAGTTTGGTGAGGGAATTCTCCCCAAATTGACTTTATTTCAGAACAGGGAGTTTGATTCACCTGAGGATAATTTGGGGAGAATTCCCTTCCAAATGGATCATTTCAGAAGTCACCCAGATACTGAATGTCCTGATGTCGATATTTCAGTCTCTTTTTGGTCGATTTATGGGAGATGTGAACATGCCAATGTAACCAACCACACCAGTGGTTTCGAATAAGGCCACCAGTACTGGTGGCCGATTTCTTGACTGTTTCCCTGCAACGAAGGCATCAACAATCAATCATCTTCATGTGAATTTGCTTTTCGATTTTGAAACCCTCCCCAGGGGTATTGATTATTATTCATACTTGTATATAGTTTGTGTTCTTGTTTGTATATAGAGAGATATTGCTTACTAGTACATTAAATCATTTGTATATATATATAGTCTATATGTTATTGATATATTGAGTGATTGATTGGGAGCGATTGGGTCATTGCCTAAAACAACTTTGTAACATGGTAGTCAATAGTTGGAGCTCAACCCGTGATAAATAAGTCGAATATTGTTCGCAATAATTTCCAATAAGCCCCATGCATAACCATGCTGGAAGACACAGAACATCCCCCAAATTTTAGCGTTTCGATTTATATAGATCATGTTCCTTTTAAGAATGGTCCAACGAGCAATTGTATTTCCGGTTTCTTTGGATGGTTGCAAGGGGATGAAACATGGTTAGATTCTACAAGGATTATATGATGAAATACGATATGATGATATAACTTATCATAGACGATAAACAACAGGACCAACAAATATTTACAAGATTTTCCCGAATTCAACCTTAAAGTCTTTTGTCTTGAACTGTTTGGCAGCCAGTTGGCTTGACTGCTGAGGTGATTTTAGAACAATTGCTTGGACCTGTGGCACACAACTACATGGTAGCTCGACGACAAACTCCTAGGGAGCTGTAGGGAGGATCGGATAGGATCACATAGTGACAACATGAAGATTTGGGGCATATGGGTTTTTGATTACTTGTATACTTGTTGATTGACATTTTGATACATGTTTTATATCATATTTTTTGTTTAAAAAAAACATTTTGATACAATTGAACCTTAAGATTACTATATATATATATATAACCCCCCCCAAACTTTGGAAAAATTACCTGAGATCCACTCTAGAGGTGACACCTTTTGGTGCCAGATGAATGGGCAAAGGGTGCCATTTTTTGCAACTGGTGAAAAATTTCCACCCCATTGGAGGGTGCTATGGAGATCGTTGGAACTTCGTACAATTTGTGTCAAATGCTTGAAAGTGATCGCTCTTGGGGATCATGCTAAGACTACTAAGATTCAAAACATGCTACCGGTGTTTACCAATGGCCTAATGGCGCACCTTTTTGAGTTTTGTGAGAATATTCAGCACGAGAGTTGGACTAATCCGGGTCTACGAAGATGTGCACATTTCAATTGGTCGGGTTGTTTGAGGCCTCGAGTGGACAGTTTCTTGTTTGCAAGGGTGCGGACAAGAATTGAGCAGTGATCAAACCCTTAGACTGCTCAGTCAAATAGGTGCAAAAAGCCATTTACCCCATCATGAACCAACAAAAGTCCCATGAAATGTAACAAAGGTTTTGTTGCCACTGCTGCTCCATTCTTGGGGAAAAATGTTTGGAGATGTTCATCTATGACCCGGCCAAAACCAACACATCACCCGTTCAGCTTTGAGTTTTCGTGGTAGTTTTCCCAAATAAATGGTCCATGATGCTGAGATGACCTCAGCAACTACCAGTGACTATCAGATGCTACCGGGTTGTTTGTGACTACCAGTTGTGCCATGAAATGGGCAAGACATTGTTAAACATACCTTGAGACTGGGGGCATTTTACATTATTCTGGAGTTCGCAAGTTCAGTTGGGAATTCATTCTCGCATTTGCATGACAAGGACATCAAATTGTAGAGTCAATTTTATTGACATGTGTGTACATTTACATATACGCATATACACACATTTAGACATAGATATTTACATAATACATACATATGTATGTATATATATATGTTTTTATATACATATATGATAGCTTCAACTTCGCAAAGCTCCGGACCACTCATCTTCTAGTTGTCTCCCGGTTTCATTGTTTCATGCCTTTCAGAATGTTGGTGTGTTGATTTTGAGACTTATTCCCTGCCCAACTCTTGTCACTTCAAAGACAGTAAGACTGGCAGCACGTTTGTCTGACGTCGCTCTAATGTCCTTATGTTTTGAGAGAATCTGCCAGTATTTTCCTTCAAGCATTGCTGCATTCCTTTAGTCTTGGCGTGTCGATTCTGAAAAATATGAGTCAAGCAGATTCAATGTTTCCGAGACTCTCGAAAAAAAATTGCGCAGAGCTACACATTTAAATACACACTGTGGATGGAAGAAATCCTGCACCACCTGGAATGTATAAAACCTTGTAATTGATGGGATAAACTACCAACCTCAACTGGTTAGCCGGATTTCTGAACCATCAACAGTATCAGCATCATTTTTAGTATTGACCCATATATGATACTGGGTCACTACTGGGTTGGGCATCACCCCAAGGTATACACCATGGGAACCAGAGGTTTTGCCAGCAGTTCATGTGAGCATTTTTAGACGTTTGGGCAATTCATAAGTGAATCTCTTCACCAAAAACCTACCTCAGGTTCAGCAATTATGATGAATTGCCCCGCGAGGTTTCAGACATGAGATCCCATTTGACTATATTTGACTCGATCTTGACTCCTTCTTGTGCACAGCGAGGATCGCCTTGAGATTTCCGGGGGACTTTTGCGAAAAGGACCGGGCCGTTGCTGGGTCGGGATCTTGACGCTTCGATGATGTATGGTGTTTCGGCACATTTTGTCACAGAGCCAGCACTGTAAATATTTTGGATTTGTTTCGAATCATTGTTCAATCTATT
This sequence comes from Breviolum minutum Mf 1.05b.01, assembly GCA_000507305.1. Taxonomy (NCBI): domain Eukaryota; class Dinophyceae; order Suessiales; family Symbiodiniaceae; genus Breviolum; species Breviolum minutum. Next base: position 33,047 of record DF239330.1, on the reverse strand, counting down.
CATCCATTTCAAGCTTGAATGCAGTACCATGGAGAAACCAGCAAACACGGTGTGATTGGATCCAGTGCATATAGGAAGCCCGTTGGCTTAGTGACACAGGACAGCTGCAAGTGTGGTCCTGCGCAATTCGAGAACATTCGAAAAGGCGGTCATTGGTTGTTGGTCGTGTTGGTCAACACGTTTCTGCTCCTCAATCACCAAAAACAGACCTGGGGGCTGAAATTTGACACTCTTGGAGGATCTAGGAGTCTAGGAGTCTAGGTGCTTATCAGTGAGATTGGGATTGGTACTTGTATGTCATTTTTTGGGAGTCTCCCAACGTGATTTTGCTGCTGGTCCAAAACTTCGGCTATACCAAATGGATTTACCATAGCCGTACAGGGTGTGTTGCCATCAGTGATTTTTGGGGTGCGGGGGCTGAACTGGGGATGGGGAATCTTCACCGAAACGGATGCTTCCAAACCGATTCCGGGACTTCCTCAAATTTATTTTACCTATATAGTTTGTTCAAACCAAAAAATCAGCATCATTTTGTGAAATGGATGAGAGCATGATCAAAGTTTGACTAGGGCCAAGCCATGTGATTGTTTCCATCATATTTTGAACCTCCCCTGCATAGACTTCCCATTTCTGACTGGCACTTGGTCTATTTTCTAGGTCCACCACACCCGCCGCCTACAAATGCAATGTGAAGATCATATAAAGGGAAGGTGCTTCAATTCAAACCCTACAACTTTTTGATGCTTTCCGTGAACTTTATGCTGTCTTAGCATCTTGGCACCATAATCTCAACCCCTAGAACTCTCCAAATCGTCGATTCTATCATTTGAATCTCTGTGGCCAGGTTGGCACATTGATGGCTGCCCCAACAATTTTCTGCCAGGCATCAGTGATCATTATGGAAAAATTGCCAACTTTGATGTTTTGGTGGGTGTGCTTTTGAGTGCCTTGGACCTCTATACCTGCCATGGTGTATGGCAGGAAGATCTGTCTTGACTTTTTGTGGCCTTAAACCGGAGCCATCTAAGGAGCTGGTGGTATTTAGAAGCACCAATCATAATGGGTTGCAAATGAAGCAGCTACATTCCTAACCACAGAGTTGTTCAGATGGAGGAGATCTGAAATGCGAAGGAACAGAGGCGGAAAACCGCTGTGTGAATAGTTTTGATTTAATTGAAGGAATATGAGATAAGCAAATGAGGTCCCAAGTATTTGTACAGTTTTGCTTTAATTCATTGCGACTTGAAACACAATTGATCTGAAGACGAAAACTGAGTCTCTGAATTTGGAAGCTCTGTGTGATACGGGGAAAGATGACACACCCAAATTCCCCCAATTTTCATGTGGCTCTCAACGTTTGCGACAGTGATTTTTCATGAGCTTCACATGTCCGGAAAGTTTGGATTTGAAAGGGAATTTGGATAGGTACTCATATGGTTTGGATGTGTTTGGATATAGAAGGAGATCACACTCCAATGATTCTTTGGACCTTTCCAAACGTTTGAAGTGAGAGGTACTGTATATAGACCCTTGTTATTCCCTTTTTGAATTTGATTCCTGTTGTTTTGTGTGATATCCTAGGTGACAGTGCAGTTCACGATCGACTGTGTGGTGAACTTTGTGTCTACCCTGGATCGCATATGGCTTTAGCCAACTATTTTAAAAAAGATGCTTTGCTGCAGTGGGACTTCAGGACCTCGTAAAGCAATGGTGATTTGAATATACAGTAGCTCATATTTCCGTTATTTGATATCTAATACTAATAATATAGATAACAAAAACTTTCATCGATCCATACACATTTATTCGGCATTAATAAAGAAACAATATGTTGCAATACCTATTAATGTCGTTGTTGATTTTACAGTATTATTAACCTTCAAAAAATATACTGAATCTTCTCCAGAAGCAATTTCTTCAACATCTCATGCACTCACACTATTCACAGGAGTGCCATAGATTTCTATATAGGTTACGTCAGGAAACCAACAACTTGAACATATCAATGATGATATCCCGAAAAGTGCTGCTTTCTTTTAAGGAACTTTGAAGTTGCTGAAGTACTCTATATAATGATACCATGCAATAAGATGCCCATTCCGTTGCCTTCACTTGCACCATATGCATCGTGTCTGCAGCTCTGAGGATAAGAACTTAGATACCCTGAAAAATACAGGCGCCATGGGTGGCATGCTAGAACATGGAACATTTGAAAGAGTTGTTGAAGGAAGTTTTCTTGTTTTTGTGGGTTGAAGGTGTTGTTCTCCCTGGCGATCCAACAGAACTTTGTACAATCCCGGCAAGTCTTTAGCTAGCTCCATGAGACATGTTCTGGAAGATGTTGCATTAGTTGGGGTCACAAGATGACCCCTGGGCTATGTTTACATGAACATCATCCACCTTGACATGCACCCATTCCTGAAACGGCCAAGCTGCCCAGTGAAAAACCTCCCAACCGTCCCCAGTGGCAGGAACCTTGCCGACAGGACAGCAAACTGATGAACTCTTTTCACGGCCGCCGCTACATTGCACAGGCGCTCTAGTTGGAGCATGGAGTGCAAGGATCTCTGGCTGGTGCTTGAAAGGGACAAATGAACCGAGATGGGGGAATCTAAATTTCCTTCAAGTTCGAGAAATAACAAGCTACTACTAGGTGCCTAAGTACATCTCAGTCAAGCCAGTCAACAATATGAAGTCCCCCTCTAACATGTGGGATGGTACCGTAACAACCCCATTTAGCAAACATTAGCCAACCAAGAATATAAAAACATTTATATGTTTTTTCCAACTGTTTCCTTGACTTTTCAAGTAGTGCATATAGTCCATGCTAAATTGTACTATACCATTATACAGATGTATCATTTTTTGCTCCTGAAAAGAGGTATGTGAAAATGATTTTTACAAACAATTGCACACCTATACATTCACAAATGTTTTACATGCATTTCCCTGATTCTGCAAGGGGGGAGGGGCCGACATTTTCATCCCAAGCTTTGTTGGTGAATAGGATTAGAGTTCATCAGTTTATCCTCCCCAAAAATGCGCTCAGAAACTGTTACATAAACATGTGAAATATCCTGACCTTTTCGGGATTCGATGTGACGTTTTTTTTTGTCGCTTTTTTTGAAACTTAGTATGATTTTCTTTCAGCTCCAAAAGATCTTGAGTTGGGTTATGAATCCAATCACGAGGTGGCTAGAAGTTTGACAGGAAAACAATGCGTTTTCTTAAAAGAAGTTTACGAAATAATGACAAACCGACAATGATGTAGGATTGACAGAACCTAGTGAAACAGTTGATGCGGTGAAACTTGTTTTATAGGAGATCCTACAATCTAGCCAATCCAGTGACAGCTAGATACACCCTCGAAAATTAAGATGGAAGACAATAATGGAGATTTGGAAAATGATTTTCCCTTGCAAATGGGTAATTTTATTGGTTCCATGTTAACGTCCGGAGGTGTACAGCAACTGTATGTTTCATCATTGTTTGGGCAGAATCCAGCCAGGGTTTCCGAGTTGATTTTGGCATGTCTTGTGGGAACATTTGGAGGGGGTATTGGAAAAAGTTTGAGAAAATGCCCAAGTACATATTTCCTGAATTGAAAAATTGATTCCCAGTATTTCCATATTTACACTCCGGTAAACTAACATAGCTGGCTGGAAAATGGACCCTAAATGAAGATGTATTTCCTGTTGAAAATGGGGATATTCCAGCCGCTTTGTCAGTTTAGCAGAGGGTATGTCAATTGATGGCATGGATTGACTACATGTCTCCAGGAAGTCCACCTCGTACAACGAACGTAACTGGGCGCCCCCCCCAACGTCGTATATCCTGGCCATCGTTTTTATAATCTTCCACATATTAACGGCAAGCAAGCTGTTTCTTGGGGGTAACATGTTCAATCCCTGACAACATGGGAATCAACATGGATTAACCTTTGTCACCTGAAGGTTGATATATCCTGGCCACCATGTCTAGTATGATCATATCATATCCCGTTGCATTATTGGGAGGCAAAGCAGGCGATGTGTACATTGCAACTTGGATTTTAGCAGCCGAGACAGGTGGTGAATCATTTCTTCAGGAGATGGGCATTGCTGGGGATCCAGATCTCAGCCTCTCATACTGTTGATCGAAGACATGATGCATCACCTGGGATGTTGAAACTCCTGTAAAGAATGTGATTCATCACCTATCAACTGGTGCAGGATTGGGCATTTTCATATAGTTTCATTCGTTCTCAGAATGAGGGTGTTCAAGTTGGGAACGTCATCCATGTTTTTTGTATCACATCACTTCGGATCTCTAATTCTTAAACTAATCCGGCCAACTGATCTTGACATGCAACAAGATGCAACAAGTATATATTTGTCAAAACTTTTGCATTTCGGAAACAAGAAAGATCTGTCAATGGAGATCTTAGTCTTCCAGGGTTACAAGCTTGCTACAATTCTATACTACCTTATCGGGGAAACATCGGGAGGTTCAATCGTAAAATGGATGAGATTTGATGAGATACCATGTATATAATATGTGTATAACTGTATTTAACATATACAATATTATTTCTAATTGAATATAGTATACATGTTTAAATATGTATATATATATATCTATATATCGATATTTAGATATGTACTGTATATACCATATAATTATATAGATGGATCCAAATACCAGAAGATACCAGATACCCATTTTTGGAGCCTTTCCCCACCCCCACTCCACTGCTTTTCGCCACAGCTTTGTGGGCCTTTAAGGCCAACTATATGTGTGCATCCTGGCAGCGTTTCGTTGGGTTCCCTGTTTTAGTCCTCTATTTTGAGGTGAAACAACCCTCCAAAACAAGGTCTTTTCCAATCAAAAATAAGGGTCAGTCATTTGGGTTCTAGGTATATATATTAATATGACCAAATCATGTGGTTTATTCCTTGCCGCATGGCCACCTGGGCCCAGCCATAAAACTTAGGCGCACTTTATTGCACCGAATACATCTCCTGATATCCGCATCTTGGCTGCGACACAAGTGAGGCACGACTGGTGAAGTCAATACGAAAGAAAAGAAGATCAAGATTCCGTTGAAACTTTTGAACATGTTTTTTTCTATTGGATTTGATGATCAAAAGATTAGTTTCATGCTCAAACGCCTTGTTTGCATTTCAAATCCCTTGATTATCCATCACAATGGGCTGTCATTTGGAGGTGCATGAGGTCGTTCTAAATATCGTTGACCAAAATGTGAACACCTGTACAAATCGCGTAGCAATTGGAATCATGCCTTTCTTTTTGGTATCATTTTTCCGTGCAAAGGTTTTCATTGGACTGATTGGACCGGGCCGGACGCCGAGGCTATGCGTGTTATTTTCGATTTAAAGGGCCGGGATGGAGCGACGATATTCATCAACCTGCCTCCATGCTGGATCCCTTGCTGCGTGGCGAGAAATGGAGAGGAGATGCTCACATTTGTCAAGGTTTGGGGATGGAAATCATGCAGTGTTTATTTTAGAATTATCCCATTGTTTATGAAAATCCCATGTGAACAACATTTTTAGAAATTCATGGATCTACTTTCTTTTGATACTTTTACACATTGTCTTTGTGTTGTTGATATTGGAAGGGTTCAATTCATGGGGCTCTTTATTGACGGGATAATGATGAATCGATGTCACTGTTTCTTAAACAGAAGCTTGAGATCTCATCAAAGTTGCCTTGGAAAACGTCGTAAGATAGGCAAAGTTTGGGTGATCTCAAAAAGGACGCGAGTTAGCTACTCCTTCGGTGTTTCACGTGGGTTTACCAAGTTGATATGTGCCACGTTGATATTCATTGCTACTTGATGTGTCTTGCGGATAAGTTGGGTTCGTTCAATGAGCATTATATACAACAATGACATGAATAGCTGATGTTACTATATTCATATGTACATGATGTTCATATCATATCATGTACAGTATACCTTGTCAACGATCATAGTGAAATTTAAGCATGTTTGGGAAAACCATCAAGACCTCACACTCACACCCCAAAAAAAAGAAAGTGAATACCTCCACAATGCCCTCAGAGCAATTCAAGTTGGTGAATTATTATAGGTTTTGATGGTTAATTTGATGGTTAACTGGTGGTTTGGATTCCTTGGATCTCCTTATGAAAGGCATTGTTACTTGGGGGTACCTTTAGAATTCCAAAGCACCAACCCAAACCACCAATTGAGCAATGAAAAAAAACTGGTTGAGTTGTTTAGGGTATATCGGGGATTATACGGCCCAGTTATATATAAGTTATTTGGGGATGATAATAAACCATTAGAAAGATCCTTGTTGAACAACCAGTATAATGGAATGTAACAAGTTTTTTGTTTCAAAGCTCAATTACAGAAACCATTTGTTGAACAGATCATGCGCATCTCCAGGCTCCACTGGGATCTCGGAGATGGACGTGTGTCGGTGGGCTATCCGAGCGAAAAAAAGCCAACCTTGCGCAAGAGCAAAACCATGAAAGAAGCCATGGAGCGTCAAGAATTGGAGGACAGTTTTGAAGGAATTCCTCAGATTTTTCTCAGGATTTTTTTGTATAGAGTTTAGTTATATCTTGCGAATTGCAGTGTGGCAATTCCACTGCTTTTTTTCCGAAAAAAAAGGCCATGTTTTGTTTTTTTCAGGTGTCGTTTTTTTTTGGTTGGGTGTTTTTCATGTATCATCGGGGGTGCATTCAAAAAAAAGAGACTATGGAGGAAGTCAAACATATCGTGGTTGGGGGCAGGACCTAATGTATAAAAAAAGTCGCCCCAAACCTGCAGTTGGATGGCTGGCACAGGACTACTATGCCAGCAGCAACAACGATTATGCCCAGATGAGAGACTTGGAGCTGTGAAAATTGAAAAGTTGGTGTTACAATATGGGTGTGTCTCGAAATGGGTGCCCCTCCCCAACCAGACCGAACTGGTCTATTTCGAGAAGGAAGCCACTAGTCTTGTACGGCTCAGGCAATATGGAGATCCACTCATACTTCATTGGCTTAAATGGAGGCATACCTCAAAGGGATCCAGCAGTGGACACGTGCACTTCCCGTAGCATTCACGGGTGAATTCTACATGAAGATCCCTGAGGTCCATTTGTTGGTGTATCATGGTATATCTTTTTTTTGTAGAAATATATTGAAATAGATACATAGATGTTTGATATTTGATGATAATTGATCGACTTTAGTGTTAAAGTGTCTTCTCAACCATGCACTTCAGTCCATGAAACGTCGAGCTCTGAGACATTACGGGTCGATGCGGGTCGGATCTGGTGCAAGACCTTTCAAAAGTCATTGGGTGCTATAGGCTATCTCGTTGGCATCTAGTACATTCTATTCGTAACGATGCCAGTTTTTGCTCAATATATGGTTGTGTTGCATCCATTTACATTTGTGAGTTATTAACCAAGTTCCTAGCCATGGACGCGCTAAGATTCCTGGGACATTTTGTGGGTTTAGCCAGCAGTGACATCGTTGGTAACGTGTCTGTAGTCGTTACCCCAAAAGTTGATTGGTCGAAATTGGCAGGTCTACCTGCGAGGGATTGACGGCCATCCCCTTCATAGGTGAGTCCTATAGAATGAACTTTCACCCGAAACCACCATCCCGGACATTTGTTGTAAACATTACTTTGAGAAGGCCATCCCCAACCCATGGACAACCCCTTCAAAAAACAGCCATCATGGAGAAAGCTTGTCCATTTTGTTAAGGTTCCCTTCAAGGGAAAAGCCATCCCTTACTTCTTGAGGCTAAAATCTGGACACCTTTCGTCGCGACCGGTGGGTGAAGCCTGATGGGTGTATGTTCCAACAGCTTTCGACCATGAGGGAATGGTGCTTCAGTGATGCGTAGAAGTGAATCAAAGATGTCTTCCAACAGCAATCCATTGTTTGGTGTAGATTTTTTAGTGGGTTGTAACTTGGTTAAGTACTCATTATTATCAGTTCCCGCATTCCTGGGACATGGTAGAAGTGAAACATGTTCTTCAGCATCAGTTCTATAGATCATCGGGTCCCCGAACACCGAACAGTTGAGTTCAAAGGAAATCGATTCTCATTCCGGGGTGAAAGGGGCTCGCTGGCTCCTGGGGTCTGCGAAACCGGGAAGATTATTTTCTTGAAAGGAGTATCATGAGCAAAATGACTTCAGGGCTGACTCAGGTTGTTTGGATGGGATTTTTAGATCGCCGGATCGCCTTACAGGAAATCCATGGAAATCACGAAGGCGTGGGTGATGAGAATTTACCAAACCATAGCAAATTGTAGCACCATGTTTCAGCCTTTGATTCCTGCCTAGCCTGCTGATGCAATGCAAGGGGATGATTCCATTGCGTTGAATCCTTGCCTTTGGATCCAGTTGCTGCTTACCCGAAACCACTTTGCTTGGGTAGTGAATTACCTGTTCTTCAATGATGACGTATAGTAGTTGGCATTTCATGAAATTGGAGGCCCGGCCTGTCAATTATTTTAATCGACCAGATATACCCGGATACCGTTGGTGGCTAAAATCCTGCACCATCTGGATAAACGTAAAATACCCTACTAGTTCTAGGATAAATTACCTTCAAGTGGTGAAGGATTTTGTGCATCGTCCGTAATTACTCCTCCATATTTTTTTGGCAACCAGTGGCAAAAATGTACCAAACCAAGACGCGGATGCTTCATGTACAAGCTACCGGGCAAAAGGGGCATGTTTCATTGCCAAGGAGCTTTGGGACAAGGAATATATGTAACTCAGATTCAGAAAAGGAGGACTGGAGCTTATCCTGTTACACAACCCCCTACACATCTAAATAATAACTGAGAAGATGTCTCAGGATGCCTTAGGAAGGTTTTGGGGGTCCAGATCTCAAGAGGTAGTTGAATGTCTTGGGCTACCACAAAATAAAACCATTTACGAACTTTACTTTATTTCTGTCAGTGGTTGCTTTTGGGATAAGCTCCTGGGCCATATCCCTAGTTGAGTTGAGACTCGACCACGGCTTACCACCAATGCTTCTAGGCCTAGTAATCTGCACTTCGGCTTTCATAAGGTGTCATAAAGGGGATCATCGTTGATGAAAATCCATTCTTTCCCCAGGAATGTTGATTCCTCAGGCACTTTGATGCTCGAAAACCGTAAACGGTTTGGGGGTCCGAACTGAATACTCCAAAACCGTCAATTCTGCACCTGAGCAGATATATATATATATATATAATTTAAATATATTTTTTTATATGATGCAGCGTCGCCCTGTCNATGAAAATGTAGCCAAAATGTAGGTTTTGGACCCATACCATTGGGGGGGGGGGGGGACTGGCAACACGGGACACGGCACCATATATGTATATATTCGTTTTCGGGAATGCGCAACCTTTGGGGAGGGACCCTCGTCCTCGTACAGAACAAGTGGATTACAGCAAGTATGAATACTCTACTACAACAGCAGGTCTGGTTTCCAGTGGGAAAGGCGCTGCTAGTTAGACTGAAGGTCTTGAGGAGGAGCATGAGCCTGCAGGAACAGGTTTTGATCGAGTTTTGTTTGTTTTTATTTGTTTTGGAAGCACGCTTGTGATACCAGTGTTATCACGAACATCCTACTCGTATGAATTGGCAAGTTTCAGCACTAGTGGTTTGGCCATGCAACACTTACTCCTCGTGGATTGCAGCTTGCACAAAGTGGCAGCCACTTTTTTCCGAACTGCAGAGAGACGAAGCAAAAGAGTTCCTTTGGTTTGTCCTTGTTGGTCTTCACGGACTAAATACCCAAGTGTAATTCTATCGCCACTAAACTGCCGACCTCTTCAGAAACTGCTCGGTTTAGTTCAGGAATACCCTGAAAACATGCCCCTTCAATTCTGAGAATAGTGAATGATTTTTCTTCGCCCAGAATTTCTACAAGAGGTCTGACCATCATTATGTCAGGGCAATGATATACTGTGGATGCAGCATCATAATTGTAATGCACCCAGCCTTAGAAAGTGATGCAATTGAGGGTTCTTTCCCTGGTCCCAAATGAACCTTTGCCATTTTTTTCTCGAGAGGTAATTTTTCTCGGTTTGGAAGTCAAGATGGAAGATTTCCAAGTGTCCATTCGTTTTTTTCTCCTGTGACACCATGAGAAAACATGTTCAATCGGTCATAGCCTGAATTGATGACAGTTCTGGTTGTATTGCACCACCGGTGGAATATGATATGTGTTGAACAAATATTTAAAGAGTGACTTTGTACCCACACCCCTATGATTTACATATCTCCATCCTAATTGTAGAAACCTATATACGTGCATTTAACACAAAAACGTGCTGAGCGGTTGTCAATTATTATTTTTGAACAACTCAACTGACCATACCTTCAACTCATTTCATGAATTGATGACGGCAAATCACCGGTCACCCCTTGCACAAGGGGTAGGTACATTCAATATGTACATGATTACCCTTCCTGAAACTAACAGTTCACCCCTCATTAGTGGTTGGGAGATGTTTCATTTCCTCTTGGCGCCCGAGCTATATTCATGGGCAAAGGACAAACTCGCCGTTAGGAGGGTAATATGTTTTGTTGGGTTCAGCATTTCTTGGTCACCTTCAAGCAATGGTAATGGCTGAACTCTTTCAGCAGGTTTGGAAAACCCCCAAGTATAGGGCAAATACGTTCAGGCTAAACTTTACATGCATTCATAGATGCATGCACAGAAGTACAATTATCTTAAATGCATATCTACACATATGTGAGTGCTTCATCATACTGTTGATGGAAGAAATCCCAAACAACCATCTGAGATGTACAAAACCCTGTAAATAATGGGATGTACTACCAACCTCAACTGGTTAGCTGGATTTCTGAACCATCAACAGTATCACTTTCCTTATTCCAGGGACACAGCTATCAACTCATCGCCAGGTGCATCCAACCCGTGACCTTTGGGTTGCTATGGCCATCTGGTTGGCTATGAGGAGCCTGTTTGCCTGGAGCTTTTGTTCATTCACTTCAGGTACCTAAAGAGAATATTCATATATAAACTATAAGGGAATCCCACCCCCCCCCCCCAAAAAAAAAAAAACTGCCTTAGAAGGTACTGTACCTTCAGTTCTTGCTAAAGTTTACATCAATCAAGTTTGGTGGCTACTCATCATAAATAGGCGGAAGATGATTGTTACTTCTTCATGGAACATGTCATCTCTTTGTTTGTTTTTTTTGCTTATTTTTAGGGGGAGTGTACCTGTACCTTGGAATTGCCACCTTTAGGTATGTGCTCAACAAGTTGGTCAATGAAGGAACGTGAAAACACCCCGGAGGTCGACGTCATCGGACCACCCCAAGAAAAGTGATCGCAGTTTACAGTCTAAAGGAATATGTATATATATATATAGAATACAGGCATGCAGTTATAATTATATATATTTTATATGTATGGGCCCATATATATGAACTATATATGAATATACATACATGTTTCTATACATGTACTTCGATAGACCTATTATCCTCATGGATTCCCCTGAAAAAAATACTGTACCTCAACATGTCACGTGAGGTCGGTGAATTATTTTTCCATTTGTTCTAAATTTCTAAATCACCAAGTCTGAGACTGAGAGGGTTGTTTTCAAATCCAGGATTATCCAACCTTCAAATTGGCTTGGGTGTTGACTCGAAACAGCAGCATTGAGCCTCGTGACTTTGTTGCTTTCCAGTCGTTCATAATGCACGACTGGAAAGAGGGTGAAAAGCTACCCTGGAGTGTATCCATTTCGGGTCATCGAATCGGTTCATCAAGGCTTTTTTGAGGCTTTGGATGAGTCCATCAAACATCGCGCATTTCTGGAATCTTAGTGAGTTGATGATCATGAAAATTTACTAGATGACAGTTTTGCAAATTGGACCTGTATTTTCACAACTCTATTGAAGTGTCAGACTGGTATGTAAAGTTGTGCACGCATCCTTTTCGGTGCACCATTTTTGCCATTGCTGCTTGTAGAAACCAGGTATTGTTTTGGGGTGGGAGGATTGCGCGGGGGGTCCACGTTTTGACACGCTTGGGAAGATGCGCTTTGGACGGTATCCAGTTGAGGAAATCTGTTTATCGTGTCTGTATTTGTTTAGTTGAAAAAACAGGTAGGGAAACAGGTTTTTCGTGGAGATCTATCCAAGGAGTTCCACAAAAAGCTGTGGTGATTTAAAGATCTAGCGATGGCTGGGTCCCTTCTGGGGTAAGACAGATGCATGGAGGGTAATCCCACACTTACTGTAGGATTCCAGCAACCATGTGAGTTTCAATGAAGTTTATGCTTGGCAAACTTCACCAAGAATCCAATGTTATGGCCATACATCCCACAAAACGGATGATTGGATAGTTCGACTTCTCATACCATATAATCCGTTTTTTTGTTGGGGTACTGTTAGGATTATCGTTTCACTGGGTAAAGTGACCTGGATGGGGAATCAAGGATGTCTCTTTTTTTGCATTGGAAACTATTCATCAAATTAAATGAAGCTATCCATCATCTCAGCAACTCGAAACCGCCCATTTCTTTTATCTCTTCTGAATGTCTACTTTGCCTCAGTGATTTCAGCGTGCGATTTCGCCCGTTTGCCGTGCACACCCACGAAGAGCCATGGCCAAACCACGTTCGTCAGTCCTCTTGCAGCTTGCTGCTGCTACTTGGCAAAACTTCCCTCCAAGTTGGTTGTTGACAAAAACAAGGGACGACCTTGCTTGAGATGTTAGGACATATCAGGTCAGGTTGAATTTGACTTAATGGTAGTGACCTCAAGAAACCAAATTCACTTCCGTGATTTCTGTTGAAGGCCTTCCCGAGTTCGTCTGGTTTTGTTTGCTGGATGATGACAAGGCGTCAGGTGAAGGATTTCCCCTGCCGCAATGACCTTGAAATATCCTTTTTCCAACGTGTGACTCAATCAACAGTTGTCTAGGTGGTGGTTCTGGGGAAATGATGCAAATGGATTATACAATATTTTTTTAAATGGGTTGAAAGCACCAACTAGACTCAGACAGTTGTTTACCTTTTTCAATGAGCTGACGCACCTCCAGGGTCATAACACCTCTGAGCATGTTGGTGTTGATGCACCAAGTGTTTGTCCGTTTTTTTCTGACAGTGAAGCTGACGTTTTTATTGGTGCCTATTTCCATAGATATTATGACATTCACAATGTCAACGGATTAGATGTTCATCATCCAACACCAAAGTTCAAACGAAATTCAGTTGGAGATACTGGGTTTGAGGTCCAAAGGACTATCTGAGCCCAGGGTGATTACTTGGTCCCTGGGAGTTTGATTGTCCATTCCAAAAAATCATTTGTTCCAGGAAGGTAAATACTCGACATATCTCGGCATAAATGGTGTCATGTCGCATACAGTAATTGATTTTATGGAACCAGCCCCCAAATTATAGTATTCCATTTTCGGAGGAATCTGACAAGTCTTATGACATTGGTGCTTGATGAACTATTTGCACAGTGAGATTTCTGCATCTATAAATCAGTTCTACAATGTTTTTATATAGTTCTATCACTTTCATCTATCATTTCACAAAAGCAACAATAACCAAACAAAGGCTAAGGCAGTGATGTACCTGTAGCCCATTGACTGGGAAAAGTTGGTTGACTTGTTACTTACTTGCAAGTGCTTAAGATGAGGTCGTTGGCCTTCTCTACGGTGTGACCTTCGTGGCACCGTCTTCGACAAAAACTCGGTCTTCACACACCCTGCGACGAGGAGGTTGGGATCTCGACACCTGGGAGCTAAGGATCTGGATGGGTGCTCAAGATTAGTAGTTTCCTAATTTACGGTAAGTAGTACTCAATGGGTGCCGGATGTTTCCCAATTTTGATTATTGGTTCTTAGTATTTTCCCAATTCTTCGTATTTATCAACATTGGAAGTGATATATAATTACAGTAATGAGTCCCTTTTTGTTAACGCCAACCTTAGCTTTAACATCAACAACGCATATTTGAAGTGACAAAATTCCATTTTGTTGAGCAGGATCGACCTCAAGCATCAAAGTGATATTATTACACTTATCCCATTGTTAAATGCATTTCTAGGATCACCCTTAAATTTCCAATTTATTATCAACTAAGCATATTAAAGTTGATTTATACCATCCATACATATCCATAGATATCCATACATATCCATACATATCCTATGGTGATGTTTTCCGCCCAGGTGGTGAAAGCGTTCCCACCGGCTTGGTATGGCCATCCCCAGAGGCTGAGGAGAAGCTTCGCGAGGCGACGAAAGGGTCGGTGACTTTCCTATCTGAGCCCTGTAACTTTTCCGGGGCTACTGGGATGTCCCAGTTACGATCAATGGTTAGTATCAATGGGTTATTTCACCTACTTATAAATGGGGTTTGTATTTTTTTTATTTCACCTACTTCTGAATGGGGTATATTGGGGTTATAACTTATAACCCACTGATCCTCACCATTGATCCTAACTGTTAATTAACAGCGAGTTTGCGAGTTTGCCTCTGAAACTAGGGCGGGCCCCAAAAGGAAATTCATCTTCCAACCCTTGATTTTCAGGGTAAACTCGCTGTTAGTTTCAGGGAGGGTAGTTTACTTTCCAATGTTATGTCAAGGGCGGATTTCCAGTGCCAAAATGAAGTTTTGATTGGATTTGGGGAAGAATCTCAAGCTTAGCATCTCGGTCACTCACGTGCTGGCACTCGTCACTAGCGTGCTGGCACTTGCGTGCTGGCACTTGCTTCAATGCATTTTTGATTTGCTTCCTCCAAACATCTATTCATGGGGTCATCATCCCCTGAAATGCTTTTTTAAAGCTCTGGCAAATGCATTGGAGACAGTGGCCGCATTTATGGGAGATGAAACGAATGCATTTTTCTGAATAAAAGAAATGCATTTGGCGACGTTGCGACCTACCCAGGACTCAAAACAGAACCTCAGTGGCGAATGCATTTTTTCCCGTTCACAAATCGTTTTGTGCAACTCACTAGTGCTTCTGAACAGCTGCTTGAACTACAAATGGAGCTGCTGCTGCTTAAGCCATTCTCTGCGGCCGGGGTGTTCTCCGCTGCCTCTGGCATGGGGGCAGGTCCTGGAGGCCTCTGTGCAGGGGGGGTACCTCTTGCTCAAAATCTCGGCTTGACCCCATGCCTCAGACAGTTCCTCAAGCAGCAGTAGTTCAACCAGCTGTTCAGAAGCACTAGTTGCAGAAGATGATTTGTGAACCGGAAAAAATGCATTTGCCGCTGCGGTTCTGTTTTGGGTCCCCGGTAGGCCTCAACGTCGCCAATGCATTTCTTTTATTCAAAAAAATGCATTCACCTGATTCTCTGGATAGCAAACCCACTGTGTGACGACACTGCGTGCTGGCACGCAGCGTTGCGCGTGCTGCGTGCTGAAGCTGCTAAGATCTCAAGTCCTAACTGATGATTAGCCATGTTGGCTGACTAGAGTACCCATTCTTTGACAGGGCTATGGTTGACAACACAATGCGCTTAGCAGTCAAGCAGTGTCAATATCAAACCAATTGTTTTTGGATCTGAGGAGGTGATTGGACTACCAATATTGGTAGGATCAAACCAATATTGCCGATTCATCCCTCCCTTAGGTGGATGGCATCAAGCTCTATCCAACTCATGCTTGGAAAGAACCTTGGACCATTTCAAAAAGTGCCAGCTGAGTGGATGATTCTTCCAGGATGGAAATTCATAAGCTGAAGACATTCCGGAACTTCATGAGTGTTCTGTTGGTTCTGCAGTAGGGAACCCATTATTTACATTTTTTCCAATTTTTTACATGGTTTTTATATATCCCAGGTGGTTTTTCTCGGATTTACTAGGTGGTGGTTTCAAACATGTGTTTTTTTTTCTGAAAATGTTTTTGCCCCACACCTTGGGGAAATGATCCAATTTTGACGAGTATATTTTTCAAACGGGTTGAAATCACCAACTATAATTAGCACCCAGAAAAGACGGTGATGGGATGGACCTGCTTTTCGTGTTGTTGATGCTGATGTGATGGATTTTATCCCAATATATCCCAATGGTATCTTTTTATCATAGGGAACCCCCCCTGGCGATGGGTGGTAAAATGTGGTCAAATTCGCGCAGATTTGGTTGAATGACATGTTGCAATTTTACCACAGAAATGTTGATATATCATGGGTTTAGCAGGACAATACCGCCAAGCATTTGGTGTGTAGAATTTGGTTCTGTGCAAAATTTTGTTTGTTCGAATGACGATGTATGGTGTATCCACAACCAAGTAGTGAACTTGACAATGAAGAAAACAACCACCCATGGATGAAGGTTGGCAACTAGGACTCAATAATGGTATCATGATGTTATCATGATGTTACATTCTTCAAACCTGCCATGGTTTACCTACCGCATGAATCACTTAAGATGGTTGAAATTCATTCATCATGAAACATTCCCCAACACTTTTGTTCTGAAAAGGCGGCCATGAAAAAAACACATGTTTCCAACTTCCATGGAAATTCGACCTTTTTTGGGAGCCAAGAGGTGCCACAAGCAATGACCCGATCGTGTATGAACGAAACGACCCTATAAATTCATCATTTTCTAACTGAACTTACCCTTTGTTGGAGGAAGAGTACTGTAGCTATAACCAGGAATCTGCAACCCAGGCTAGTGAAGGTGCGGCATAAAACCTTTGCGTATGGATCTAAAGTCTCCATGTTCAGAGGGTGTGTAACCAGATGTAACCAGGGTTTCATCAACCCTACTTGGTGGCTTATGGTAATTAAACGAGTATATAGTAAGCATTTACTAAGTCAGCTTGTAACCCCATCAAAAGGGGACACATTTGAAATAACTTAATTACAGACCATTTCATTGCTTTTCATACTTTGTATTTCACCAGGGTCTGCAAGTGATTTACTATTTAATGGCAGCACCAGACCAACAAACCATAGAACCTCCTGTTTGTTCAATAAACCCCCTCCCCCAGTTTTATACAAAAAACACTAAACTTAACCCCCGCCCCACCGAATCAAAAAGCATGGCATGTTGACACTTTTGTCGTTAAGATTGCCCCCCAACTTCGAAACCCCCAGCGATTTTTTTGTGATTTTCAGGATGAGATGTCGCCCATCGTGGATTCGGCTGTGAAGTTGGAGGACTATTTTTGAAGGGAAACTACAGTACACACACACACACTTTCTTAAATAGGTTTTAGAAGAACAAGTTTTGTTCAATACAAACACTTGGGCACCTCTTTAGTTTCACCCAACAAGTATTGTTGTGAACACTGTTTTGAGGCATTTTTTGCGTATTTGAGAAGGGTTTTTTTGAGGCAATTTGAATTTCATGCTGGCAAGGCATGGGAGTGGGTCGGAAGCATTTAAAATACACATTCAGCAGAATTTAGAGCTAGAATATAGCATGTATAATATGTATACATATATATACATATATTTAGTATATTATGCACATATTTAAATGAACTAGGACTCCGGAAATTTTTGGCATCTCTGTGAAACAAACCTCAAACACTCAAGACGACTAAGTCAGCATCATAACTGCCGACGGAAAAAATGCTGAGTCGAGTGCCTTGGAATCCCCTTGAAACAACGGCCACAACCCAATGACCCTCCCAATATTGGTGAAATATGATTAGCTTCAGTCAGTAGGTGTGCAATAGGTGGTGGGTTCAAAGCATTGTTTCATGTTTAAGTTTGATTATATATGATTTTTCATGGACAGATGTTTCCATTATGACAAGCACATGTTGACACGTGACCAGCTAGATGGGTGAAATTTGTATCGCTCAAACTTTCAATCCCACCTGCAGGGTTTGATTACGTTGTACCCGGGGGACGGATTTTTCACCTGTGGCGCCGCCGGTTTTGCGTTGAAGGACACGCCTGTCATTGTGGGTGTGGCTGCCGACTCTGGCTGTGGCAAGTGACTCTACGGAGATTTGCAGAGGGGCGACGAATAGATGAATAGATAGGATTCTATAGTACATACTATAAGTATGAAGGGTTGGTTCTTTCGATTGGTCTTAATCATAATCCTTTGCCAGAGCTCCTTGTCACTCAAATTCTGATACATGTTTCGTGTTTGCGTTCTAAGTTGGAATGGGTGATAGAGTGTGGCAGAGGCAAACATTGTGAAATGGGAATGGAATCATGAGTGGTCCAGACAATTAAGCCATAAAAGCTAGATAGATACATTTCAATGTAAGGATGCAAATCATGCTTGTGTAGAATCCGGAAAAAGTTAACCCGTTCACAGAAATAACATAAAGTGATATTTGCTAAACCAGCAAGTGACCAGCAACCAAATTAGTACATTGTAGTATATTTAGCTATTCCATCAAATCATTGACGGAGCTCTTTTGGATCCCAAGTGAATTCTCAATGACGCAGTTAGGCCCGTTTTTTGTTTGAAAACAGTTGAGGACGTTCACCCTTCTCAGGTACTGTACCTTTAAAATGGAAGTACACAAGTATTTTGTTTTCGGCGGTGACATGGGAGATGGGAATTCCATTAGATACACAGATCAACTCCATACTGCTTACATCACAGTCTTACCTTCCTGCATTTGAAGCAACCTTAAAAACTTTGGTGAAGAAAAACCGTAGCCTGAAACTAATATCGACCGGAAAATGGATGGTTGGAACACGATGTTGAGCCGAGGTCCACCTTCTTGCGTCGTATCTTGGGTGCTTTGGGAACTGAAGTGGCTCCAGGGTCACTTGGCTAAGACCCTAAGACCCAAAAAGAGCTTGGATTTGATTCGCATTTTCCCCACGTCACTTGAGGACCAGAGGACCTCCAAGGTTTGTCTAACTTTGTTTTGCTTGGGGCTGCAACATCCTATAGCTATGTGATGTGCAGTCGTTCTCCAGTAATAATTATATAGTCGACTGTATATTACGACTTTATTTCACCAAGACTTTCAGGTACCTAAAATGGAGGAATCCTCACCTATGTAAGCTGTATGTTTGGCTTATGCAAGGGAAATCCCACCCCCAAAACAGCCTTATAATGTACAGTACCTCCATTCTAGGGATATACCTGAAATGGATGGCGATTCTTAAACCTTCAACACAAATCACACTTCCATCATCCATCAAAGCATATCCAGGCACACCGCCGTGGGCGACATGATGACCGTGGTTTGCTTGGACGACTACCACACCAACGACCGTGCCGGGCGCAAGGTGAGGTTGCCTACAGAACACCGAGCACCTCGTGTTGGGTTGGAGGGACATGTTTCGTTTAAGCCTCAAACAAAAGTCAAAAAATTTCCCTTCCAAGTGGAAAATAGGGTTTATCTGCTGGGAACGAACAAAACCCAGTCGGCATGTTTGAGTCGATGATTTTCCTTTTACCAAGGTAGAATATGTTAGCTTTGTGGAGGGTACCTCCAAGATGATGGGTTTCCTTTATCATAGAGTCATCTAAACTACTGCACCTTCCTATGATAATACGAGAAGATGTATCTTCTTCGACTCTTTGGATGATCAGGAGGACTCGTTTCTGGAGTTGCAACCTTCTATTATTGGCGTATGGCTTGGCATTGGCGGTAAAACATCACCTTAGTTATCAGAGACAAAATGTATTAAGATCTTAGAGGTCCAACTGATCAAGCAGGAAATACCAAAAAGGACCTTAGTCCCTTTAAGTTTGTGTCTTGCCTTCTATGAAAGGTTTGCCAAGTACTGCTAGGTGTAGTCCTTGTCTCAACCGTTCATGCCTGTCTCTAAAAGGGTTGTTGATTTGATCTTGCTTTCGAAAGCGGGGGAGGGGTACATCAACACTGAAACAACGAGGTTCAGCCTGGTGAAAGCTGCTTTAGCCTGCTGTTATGTATCAGTAAGCGTTACTGTATGAGCACGGAAACAAAAAAACAGATTGGTTGCTTAATCTATGGTGGCGATTACAGTAGCTTCGATTTAGTATTCTTTACTTCGAATCCTTATGCACCAAGTAGGATTTGATGGAATAGAATAGAATAGAGGCGAGTTAAGAGGCTGAATGCCCCCCATATTATACGATCAGTGATGGATGATGTGAATGAAATCCTTGGACAATCGCACCTTAACTTCAAGTGGATGAGACTGCATGAACAGAAAAACACTTCACAAAACAAGTCCACCATGAAAAATATGAAACTCCCCCAAACCTATAGGCAAACCCTCAGCTGGGTGAAGTTCCATAGATGTTTCAAGGCTTCCAGTCTTACCCCTCGGTTTCAGACATGTGAAACTTCCGTGGGTCTAGGAGTCACAAGAGGCGATAGATTCTTAACATAGACCTAACCTGAGATTGGAGGCAACGTGATGGCAAGGTGCATTGGTCATAAAAGGTCATTTTTCCAGAATTTCATGATAACAATTTGGAGAAACACCCTGCTGAAGATGTTCCCATTTCGCCGATCATTTTTCACAAGACTCACCACAAAAACACACACAGGAGAAGTATAGCATTCAATGAATGCTTCCCTATATTCCCGAGATAGGTTTAGAAGAATTCTTTTTTTGCACTCAAATGTCATCTTCTCGATCTATTCTACATCATGGATAGCATGGTGATGATGATACATGTTCATTCAAATGCCCTCCTCATTTACCAAGCATTTCTCCATGGATTTCCTATAATTTCACAGCTATGTTCATCATTTCTGGTGGGTCAATAGCTGTTTCTGGTTCCCTTCATAGGTGGGATCGGTGGTATGTAATCACCAAATTGGCAGTATATACCACTTATATCCCTAAATTTGAGACCCATGTTCATCATAAGTTCGCTGACTGATTCCCTGATGGTCGTCATATGGGGCCTCGGCCTCACTTCATCAGGCCACGGGACTCACTGCTTTGGATGCTCGTGAGAATGACTTTGACTTGATGGGCGTGCCTAGGTGGTACAAGTTGATGGTTCAGAAATCCCAAACAACCAGTTGAGATGTATGAAAACCTTGTAAATAATGGGATAAACTACCTATGAATCAACTGGTGCAGGATTTCTTTGGCTTACAAAATTCAGGGGTTTATTTCATTCTCACTCTCAAAGGAGTAGATTATGGTTTCATAGTTTTTACTGATGTTGGGGATTTGGGGGAGTCAACTCTTCTTTTGTGGGATGATTGCTAGAATTTTATAGAATCCCAACCGCAATTTTCGGAAGAGCTTGAAACTCAATCACCAAACATTGCATCTTATATATATTTATATATATATACACATATATTGATGCTTCATCTTCATCCACCAAAAGAGGTCAAACTTGAACTTCATACATCAACAACTGTTTCCGGCAAGATGCAACATCTCGATCAACCTTCCTGAGGTGCAGATTGAGGCTTTGAAGGAAGGCGGGCGATGAGTCGATCATTGGACATTCGTTCCTTCATTCGTTCGCAATTAGTTCCCCAACTACCAATTTTGAGCATGAACATTGACAGGTGAAGTCGTGTATCAATGGTCCAAAAAATACTGAATGATGTAAGATGTCATTTGTGGAAAAGCTCTCCTCACAAAAAACGAAAAGGACACGGATCATGGTATGTTTGCGTTTGCACCCTTCATTATTGCAATTCCTACGACAAAATCCGGATGTGGGATTCAACTTCAGCAACATGATTGTTTTGAAACAGAGCTGATTTATTAGTGTGTATGTCTATATTATTTGCATGTATATAGTATATTTGTTGCACCACGACCCGTATCTACGTATTATGTTTTTGGCATCGTGATCGGGTCACCTTTTTCCATGCCGCTGGATGACCCCAGTTCCGCAGTTCCTGTTTTGGCATCAGGCAAGGCGGTGTACAAGCCCATCTACAACCATGACACTGGCTTCAAGGACAGACCAGATGCAAGAATGCTGATGCTGCTGGTTTTGCTGTCTTCGTCCTTGTTGCTTCTGCTGGTGCAATTTTTCTACTAGTACTAGTAGTAGTAGTAGTAGTAGTAGTAGTAGTAGTAGTAGTAGTAGTTGTTGTTGTTGTTGTTGTTGTTGTTGTTGTCGTTGTTGTTGTCGTTGTTGTTGTTGTTGTTGTTGTTGTTGCTGCGACAATGGTTTGGTTGTGGTTTGGTTGTTGTAGTGGTTGTGATTGTGGTTATGGTTGGTTATGCTTGTGGTGGTGAAGAGGGTGAGGGTGACGGAGACGGTGACTGTGACGGTGGTGGCACTGTGGCTGTCGCGGTTACCTCAACATCCTTCAATCAATGTATGTCTTTGGATGCAATATTAAAATATTATGTGTTTTTTTGAGGCAGTATGTCTCCCCAATCAAGTTGGCGATATGTCAGGGTCATGTACTATCATCAGTTCAAATTTGTCTCTTTACACCCACCAATAAAGCGTCTTGCGAGTGAAGGGGATCTTACGCATGATGGTCAAAATAGAAGGCACCTATTCCATATCTTTTTCGCTCTACTAAACCAACCTTTTCAAGTTGCGCCTTCTGTTGACAATGGACTATGACGACCTCAACCAACCTGTCCCCAAGTTGTGGTTTCGGGGAATCAGGGCACAGCGACTGGCTTCCTTATGGCAAGAGAACCTAGTTGTTTAGAACTGGGTCATAACTGGTAGACATTAATTCAAGTATGTATATATTTGAACGATATACATATACACATATTAGATTATGTATTTTATGTTTGTATACAATCACAACATAGGCATCTACCCTCTTCAAACCTCTTGATGTCAACACATTTGCAGGATCCTCCTGAGTTGATCGAGCCAAACAAGGTCATGGTCTTTGAAGGTCTGCACCCCATCTATGACGAGAAGGTGGCATCCACCCGCGGGCAGTCCGGAAAGCCACCAAACAGGTCACGTGAGTCGTAGTTTGAGTAGTTTGATTCCACAGGTTGGTATAGGGCACTGCAGGGAATGTGGCTATCCAATTTACAGAATATTTATAGGGTCATACCCCCCATAGTCTGTCAATTTTTTTTCTCTGCGACACCCTAAGCTGAAGAGATGGCTTTAAATGTCCTTTTGTGAATATGACCTAGACCTTTCCTTCAAAAATGCATGACATTTTTTCATTATTGCTACTGTTGATAGTGGTCCACTGCATCACCGAAGGGTGTAAACAAACAAACAATCGATTATATAACTAATGCTCTCAGGATCGGACCGCCATTAACACTATGTTCACCTCCATGTTTAGAAAAAATACTCATGACTCAAAATATCATTATTTACAAAGGACTAACATTGAAAGAGTGAGGTTCTTCATATCATTTTTAGTGACTCACATTATTGTCATCGGCATTTAGAGTTTCACTTTCAGTGCAGGCGCGCTCTCAACTGGACATGGCCATTTACATCGACATTGTGATGCTGGGCAGCAAGTTCATATTGCCAGGAGGCTTTTGCATGAAGTACTTGCCAGTTTCCCCCCAACAAAACTAGAATAAACATTGTATATGATGTACAATGATATATGGGTACGAATTTTTTTTAGGGCTATTAAACATTGCCCGAGAGCACTTTCGTTTAATACCCCGTTAATCCCTCCCAGTTGGACCACAAGAAGAACAAACTTGGTTCTGGGCCACAAGCCGCTTGGGGATATCAACTTTGGGCATTTATGCATTGTATTGGCATGAAGACAGGCTTCACAAGGCATATTTTCACTACCTTTCTCAAATTCTTGACCATACTGCCCTGCACGCAAGCGAAGCTTTGAAAGACGTTTTGGAACGCATCCCAAACCTGCAACAACGCACGGCCATCCAAATTTGGACAGATTGTGGACCGCATTATCGAGCCTATGCTTTTGTCGCCACCGGAGATTTCCTTTTGCACAAGTACCCTGCCCTGCGCAACATCTATTTCCATTACTTTTGTGAACATCACGGAAAAGGCCGTAACGATGGCCAATTTGGATTGCAAAGGCATTGGATTGACTCGCACACCAAGATGTTCACCATTTCATCCTTGCATGAGCTTCTCGCTGCCTTGAAACAGCAAGCCACTTTGACTATGCGGACTGATCCCCCACCAGGTGGCCCAAGGTATGAAATCATACACTTCCACCCGCAGAAGCCCAAGGAGTTTAAGTATTTGGATGCTGCTCGCTGCGACCTCAAGATCGAGTACACGTACTGCTTAAATTTTGCTCGAAGTGATCGTGGAAAATATCCAATCCTTATGAATGATTTTATCTATTCGGACAGAGCGTCTGACCCTTCCTGTGCTCGCCGCCTTGGCCCGCCAACATTGCTCACAAAAACTAGCGAGGACAAAGACTGGCGTGTATCGTACAGACAAAACCAACCTGAGAAGGACGTGCTGCCTGAGGATTTGTTGCGTAGACGGTTGGCTGCTCAGAAAGAAGCAAAAGGCAATACCACAAGTCGTCGTCTCCCCGTTCTCGAACAACTCCGGCAACAAGAAAGGAGATATGCCAAACAAAAACTCAAGGATGCCAGGGAAAGAGTAGTTTTCGGTAGCGCGGACAGCAGCAGCAGTAGCAGTGGAAGCAGCACTGACACTAACGAAGACTAGAACGTCACGCTGCACAAAAAGAAACAACGCGCAAACAAACAGAAAGACAAGTTTCCAATACTCAATTGCTCGTTGCTGTTGGCTGGCAGACACCAAGAACGGACACATAGAACCTGATGCTGTATTGAATGAGCAGACTCCAGCCCAGAAACATCTCCCAATATACCTACAAGTAGTTGACCGTTTAATACCTATTAAACAGAGGGTCCCGTTTAATAGGTATTAAACAAGATGGGCCCGGAGTCGCTCGTTTAATACCTAAAAGAAATTCATAGCCATATGTTCCACAATGGTTGGTTTCCTTTCTCATACACCATTAAATGTGCATAATTTGTTGGGTGCAGACTGGTATACATTTTTTGCAGAACGCACGCACATCAAGAACAAAGGGCAAACGACCTTTACACCACGAAAGGATTGCAAATGATTCAGCTTGGCGATTCACTTTGAATTAGACCCTTGCATGATTTACAATTTGACCAGGTGTTCCGCAAATGTCAACCCTTTTTCATATACTGTATGTCTTTTCACTGCTCACCTGTTTCACCTTCTATTTGTCAGGAATGACGTGAAGTTTGCCTGGAAGGTCCAGCGTGATGTGGCCGAACGTGGCTGGACTGAGGAGCAGGTGCGGGAACCGGATCAACTCTGGGGGATGTTGACTTATTGCTTGTTGGATTCGTTGAACCCCGAGGATTAAGATAGAACCTGAAATGACATCCTGGAAGAGGAGATTCCTTTTGGAAACCATAATTCTTAGGTTCCATGTTCAACTTGCGGGGAGTATTTGTTTTAATTTCCTAAACATGGGATTCCATTAACACCATTTTACAGGGAAGTTTCTCCAGATGCTTGGACAAAATCATTTAGCCGAAGACCTTGCAGTCATGGACTGATATGAGAAAAATAGAACACATTTTTATATTATATTGTTCATAGCAATGCATTCTCTGACCTTTGATAGTTGGGGGTGTGAACGAAGCTGGTGATCGCGTATTTCCCGATCCTGCATTTGGATCGCAATCTTGAAAATTGTGTATAATGTATTGAACCATTATTGACCCCTCTAAGCACTGGCCTGACATATTGAGAATTGATCCACAAGTTAAGTCATTATCTGTAGTCATTGTATCAAACGGTACATTTATAGCAACCTCAAACAACCTCAAAAGGTCTTGCAAATAGGGAGATCAACAAATCTCCATCCCCAATGACAGAAGGGATTCGATGGAGCTTGGTACAAGTGTCCAAATGCCACAGATGCCCTACCAGTGAGTTGGGTAATGTTGTTTTAAATGTTGCTTCTATTCGGCAAATGTGGTTTCAGTTAAGGTCCAAAATAAAGCAATACATGTGACTGATGCCAGCCAATTTTACAAATGGTATCTAGATAGATAGATAGATAGATAGATAGATAGATAGATAGATAGATAGATAGATAGATAGATAGATACATTTCAGAATTTGGAAGAAACTTGGACTTTCTTTCAACGTGCGGAGGTGAAAGAGGACATCGAAAAGCGATTGCCCGATTTCTCCAAGTACGTGGACCCTCAAAAGGTGCAGTTTTTTGTCGATTCAATGCTTGGATAGGAGGGCCAGGGGTGTTCACGGTGTGTCATGTAAGTCGTGTGTGTGTGTGTGTGTGTGTGTGTGTGTGGTNACATGAGTACGTGTGTGTGTGTGTGTGTGTGTGTGTGTGTGTGGGTTCGTATTCTTTTGGATCGTTATTCATGTTTCAAGTTCTTTTCATGTATGATATGTAGAATGATTCGCTCATGACTTATTAGTACTTGTTTTTTTTGTGGAGGACATTCTCCAGCTTCTCAGGGGTTCCAGATTGAAATGCTTTCATCCTCTAATGGCATGGCTTGGGAGTTTTTACTGAACAATGGGGCTGGAGGAAAGGTAGCTGTAGTCTCGGCATCAAGAGGTTCAAAGCAGGTTTGGTGAAAATTCCATTGTGTTTGGCAATCACATAACATCGATTCTTGCAAGGGCTCCAACCCTAAGTTGTGTCCCCACCACACACGTGAGAAGCGCGCCTTTAGGCCAACGCTGATGTGGTCCTGCGTTTGGGTGTCCCAAAGTCACAGGGTGTATGAAGGCCACATTGCAAGTGGGAATCCGTGGGAAGGTATGATATTGATCGTTCTCTTATTTTGATTATGTATTTTGTATAATAATAGATTTCACAACATGGATCTAATGTATACTTGTGCATGCATGTACTGTATGTACTGTACGTTTATTCATGCATGTTTATTCATGTCGCTTTGCAAACCTTCAGTGTACGAAACCATATTGATCTACCTATATATATATACATCTTTTTGAAATAATCTAACTGGCAGTAGGTCAATAACTTGTAGCAATCCATTGCCATACATTGCCATTTATATGAATACATTCTCCTTAACCCACGACTTTGAAGATCTTGGATGGGCCATTCCTGGTTCACATCCCACCGAAAACAAAAATAGCCACATAATCCATAGATTGCCATACATTTCCATACATTGCCCATGACTTTGAAGATCTTCCAGCCACGAGGTTATGAACCTTCTGATCAAGGCTTGCCTTACTTGAAGGCCGGCTGCCAAAGGTCAGTGAAGTTTGACAGCAAAGTTTGCCCCCTGAAAAGTTACAACAACCGCCCCAAAAGGAATGGATAGTCTTCCAACACATCGGTTTTTTCAGGGGTAAACTCGCTGTTAAACTTTGGGGGGATTATTTGTTGTCTACATCCTGTTAGGTTCTACTGACTACCAAAATGAATGGACTGGTTGTGGTTTCATATCAGAGGATGATAGAAATGATAGAAACTTGGGACCCAGCAGCGCTATAATGTTTTTTTCTCTGTAATGCGCCTTCATTCACAGAATGAAAACTGATGACTGATGCCGACATCTACTATAGACTAGGTATTTTTTGACCCACGGAGCTAGATACAGACATTGACATACTAGTCATCCCACATGTCATGTAATGATTATGATGCTTGGGATTGTGGAGTTGTAACAAACTCCGGGACTCTCATTTCCTATTATGATTTTTGTTCCTCCTACCGGGCATCACCCCTCCTTTCACCCATCTTGTAAGACTGGTGTTGTTCATCTTTCCTTCGCACAGGTGAAGCTTATCCAAAAGAAGGACGTCACAAGTAACTGCTCGCTGCGAGCATCCAATTAAAGTGCAGCCGTGGCCAAAAGCACTGTCTACGGTCAATTTTTTGGGGGAAACACTAAGAAGACATTTCCATCGTCACTCAAATGATAGGATGTGTTTTTGGTCAATTTATGTCCATGCTGTTAGATGGAAGACGTCACCATTTTGTTTGTGAATGTTCCATTCATTGCTGACATAGGATGATCTATATAGTCTGTATTTTTACTTGATCTATACTTTCTTTTTTCTCATGATTTGGTGTTGGATGACCTTGGTGCCTCTATTGAATCAACAGAAGGCATTAAACATGCCTGCAAACATGTGGGTCCATGGCAGGACGGCAAGTTCCCAAAGATCACCCTGAAGAAGGACATTGAACTCACTGGCAGCAAGTTGGAACCTCATGAGGATATGCTTGTGTCGAGGACTAATGCTACTAATGCGTAAGTTTTCCAGCTTTCCAATTTTCAGGGTGGTGTAAGTAGTGCAATCATTGAATGCTGATGACCTGATATTGATATCCACTTGTTTTCCAAGTAATATGCTTGCTGCCTAAAACTTTTGGTATCAACCCTTGGGTTTTTCATAAAGAAATTCAACAGTCCCCAAAGAAACCCTCCAAGATTCGAGTCAAATTATTTCGGCATGTTCAAGAAACCTGAAGATTCGAAACTTTGAAACCTAGATGATCAAAATAGGAAAGCATCCTTTTATAAATTGTATAACCACTTTTGGATAGTTTTATTGTTGGTTTTGAAAGATTATGTTAGATTTAATTTGAAGCAGAAGACTCAAGGTGGTATCAACTTTTCCGACATGTTTTGTCCATCCTGAGGCCTGGAGCCAAGCTGAAGATGTATGATGATGACTGGCTGCTTGTTGGAACGGGGGTTGTTGGCTTAGGTCTGGCTTTGGCGTTTCCCTATAGCGACATAGACTTCATGGTTTTAGTGAGAAAATAAGGCTGAAAAAGAAACTAAGAGGAAGCAACTGATATAGATTTTTGTTTGTGGCTCCATTTCCCAGTGACCGATGGAGCTATTGGTTGATCGGAGTAGTTACTATAGTTCCTCCATTGATGGAGGTTTAATTACCTCAAACCACTGGGTGAATCTCAGGTTTGGCAATGCAGTGACCGTAGTGGAGATGGATGGTGAGATTGACATGGACAACATGGAAGAGCAGTTGAAGGATCCGGAAAACATGGTCCAGCTGAACCCGAGTCTCCAATAAGGGTGGGGTATTTTTTTGTCACACTCCCTGAAACTAGCAACTCGCACCTGCCAGGAAACCTCTCCAAACCGAAATCAATGGCCAGTCAACCTACCCACGCGTAAGGTACCCCCATGAGAAATACAGCCTCAATAAGGCCTTATCAAGGGAACAACTAAGGCCTTATTCGTCATGGGGGTACCGAATCCATGGGGGGGTAGGTTGACTGGCCATGAAGAAACTACTCTGGTGCAACTTCCAAAGCCACTTTTTGATTTGGGGATATCCCAAGAGCGCTAACATCGAAGCAAACATGCCAGCCCCACTGGGAAACACAAAATGGAATGTCATAAAGAATTCAGGGAAGCAAACACATTCCCTTGAATAAGTATTGGATTTGTTTAAGATCATTGCATTTTCTTCCTATGCATGTCTATGCTATGCTCAATCACTATTTCGGCAAACACTGACCATCTTATATTAGTAAGTCCGAGGTTGCATCATGGTCTCAAGCTATTTATCCGATGCTTTTTCTCAACACCGTCATTGAACGGATGTAAAGTCAGCTGCACCAGGAGATCGAAGAAAACATTGAAGGCCTTGGTGCCAAGAAGGCTTCAGAACTCACAGAGGCAGATTTGGAGATTTGAAGCTTCGATGAGTGGTTTGATAGTGGTTGATGGGCCAATGTTTGTGGACATTGGATAAGAGTGGTTGATTGATTCTTTGATTCTGAAGCATACCCGATATATGCGCATTTCCACACAGACCATGAATGATTTGATCGTTTTAGGTGGTTTAGATGCATGTTGAGAAATGGTAGTCATGATCTCTGCATACAGATGTTTGTGTTGGTGAAGTCCGTTGTAACGTGATGGAATCCAACCTGATCAGACCACACGATGTAGGAAACATGTGTGTATAGTCGGACCTGCAATATTTTCTGAGATTCCCTGACTTGATGTTTTCCCTGCTTTTTTTTTGTTTACCTGTGTTTATTTCTCTGGATCAACCCTTTAGAAATGAGTATGGGCCTAGTGAAGAAGCAATTGTAATTCATAGTAATTCAATATAATTATGCCGATGAATCAATAGCTGTTTCTGGTTCCCTTAATAGGTGGTAGGTGATATATAATCACCCAATAAGCAATATATAAGTGGTATATAAGTGGTATATACTGCCAAATGGGGGATTATATGGTACCTACCACCTATAAAGGGAACCAGGAAACTCCATTGAATGAATTTAGGTTTTGAAGAAAATCCATCCGAAAACATGACCCCCAGAAATTCCTTCATCCCGACCGACGATTTCCGGTGGGAGGCAATGGTTGGCCTCAAGAGCAGCCCTGGCTCTCAGAACGGCACAGGTCTTTTGCAGACCGTCATTGCCATGAAGGTGGTGGATGGGTTGGATACACCCTGGAAGACTAACATGGTTCACCTCAAAAGTACCCAATTGAAAAGGCAGGAAAATCATCTTCCAAACCTTCATTATTGTGTTCCATGTTAATTTTCAGGAGTGTATTAGGGAGTTGGGTTGGTTGGATTCGTTGGACTTTGTTTTTTATCGTTAAGTCTGTTTCACTGCTTGCACAGGATACATGATGGAATATTGGAACATGTGTGAATCTCGACGGTTTCTCCTGATTGCCAGAGAAGGGATGAGTCCGTACTATAAGACCGCGGCAAAACGGTTTCTGTGTGTGTATAAAATATATGATATATATATATATATTTGCGTATTAGTGTGCAAATGAAAAACATCATTTTGAAATCAATTGAATATCCTGCATTTTCAATGCTTCGAACTCATATTAACTTTTCTTTTTGAGGGCACCCTTTGCTGGTTATCCTTTGAACCACTATTGACATCCCGTTGACTTGACCGATACTTTATCCCTTCTGGCTGTAGGAAGTCAGAGGCACAGACCAGATGTCAGACCTCTTCAATTGGTCAATTCTGACAGCTTCATCGTTTGATATTCGAAGAATATGCACCCCCATTTGGATGCATTTGACTGGTTGAAAGGGAGTGATGTTCAAGGGTTGCTAGGGGTAGCTAAGGGTATGTCAAATCTTTTCATAATGGGAAACCATTTTGGCATGATTCCAGGTTCGTTTCATCAGATTTTCGTGATATAGACCTTAGGACCTGCTTAGGCCTCTTTATATGGTGGTTCTGTGGATTTGCTAGGACTATTTCCTAAAATACCCAGGACTATTTCTAAAATTTCCAGGACTATTCCTTCCTAAAATAGTTAGGACTGTTCCTAAGATAGATAAGACTATTCCTAAAATAATCAGAATGGTTCCTCAATTCTTCAGATGTCCAGGACTGTTATTTGTTCATTTTTTCACGTCATGGATTGTTCAAGGGGGCCCCTGGCAAACCCACAGATGTATCATCTGCAGCAATCCATTTAAGCATCCTGAATCCTTAGCCCGGAGCGCGCGCGACTAATTAACCTTTCC
>DF239329.1:242898-253014 GCA_000507305.1 Breviolum minutum Mf 1.05b.01 | reverse complement strand
AAACTATATATGCCAAATGGAAACACCGAAACAAACAAAAACTTACCACAAAGTGGAAGAAAATCATGAACATATGTGAAACATTTGGCGACATTTGAAAAATGCAAAAAGAAACCAAGGTATTGAATGGAAAATGACGCAAACCAATCCAAATCAGGGGAAAAATGACGGAAAACTCTTGATGGCAGCAGTCGGTCACACTGATCTGGTTGACTGTTTTGGTCACCGGATGCACTTTCTGGATGAAAGCGAGCGAGCAGGTTTCACAAGCATGGGCAAGTAATCTGGCGGAAGGGGTAGTCGACTTGTCGACATCCGGAGGGCTGTAGGTTTCATGTTTCACCGCTAATTTTGAACGAACCGTCATGGGTGTGTTTTTTTGTGTTGGGTTGTGTTTGGTTTGTTTTTTGGTTTTGTGGTTTGTGTTTTTGTGGTTTTTGCGTTTTTTGTTTTCCTTCTTGCATTGATCATCTTGCCGGCTCACCTCTGTGTGATTCATTTTGTCCAGATCAATATGTCTTTGGACCGTGTTTTACCCAGACTGACGCTGCCATACGAGCAAACAAAAAAAATCATTTCAATGGCAAGGGTGTGTGACGAAAAAAGGGACACATTGATCTTCCAAAGTGAAACTTTTTTTTCTGGCCAAGCTTTGGGTTCCCCATAAAATCTCAACGTCGGAAGAGTCATGCGGCGCCTTGAAACATGATAAGTGGACCGATTGCATTGTTCCCGTTGACACGGGAAGTGAATGGAAAAAAAGGAATCAGCACCATCAAATTTACAAAATTATCCAACAACTGATAAACGCCTACGGCGTGAACTTGTGCTAGAATTATATAGTTGCAAAAACAAGCATGGAGCAACAAAATTCCACAAATCGACTTTGCAAGCTCTGTCGCAATAGTGTTTGGCGCATTACTGTGGCAGAATCAACCTCTTGGAGACCCCATGATCAGCTGATCTGGCGACTTTTGCAAGGAAGCTAAAGTGCACCTTGCCAAAGAGCCTACACTATGAGGCCTTAAAATGAAAGCTGGCTTGCAAGTGGGAGAGGATCTGTATGAAGGAATGGGAAGACAAACACTAATTTTGTTCGTAACATCGTAACGTAGATTCATTGCTCTCCAAACCGTTTGCTGTTTATGGACTTCTGATTTTTGTTGTTTTGCATGTTTGGGTGCAGAGAATGGGCTTCGGTTTCGCTTGCTACGGCCTCCCCAGTACTTTTCGTTTGTACATTTCAACGTTTCAGGTTATGAAGAACATGTTTCGACTTTCTGCCTGTTGTTTTGAGGTTCGTATTTTTTCTCTGTGCGAAACATCACTTTGAGGGTCATGTGGTCAAGATTCTGTCGGCGATATGTTTTGTACATTTTTTTTTTTCGCAGCATTCCTCTGGATCAAAGATTCCATTTGTTCCATCAAAGGGCATGTGATCAAAATCATAGTGTTCAGTTCAGGATGATGATTTGGCTGATATGTGTTTTAGAGGTCTAATGGGTATTGGTGTGGGCAAATTGTTCTCTAGACTTGGCATTTGCCCAGGAGATAAGCAAATACCCCCAAAATTCACAGGTACATGAGTGCTTCAATCAGATAGTCTTGGTATTGTGGGTATTCCTGTCCAAAGCACACAAAAATTGTTTTTTTCCAAGTCCGCCTAGTTCAAACGTACCAACAAGGACCTGGCACCTAGTGCCATTCCGCTACAATTTGCATGTCATCTTATTTACGTCATGTGGCGCCAATCTTAGCACTGCACCAATGTGGTCTGCCATGGAAGGGCAAGACACTCAACAGGAATGAAACAGGTGAGGATGTTTTGGACAACTGTGGTGCGCCATTGCAGAGGCAGTTTTGGTGTTTGAATTAGATCATTGCTTTCCGTTTGTGATACAGTGATACACATTGTCCAAGTCAATTTGGTTTTTATTATATTGAATCTAGGTTTCAGGGTTTGACGTATTTTCAGACCCTGTGCATTTCGGGTCCTGGGTTCAGTTTGAGTTTGTTTGTGTTGGCCAACTGGTATTGTAAACTCCGAATTGAGGTTGAAGTGACACCTCCACTTCGGAAATTTGACTTGGGACTCTAGAAGAAATGCACACATTGAATCAAAGACTGGTATATCATGTTTGTGTGGCTCAATGTTGAAGATAGACCGACAATGCCATTTTTGAAGGTTCGTGAAGCTTCTTGAGGCTGATTGGCTCAATGGTTGGTAGTGTTTGTTGATCACAATTTGTTTATAATTGGAGTATTTTGAGCAAAAAACGCCTTGGGGGTTGAGATACTTGAAACGAGCTCAGGCTTAGCCTTTTGGCCAAGCTGACGCTTCCGCTCTCCAGAGGGTGCCACGGCGGTTGGATTTTTGGGTTTGAGCAGTTTGGGTGCACCAAGAATGCAAGACCCAGTTTGATGAAATGCTTGGCCTGCAAAGCATCCGTATTCGTCCCGATGTCTGCGCACGTACTTGAGTTCAAAAGGGAACAGATAAACTTGGCTACTTGAGCAAACCATCGAATGAAACAGATATTTGTAAATGTAAATCCAGATATTTCCAGATGGTATTTCTCTAACAACACGTTTTCGCATTGTGGAAAGGTGTGGATATGCCAGTGGCGATGAATGTCCCTTGGTGAGCGGTGGGACCAAACAGTGATTTTATTGCTATTTTTCTAGCTGGAAAATTTGGAACTGCAATTTTTTCGCTTGCATCAGAATCCTTGTGATTTGTCCATTTTGGAAGTCCTGAGGCCTCGGAAGATGCGACAGAAGAGGGTCAGAGCAAAGCTTCTTTGGCTTTGTTTTTTCGTGGTTATTTTTGCCAAGAAGTCACAAGTCATGCACCTATTGGGTCATGATGCAATCACCCTGGTGCATTTTTGAATCAAGTAAAAACAGAGTGAAAAATGATAACTTGTTGGAAAATGCTCACGAAGTGAATGATGTGTTTGGCGAAAATGTCGCCTTAGCAAATCTTGCCACGTCTGATTGTGTGATCACTCCAACCGATGCGGCGGGGTGATCATAGGTGGTCTTCAATGTGCTGGTGAAGCTTGGTATGAAGGAAGATGTGGCTTCACTGGCTGCCCACGATCCCTGCAACTTCTCCGGGCTCTTTTGTAATTTTCGTGGGGAGGTGTGAAGCCCCAGAATTCGGGGTTGGATTTTGTTTGGTGCCTTCATGCTTGATTCTTTATCGAAACCATTTTGGATTTTCCACTACAATTCTGACACAAGGTGCGGTGAACATCCCGGGATTGGCTGAGGTGAAACTCAAGAAAACAAAGGGGACAAAAAGTACCAACATGTATGATACATGTGATCCCGGTCCCTGGTCCGCTACCCGCTACTCCCAACCCCCCCATGGTATGGTACCCGCCTGGTATGGCACCCATGTGCTATTCCCATACAATGTGCTGTATCGCATTGATAAAAGTAAAGTATGTGGCGCAGCTGGTGTATGATATGACGAGGCTTGTGGAATCTCTACCATTAGTGATTTCCTAGTAGAATCACCAACAAGAAACAACACACTCCCAGCCTAAGCCCCACTCCCCACCATATTTCACGGGGGAAGGGAAACCCAGCCCCCAACCATTCCACAGAACGGATTGGTTATGACCATAAATGATATGTGAATCATGTAATGAATCTGTAATCGTCTCTTTACATT
The DNA here is from genome assembly GCA_000507305.1 of Breviolum minutum Mf 1.05b.01. Classification (NCBI taxonomy): domain Eukaryota; class Dinophyceae; order Suessiales; family Symbiodiniaceae; genus Breviolum; species Breviolum minutum. The sequence goes on along the minus strand of DF239329.1, from coordinate 249,332 downwards.
CCTCACCATGGTGGAGTTGAGACCTGGTAACATGAAAGACGATGGCTTGTAGATATCATCTGAATATTTCCGCCAAAAATTCTATCAAAATCTCCCACGCTTCAACCTCCGTTTACAACTCGAGGTTGTGGCCTTGGGATTTTCTGGAGGGTTTTGGGGAAGCCTCTCGCAGGAGAGGGGGACAAAAGGGGAGCTGCTGCTTGAAAATGAAGACTGGCAACCTAAGATCTCACGGAGGTAGCTTTGGGATAAAGGAGATGTGTCCATGTCACGTGCTTGTGTGGTACACATTTTGGGGGGATGGAGCGGCACAAGGAGCTGGGAAAGCTGCCTCAATTGGAGATGATCTGGCTCCAAGACAACGAGGTTGAGGGTCCCATTCCCCAGGAACTTGGTAAGCTTCAGCGCCTGCGTGTGTTACGATTGGGGAACAACAGGCTGTCTGGCCAGATTCCGAAGGCAAAGGGTGGGTTCTGGTTGATTTGGATCTGGGTTGAGGATGGTTTCGGTGGAAGTTTTTGCATCGCGGAGATCCCCTTTCGCAGGAATTGGGGAACGCAGTGGCCTTGGAGTTTGTGGATTTGAGTGCCAATCTCTTGGAGGGGCAAATTCCGCGAGAATTGGGTCACCTTTCAAAGCTACATACCTTAGCTTTGGGAGAGAATCACCTCAGTGGTCCTATCCCTCATGAATTGGGAAGCCTTCCCAACCTGAACATGCTCCAACTTACTTCGAATCACTTCACTGGGGAAATTCCCTCCTTGGACAAGTTGGAGAAACTCACCGTTCTCTCCATGGCAGAGAATCGACTTGAAGGTCGGGTGTTTTTTTTTTTCCAAGAACGTGCAAAAAACTCTCTTTTTCTGAGCCCTTGCACAGCTCTTCTGGTGGTGATGCTAGGGTTCCGCAGATTTCATGGCGGACGCAACTTGTGAGTGAAAATGGTACAATGTTTGGGTAGAGGATGCATGGTTCATACATACTAAATATGATCATGTCGAGCATGTAAGCTTGTGTCATCCGATTTCCCATGAGTGACTTTGCTTTGTGTTGCTCACTTCGGCAAGATCAATCTGTTTCCAGGAGCACTTCCGCAGCTTCCAAAGTCGAAGCTGTTGGTTTCCATGCACCTCACTGGGAACAACTTCAGTGGAGAGCTCCCTCGCAGCTGGGGGGGCTTGGTGGAGTTGGAACATTTGGCGTTGTCTCGGAATTCTCTTACTGGAAGCTTTCCCAAGGAGTTCGGGAATTTGAAGAGATTGGGTTGGCTCTTCTTGAGTCAAAATCAGCTCTCTGGGAATATCCCCAAAGAAATTAGTGGACTGAAGTCCTTGAGATGCTGGGACAGATTTAGGACTTGCTTTTTATATCTTTTTATACCCCTGATTTGGATAACAAAAAGAGCTTGCATTTTTTGGTTTTTAGTCCCCCAGCGGTGTCACCCAAGCCTATTTGTTTGCAAGGATATTTGGTTTTGTACCAAAACCAGTTGACTGGAAACATCCCAGCCGAATTTGGGCAATTACACGATTTGGAAGAGCTGGTCCTTTTCCACAATCAACTGAGTGGCAACATTCCACCAGAACTTGGGCGCATGAAGGCAGGTTGTGCAGCATTGGCCGTGTGCTTGAGTTGTCAAAATATAGGATCCAGTAGTCAGATTCCTTAGCCAGTGATCGCAGGCATTGCAACGGCTGGAACTCTATGCCAACCAGCTAAATGGCTCGCTTCCTGGGGAGTTGGCCGAGTTGCGCAATCTCACTAAGCTGTCCTTAGCGCAAAATCACTTGACAGGAAGCATTCCAGTTGGTCTAGGCCAGCTGGAGCATTTGCAGGAGTTGAACCTTGCTCACAACAAGCTGACAGGGCAGATTCCAAAGGACTCTCAAGGGTTTTTTGTGTCAAGATTGTTGTTTGGCAGGTTTTGGGTTGGCTGATGGAAATCAAGGATGCAGCAAGTTGATAGAGGTAATACTTACTTGGATCTGGAGTGGCCAGGAGCTTTCACAGCTGGGTGCCTTAGAGGGGCTTTGGCTTGGCGAGAACCAGCTTACAGGCTCACTCCCAAAAGAATTGGGCCAGCTGAAGCAGCTCGAGATCATGTGCTTGGAGCACAACCAGCTGGCAGGTGCCGGAGTGTTTGAGAAGTTTTTCTTGAGAAAAAAAATCAGTAAATCTGGTATTTTCTCCTGATCCACTACAGTACCTCCAGAGTTTGGTGAAGGATTTCAACACTGCTTGGCATTGCAGCACCCCATCCACAGGTGAGATTCCAGAGATGTTTGAGCAGCTGAGAAAGATAGAGCTCTTGCGCCTTGAACACAACCAACTCAGTGGAGAGATTCCCCGTAGCATTTGGTGCCTTGGTGACAAAATCTCTTTCATTTGCTTGGAGTTTGAGGTTGAACAGTTTTATCTTATTTGATATTCTACATATCCTGGGGCTTTTATTGGGTGTGATGCTTGAGATTTTTTGATGACCTCCTACACTTGCAGAAACGGCTTGAGGCGTTTGCGGAACTTGAGCGTGCTGCACCTGCACGAAAATCGCTTTGAAGGAGGGCCAACATGAAAGAAAAACACGTGCTGAGTTCTCCACAACACGGCAGGTGTGGCTGTGGCTGACCTTTGCTTCCTTGCACTTTGTTTGCATTGTGTGACTGCAATGCAGCATGAAATGAAACAGAAATTCGTTTGTCATTGGTCTACATATTCATACTGCATATTAACTTTTTGTAAAATGCAGTATCAACTATCAACCTCTACATCCGCGAATTAATTACAAGATCTTTTCTCCATTTCTTTTTTGGTTTGATTCTGCACCCTATCACTCCATCCGCTATCACTCCAGGAGCTGTTCCCGGAGTCTTGGAGATGAAGGAGCTGACTGTTTTGGATTTGCATGGGAATTTCCTGAGTGTCTGGGTTAAAAGGGTCACGAATCTCTGGATCAAAGTATTGTTTTTTGTTTGTGTCTGAGACTGGCCTGTCTTATGGTATCATACGATGTCTGGTTTTCAAGCCTCTGCTGGGTCACAAAGGAATGCTGGGTTCCTGTGATCAGGTGGAAGACTTCCAGCAGTGGGTGATGAGCTGGTTGACTTGCAGTATGTAGATCTTGGTAGGAATCTCTTTGCTGCTTGAAATGATGAGCTGATGGGCTTGGCAGATTTCAATGCAAGGGATTTGAGAGTCTGCACGATATAGATACATTCTGTGTATATATATACATATAAGTATATGCATATATAATACAAATTCATTGGATTGCACGAAGAAGCTTAAACAGCTTTTGGCACAAACTTCTGCATACAAGCATAACGAACGTCCCCTGTCGGAAGTCATCGCGTAGCGGGTGTTGCAAAAAGTGGAGATCAATCGAATCCTATCCATCCAGGGGAGATCCCCACAAGCCTTGCCAGTTCAGGCTGGTCCATCAACAGATTTGGTGGAGTCCTTGTGTTGCTCGACGTTTTGGGGATCTTTGCTTCGGGATGTTGGAATTGCTGGACTAGGCCCCAAAGGAGAGAGCTTCAAGTTGATAAATCTTCCAAAGTGACAGGAGCACCTAAAGAATCATATGAGAAATTTTCTACGGACTGATACAATACTAGGCTTAGGCGGCTGAGTGGTACGGTGAAATACTGTAGCTGAGCCTTCCTGTTTCACAGTCATCTGGTTCCTGCACAATATGGCTGGTGTGGGGATCTCCGATCTTGACTTCTGAGGTGGATGTTGCAACCAGTCACTACTGCACCTTCGTCTCGATCACAATCAACTCACAGGCTCGGTTCACGAAAAAGCGAGTGTGAGTGTTCAACTTGTTTCTTTCTGCTGTTTTTCATCTGCTTCGCAGGTACCCTGCCGCCATGTTTGTTGCAGTTGAGACACTTGAAATACCTGGCCTTGAACAACAATCGATTTAGTGGCTCCATCCCGGCAATCCACCCGAACAAGTTGATGGTGCTGACATTGTTGCTCGGCATGCTTGAAAGAAGGTCACTGTCAGATGGTTCTTCCTTAGATTGGCTGATGTAGGGATATCGAAGGGCTACCACCCGTGCCGCTGACAAACGAATGGACGGCTTTCCGAACCAGCTTTTGCAGGAAAGACAAAAACAAGAACAACACGAAGAAGAAGAAGAAGAAGAAGAAGAAGAAGAAGAAGAAGAAGAAGAAGAAGAAGAAGAAGAAGAAGAAGAAGAAGAAGAAGAAGAAGAAGAAGAAGAAGAAGAAGAAGACAAAATTACCCGCAAAAGCAGAGCACCAATGCTCAGCCCCGGTCACGCTTTTTGTTGAGACTCATTGCATTGATATTCCAGTCCCTCATCAAAGCTTCTTCGCGCGCTTCCGCAATTCTACAAGGGGTTGGCGGAGTAGATATTGTTTCTATTTGCTTGGAAGCTTGCTGGAAAGCATGAATATGTCTGCAATGTTCACTTGAGCAAAATGTCCTCATTTTGGCTCAAGTGGATTCATCTGTTGATCAAACCTGAAAAAGCAAACCTTTTACCCGCTCGCTTTCTTGATCTCTTCGAGCAATGTCTGGATCCAAATTGCCGTGCAGGATGGAGCCTTGGAGATGGAGAATTTACGGCAGCGAAACACGAGGTTGCGGAAGCAATTCAGCCTTTTGTTTTAGCGGAGGCGGCGGATGCAATCAATGCAGCTCGTGGCTCCCATGGCCTTGGGGAGCAGCCCATGGTTACAGAGCAGCCGACCAAGAAGTAGACCACCACGAGACACACTCTCTCACGACTTTCTATCACCTCTCTGCGCCATGTCTGGCTCTACGCTTCCCTTGACTGTGGAGAACATGATCATCAAGCATGAGGACTACGATCCTCTGCGGCGAGTGCAATCAGCTGTGTTGCCCGAGCCTCCTGTGGCCTCGGCCGTTGAGTCCCGGCCGGATTCCCGCCTTGAGCAGCAGCCCATGCAGAGAAGAAGGACCTGGAGCAGTACGTTCACCATGGAGCATGTGTTGGATCAGCTGAAAAACTTCACGACCCACATTGATGACGATCCCAAAGGTGTGACTCCCGGAGCCTATGGCCTGCAGGACGATCACCCGAGGCCCAAGGTTTGGAAGTTTGTTTCGTCTTGACTCAGTTTTCTAGTGTGTGTGCCTCTGCCCTAACTTCATGTCAATTTGCTTTGGAAATGTTGGGGTCAAGCTTGGACCTCAACTTTGTTCCTAAGGTTTTCACCTGGTACTATGATGCGTTGACCCTACGAGCTGGCCAGTATGAGATCGATGGATGGCGCGAAGTTTGGTGGAGTGTGGCGATTGGCATCTGCGGCCACCAACATGTGCCCACGGGGAAACAGCTCAGAGGTAAAGTTCGGGTTTCTAGCTGACGCAGCTGAACGATCTGAGATTCAGGCTACCAGTTTAGATGGCCATGTTTTGTCCCTAGCATAATTTTAGGCAGCCCAGGACGATGATGTGCTCGTGATTCACGGAGAACCAGGGCTTGACATTTTTAGCCCAAGGTCAGCATGGACCCATATTTGGTCACATCCTCCACAAACCGTTTGAAAACTGATGCATCGGTACCGTATACCGCTCTGCATATTCAGATCGACAATTGCGGGGAGATTCTGGGCCAAGAGTAGATGTTCGTTTCAGGAACGCAGAGGTGCCTCCGCAGGTTGCCCGCAGAGTAGGGGAGGACTTGCCCCACATCAACAAGGCATCGTCCAGTACCAAGCAAATTGAGCCCTACGACCAGGAAAGATGGCCTGGAAGTTTTTGCCAGGCCAAGAGAAGCAGATCCAATGTTGAGGTGGTTCATGTGAATGCTTTTGGCATTGGGTTATTTGTTTTATTTTTCTCGGGGCCAGGTAATCCTGCGTAGTAACTTGATAACAGGGTCCATGGCGGACGTCTACACTTCAGAGCAAGTTTGGCATGCAGCGGCAGGAAGCTGGCGTGCTCCAGCATCTAGCTCGGAGCAGAAGGTCCCGTTGTCCAATCACCTTCCTCAGAAACGCGGAGCCGGGGACGTTGAAGCAACGGAGAGTGCCGGCCAATTATAGGCTGGGTCTGTCAGGTAATGGTGGTACCACGGAAGTCAGGTCCTCAGATGACATCCAAGATGTATTCGATGACAGTGGAAGTCGTGGCTGTGTTCCATGCTGCAGGAACTTCCATTTGAAGCATTCCTGTTCTGTGGAACTGCAACGGATCACATAATACCTGCCCAGTGCGAGTTAATGGATGAATATGCAATGGCAGCTAAGCAAGAATAGAGCCACCGGTGGGTGCTCCAAGCCACGGAAAGAGGAAACCCCGTCAGCCCGGAGCTTATAGCCCGCAGGTTGCACGGGCTCCCCATCCCCAAAATGATAAGCGACGCCTCGCTGCTCAGTAGGTTTGGGTTGGGGCCTTCGATCAAGACTTTCAACCAGTATCGATGCCTTGGATAGCT
>DF239329.1:11329-237072 GCA_000507305.1 Breviolum minutum Mf 1.05b.01 | reverse complement strand
GGACATGAGCGTCAACCAGGGATGACCTCTTCTGACCTTAGCAGATATCCACTAGTAATGATGCAGACTTAGCGCTGCCATCATACCACACGACTCCCACGGTGCTTCTTCGAACACCGAGAAAATTCGAAGGAGGATCTCACAAAAGTCCAAATGCTGGACAATGTTCCACCACGTGGAAGACCAAGGCAGTCTTCAGTGTGAACACAAGGACATGAGCGTCAACCAGGGATGACCTCTTCTGACCTTGGCAGATATCCACTAGTAATGATGCAGACTTAGCGCTGCCATCATACCACACCTTCAACTTAACTCTGAATCACCGGCCCTGGGGGTCGGAGCTCATAGCCTGCAACCTCCTGGGGTGACAGACAGGGATGAACAATTTCTGCTGCTGCAAGCTGATGTCACCAAGGCCCACCAAGGACTCAAGGTCTTACCACTCCACTATAATTTTGCTCTGGTGGTTGGAGGCTTCGTCTATGTTGTTGCTGGCTATTGCGCTGGATTTTGGTAATGCCTTTGCAGCCCCAACCTTCTATTCTTGGTGGTATTCGGGCCATTGCCATCCTGCCTTGTGGTGCTAGTGCTTCAGATGGTCATGGTGATCTCCCTACGAGCCGGAGCCTGCCGCTCCTGTCGCGTCCTGAAGCGGCGTTGGAAACGTTTGTATAGGTTTTGGCAAGGGCTGTCGTCCTCATACCTTACCCTTAGTACAGAAGTTTACGTCCGGAGCGGTACGTCCCTCATTGTCTTTGCCCACCGTTGGTCTTTGGCCGGAAGACCTGGTGGGTTTGTGCCAACAACTAGCCCTGTTTATACGGCTGGGATTTGGTCCATCTTAAGGGACCATGATTTTCACAGGTGCCAGATGAAATCTGGGATTCGCATTCAACTGCAACAGGCTAGTGTTGCACAAATTGGCACCCCAATCACAAATCGGAAAAAGACTGCTGCTGATTGGGTGCGGAGTTTTATTTACTTCCGTAGGACTTTTCTCGTAACTTGCTGACATAATTAGATATTTGAATCTAGGAGAGATAGTCAAGGGATCAAGACTCAGGGAGTGCTGTGTCAAGTAATATCTTTCTTGCCTGAGACTTTTTGTTCCTCATTTTTGTCTTGTCACGCACAGGCATGCCAATCAATTCACTGGCTCGCTCCCATATTCGCTGAAATACTTGCAGCACTTGGCGGTGCTGACGGTGCATGAGAATTCTTTGGATGGGAAAATCTCTGAAAAACTGCAACTTACAGGGCCTTGTACTTTGGCTGGTGGTTTTTTTTCCCACTGGAAGGCTTGAAAACCAGTCAATATCTTGGAGTTTTATGGTGCGTCCTAGAACAATGCATTCTTTGCTGGGAAAACCAAATATACCTTGTCAAGATCCTGAAAGCACTTTGGGTGCGGAAAAAACTGATCAAGCAAACCGTGAACCAAGGCATAGACAATCCAAACTTCAAGATTCGGGGTGCTCCCTGCATGGCTTTAGCAACTTTCTTCATCCCCTTCAAGGAGAAAGTTCTGGCAAGAGATGCAAAGTTGTTTTTTTTTCCGATCCTGCTTGCAGATCCTGTCCTGTTTTCGTAATTTTTCTTGTTCCTGTTTGTCACTTCTGGCCGTGGTCAGTCAGGACGAGAACTGAAATGTACACATGTAATATATATATATATACCTTTATAGATAAACATTACACTAAGCTTCATTAAACTTCATTAAATTATATAGCATTACATTTTTATTCTACTGTGTTTTAAGTGGCAATGCGCAGTAGGTAACATGTTTCTCACCATGTCACATACTGGAAAGACTAGCTTGGTAGATTCAGTGTGGACGTGTTGAAATGTTGGATTCTACTCGATCAACATGGTGGTCGCTACCAACCTGATACATCGACCAGTCAGTTCAAGGTTCCTCACGAACTATCAACCGGTTATATCCTTGTTCCCCCATGTGTGAAATGACAGAACCTTTGCGGCTTCAATAATTTTGAGATCCCAATACCTGAATTGCAATGAGGGGAATGTGCAAGACAAATTTTAACATATGCTATTTTGTTGCACTGTGTGATCTTTTTCAATAGCACATGAAATTGTACTGCATATATGGCACTTATATCCTATAGCTCCTATAGCATACTTTTTGTGATTGAAAATCTTCCCAAACTGAAAAAACACAGACTTGAGCTGTTGAACTTCCAGGATGACGTGCATGCCTGGGACTCCTTTCTGGCCCATGGGCCCAAGAGCTGTGAGGAAGTCCTACCCAAGTTTCGATACACAGGTGACTATACTTTGCCAAAATCCCAACAGAAACTGTGATGACCTTCCGTCTTTAAATTAAACGCAGGGAAACACAGGGAAACCAGGAAATTTGACGTATTTTGTGTTTTCGCTTCTTGCTTCTCATCACTTTGAAGTGAACCTTGTTGTAGTTTGGAATCGTTTTGATCAAAATGTTTACGTGGAAACATGGATGCAACAAACCTACCTTGACATTTGTCAATTTGTCATTTTACGGTCGCTGACAGCAACAAGAGTTGTATGTCAGATTGGAATAATAGGATGTGAAATGTTGACCTTGACCGTCAAGCACCACTTCTGCTATCCAAGGTAAAGAACTTCAAGACATTAAGGAGAACTGTCCCGTGCTTTGTACCTTTGCTTTCTAATGGTTGTGTGGGTTCTTTTCACTTTGAAAAAAATGGAAGGCAATTATCCAAAAACAATCTCACTGGTGCAATTTGATATATCTGGAGGAATGGGAAGTTTGTGAGCTTCGGAAGAATCAACATAGTTCCAACCTTTTTGGAGGTTGTGAGTCCTTCAATGCAAAATCAACACGTTGCATGCATTGTGGATCTCTCACTTCCGCAAACCTGTGGGTTCCTCCAACCGGGGTTATATATCACAAATGTTTATGTTCATCAAAAGTGCATCAAATGATATCAACAAATCCCACATCCATTTTGACTGCAAGTCCCTTGAGGCAATTTGTGTGGTGACAAGCAGAGCGCTAAAGCCACATTTCATCACAATCGCTTCTCTTGTGAAGTTCCCGCCAGTATCAGCAATGCCTCTGACGTCCATGCCACCGTTGTCATGGGCAATATGGTTGGTCATGGATATGCACTCAATGCCTCGTGGATCTCTGCAGAAGAGAATCAGGCGTTTCTGTATTATTCTCCGAAAGTCTGGCGTGATCACATGTCCATTGGCTTTTCCATGAGTTTTTTGTTGTTGTTGTTTTCCCTCAATTTGTATGCTCCAATGGGGAGAATTTTTTCAAGAAACCTGGATGCCAAGGGGAAGACGCCAAATTTATTTGCTGTGAAACCAAGGTTTTTGATGTCTACTGTACTGACACTGGGCCTTTGTGTGGTGCTCTTTCAGAAGCAGCTGCCTGGTGAAAAATTCCATCCGGGTCTGGGCTGGCGACCTTGACCTAGAAACCTCCATCCGAGGCTGCAGAGGCGATTGGGTGAAGCATCTCGAAGCTTGGGCGTGGGCAATGCCTCTAGGGTGGCAGCATCCAACTTGGCACTGCTTAGAATTGCTGCATGCCACCTGGCCTCAAAAAAATGAGGGGATGGTTCTTAGGTGTATTTTTTGAGTCAAAGTGAGGGTGAAAATAGGTTGAGTCTCATGTGAAGCTGTGTGAGTCTACTCATTGAGTTGATTTTGCTAAGCCTATGCCCACCAAAATGAGCCCCTCTTCACTTCTCAGGTGTGGTTCTGATTTGCGGTCCTTTGTTGTTGACATTTCTGGCTGGCACGGGCTACTACATGTGTGCGCCAATCTTGTCGCAGCTCACCATCGCAAATCTTCGTGAGGATTGCTGGGCAGAGCTAGTGGTGCCTTAGTCGTTGAGAATCCTATTCATTTGAGGGGGTTCCCATGTGATTCTTTGATTCAACCCCGAAGCTGGTCAGGTTCCTTACCTTTTTGAAGCCTGCTAGGTTGTGATCCTTTGGTGCACCCTGACGCTGTTGTTTCACATCATCCTGGCCAGTATGCCCAAGAGCTCGCGGCGATCTGGTGTTAGCCACACAGGGGATGTTCCACGTTTGACCACCTTCGGTGGAGTTAGTCGCTCAATCTCTCAAGGGAATTTTTGGAAGGGTTCGTTGGACATGTTGATGTTTTGCAACAATTCGCAGTTGAGGATCAGTCTACAAACAGTCTCTTCTACCATTCTACCATTTCCTAGACTTTTTTTTTGCCAGAAACGTGGCTTCTGGAATAGAAAAAAACGGCAACAACATGCAACAACAAGGTCAAAGCCGGAAGCAGGTGACCTCTTGGCGGGGTGAGCTTGGTAAGTTGGTAGCATGGATCTTTTGGATCTTAGTGGTGCCCTGGCAAAATGTCCATGGTGATGGACATGGAATCTGAGTAAAGATGTAAAAAAATCAGATTCACATAAGGATCAGTTATATCAAACTATAATCATTATCATCCTGAATGCTAACCTACCATAATTTTATGGGATGTTGCTGGTTTTGTTGCCACTGTCACTGTTGCTGAGTCACATACCTGCACAGCTGAGGGTTGAAAATTCTTCAGGTCTCTCTACTCTCCTTGCCCTCGATCCTTTTTGCGGTGGCCCAGGCTGGGCGCAAAAAGAATTCACCTTTTTTTTTTACTGGCAGGGCAGTTTTCAAGAACTAGGGTTCAGATATTCCAGTTGGCAACAAGATCAGGGTTGATGATACCAGATATGAAAGAGAGGAAGAGAAACAATGCGCAGCCAGGGTGATTTTGAGGGACTTTGCCTATGTTGAGCAGTGATTTTTGCATCGTAGTCTTTCGCAATAATTTTATGGGGTTCAAGGATCGAGGGAGCTTGAGAGTGAGAGGGATGTCACTGCACAGATGACATCCCAGTTTTTTTAGGCGCTGCCGGCGCAGAACACCTCGGGTTTATCAGAGGAGATGGGTAAGCAAAATGCCGGTGATATGATTTCTTTGCAAATGTGACGAAATGGAAAGCAGTTGGACTTTGCACTTTTAACAAAAATGCTGCAAGGAAATTGAAGCGGCTTTTCTAATTTGTTGAGGTCTTGCAGTGGTAAACACTCAATAGCGGCGTATAAAGCCCCCTTGAGCATGACCAGTCGTGGCACAAACACTGTAATTCTCCGTCAGAACCTGCTATGACAGGAGATGTTGAGCTATGTGCATCGCATGGCTCCGTTCCTGATTGTTGCTATTGATATGTTTCTTTCCGGTCCACTTTCAAATCGCTACTCTGCATGCAGCGGCATCCAAGCTGATCTCTTGCTGATGACATTTCGTTTGTTTGCGGCCTGGCTGTTGTTTCTTGGTTGTAGATGATACATACCCTCAGATCCAGGGGCAATGATCCTTTAAGCACGTCGGATTTTTCTTGGAAGTGTTCCCATATGGAATGTGAAATAAAAAACGATGACCAATGACCTTCTTTTGTTGTTTACCCTCACAACTTCAAACCTCGCAGCCAGAACCAATGGTTGCCTTGAAATTTCAAGTGGTTCAAGTCAACTTGTCAGTTGTAGGTCTTTGTTGACTACAATCTTCCTACATGAAAGCTGCCTGGGAGGTTGGAAGAGATTCTGGAACCTTCTCTTGACATTGATGAGTTGGGTGGATCGATGTTGCATCCTGTTTTTTGTGGCGTATTGATGAAGCTGCCCAAGATTATCATACAGTTTGAGTCGTGGTTCATCTTTGGGCAATCATTTGAGATCTGACGGACCCGGCACTTAGGATTGTTTGCAAGGAAGGCGCTCCAGAGCACGATACCTTCAACTGGAAAGTCTGGGAGGAAGAAATCTTAAACACCAACAAGGACATGTGTCAACTAAGGGAGAGGCCGGGAGAACTCATGGGGATCTCGTTGATGGACGATGATGATGTTTGCCTGCAGGTGGTGGGCTGGAGGGCGATGCAGCCGATCCATCGTGGAAGGGCTCAACACGTTGATGTTGAAGAAGCTGTTGATACGTTGCACAGTTCAACCCCTGGCGCCATGGCTGGAACCATGAAAACTGAAAAAGAAAGACGGGTCTTGGGAAAGAATGTGATATGCTGGGAGGGTCTCGTAAGATTGCCGTGGTCGACCGTGTTGTTGTTGTTGTTGTTGTTGTTGTTGTTGTTGTTGTTGTTGTTGTTGTTGCTGTTGCTGTTGCTGCTAACATTGACGCATGACGAGGAGGACATTGATACCATTTGTCACACTGCTCTTTCCCCGGCAAATCCAGCGAGATGTTGTGACAAAACCACCATTAGTCGAGCCGTAGAGCAGTATCATTGGCGTAAAAAGTGATCTTCAACACCTAGGTGTTGCTGCTATTATGGCGCTTTTCTCATTTGGAGTCGGAATCCTCCAAGCCGGCTTCGACTGGTCGACATTTGCAACTTTTCCTGGGTGCCTTGGACGCCTTAAAATGCGGTGTATCCTTGAACCTCGTTGCCTGGGTTTTGGATCGTGATTCAACGAGGCAAAGGGCCGAAGATGACCGGGAGTTTAGTGCCGCTGCAGCAGATGGCTTTGCTGACCACCTTCATGGAGATGCGGGTGGTACTTGTTACTTGAAGATCTCAATCCTAATCTGAAAACATGTTTAAGCATGAGTCGTGGAGTCGTGGATATGAATTCATAATACTCATACCCCTCGACCAAGCCATTGGGTCTATGGATGAGGGACCAGAGTCCAACATCTTCTTTGGCCTTGCCAGGAGATCCTGTTTTTCTGGAGTCCACTGATGCCTTTGCTCAGTGTCTCACCTTGATTTTGGGCGGAAGGAGTAGCAGGGGAGACTGACACAATGGGTCCACAGACCTACGTTTGATCATAGGCAGCCAAAGTCCTGCGCCCCAAATCATTTTTCACAACTGCAACTGCAGGTGGTGGGGTTTTATGTGTTGCCGCGGCCAACCTCTTCCTGTTTGACGTGGGCATTTGGACCTTCAAAGTTCGAATGCCCACAGATGCCGTCAATCAAAACGCTGCGCTCTCCAGGTGCACTTGGGGGTTGTCAAATTGAGGTCAAAAGTCAACTCAGGCGTTTCCCACAAAAAGACTGTTGGGGGTGCGCTATTTGTGTGACTCAAAGCTTCTTACCATGAGAAGGAGATCTTCTACCTTGTCTTTCATGGGCAATTATAAATATAGATACATTGAGCAAAGTCTGAAGACAAAAACTGTTTTAGACTGAAATAGTCATGGCAGTCATGTTTCGGTCCCTTGCCTTTGGTGTACTTACACTCCTAGCATTTCCATTCAGGTCCTATATGACTCTTGCACTGGCAGCCAGTTGCGGGTTTCAACTCTGGCATGCCTTTGGAACAGAGATGTGTGGGCGACAAGTGTTGCTCCTTTTGAACGTGGTTTTGTTGCTGCCCTTCAAGCATTGGATGCTGCCGTTGGAACGGGCCAGAAGTGTTTTTTGGATCGACGCTTGGCTCTTGCTGAATCTCCGTGCGTCAAATGAAAAAAGGGATACTTTCTAGAAGTGTTGAGGAAACCATATATCTGCAAAATTTGTAAGAGCTTTTGATTTGTTTATGATTTTTCGTGCTTGTAGTTACGTTAAAATGAATTGAAATGCGCAATGTGTTGTGGTCATTAACGGTGTCGCAGCTTTTTTCGAGGAAATGGAGAAGGCCAAAGAGGCTGAATTGATCGAGATGGTGACTCAAACCGATCTGAGCTGACGGGCTCTGTGGTCCAAGCAGGAAAAAAAAGAGCGGCAACCGTTGCTTTTCAGAAAAATGGCCGTAGTGGCCCAAAATGCCGGTTGTATTGAAGAAATGCAAGTTGTTTCAAATCACAAAAGAAGAAGAAGCATGTCAGTATGATGCCCATTTCACACATGTGCAAAGATGACACTGCTGCTTGAGAAGAAGAGACTTGGCTGGGCTATGGCTCAAAGCCAAAAGGGTCACAGGTTGGGATTTTATTGTATATACCATGCAATGGATACATTTTCAATGTAAACCCATGCCTTTTTCATCAGTAAGGTCATGACGTCACGCAAAAGCATCGAGAAGTAGAAGTCAAAATCGACATATTTACAGTACCATCAAAAGCCCGAACTTACAAGCACTTGATCTGATTTTTCTTGGCCAATCCCAATAAGTAAAGCCCGTGTTTATACCTCAAAGAAACTTGAGCCAAGATAGATCAAATTGCAATGGTTCCGAATTTTAAGAGACAGCTAGTGTTCTGATGGCAAGGGTCAGCATTTCCATATCAACCCTTCCAGCAACGCAATGTGGTGACACCATGGTGCCATGGGGAAGCAGGGATCGGCAAGCAAGAAGGTGCCATTGTCATCATCGTCAGCCACTTTTGGATTCGTGCATGCGGTCCGTTGTTGGTAACAGTATTTTCACAGCTATCATTCTGCTATGAAGCAGCCCCATTTCGCGATGAGGCCAAGACACAGGTGACGTCTGAGCAAGGTGCGGAATAGTGGTTTGTGTTCTTGTTGTTGTAGTAGTGGTGGTGGTCCAATATCGAAATCAACAAACAATACAACAAGTTCAACAACTTTTAACAACTACTACAGCAACGACAGCAAACAATACAACAACTACAACAACTGCAGTAACTCTACACAACAACAACAACAACAACAACAACAACAACAACAACAACAACAACAACAACAAGATACAGCAATTACAAAAGCTACAACAACTATAGCAGCAACACCAACAGCATTGGCATCATCGACAACAACAACAGCAACTAGAGAAGCAACAGCAGCAACAGAAAGGAAAAGTTCGATGAGCTGTAGAGTGTCCTGGTTAACAATAGGAGGACCCACCCATTGAGGGCAGTGGGGTTGTTGCTGTTCTTTCTGAGCAATGACTCTTGCTTCGATCATCCACCGTCTTGGGGGCAACTTCTTGTCCTTCTGCAAGGTCGTCGTGAAAGAGAGGCGCCGATTGTGCCAGTGCAACTTGGACGTATATATAGCACGAATGATAAAGGAGTGTTTTTTTTGTCCAGGCCAAAATGCAATGACAAGGCTTGACAACTGTGATGGATCCCCGAGGCAGGATTGCGTGCTATCTTTCTCACCGGAAGAAGAAGATCCTCCCGAGAGCAATAGCGCTGCTGTGCCAGACCGGCAAACGGCAGAGGTGCCTGGACTTGAGGGTGCGACCTGGATGTTTGTATCAATGGGATATCAATAGGAAATTGGTCTTGCTTTTTGTATCTTTTTTGTAGATCTCTGTGTCCCACTGCGATGCTTCGCTGCAAAATAATGGGTGGAGATCGAAGATACAGGTGGGTGAACAGTCAGATGTCCTGACTCGAGTTAGAGCATCGAACTGTTCGAGCTAAGACATACGATAGTTCTCCTGCCATCAACTGCATGCAGAGCCGCGGCAAGGTGGCCAATGAAAAGAACTGGCCTATCCACAAAAAAAATCGCCTGGCTCTCAGTTGCTGTTATCATCTTTTTCACGTGACCCGTGTCTCAAGACAAGGATCTGGATATTCAAAATCCACTTGTAATTCTCTGGTCATTGCTCTGGTCGCCAGCTATCCTGCTAAGGATGGCGCTACAATTGGGTAGTGGAGGACAGTTCCTGTGGGATGAGTGCCTGAATACATATGTGGACAAGAGCATCCTGTGTTTCATGATTCACTTTGGGTATTCTGATTTATGTGTTTGGCTTTTGTTGAAAAACCCTCATGAAAGTCAAGATTTTGGATGTACTATGTGAGTGTCACGCCTGAGAAGATAAATCATCTCTCTGGGCACTTGCGGCCTTGTGCACCATTTGCTTCAGGACAAGGAGCACTACACCACAGACCCATCCCATATGGTGCCATTACCTTGGCAGAACGCGCAGCTCGACCTCCGGTGCGACGTTTGCGGTAAAAACTGCTCCCAGAAGCGCGAAACTCAGCATTTCTTTCCAAAGGATCCTTTTCGAGCAGATCCGTGTCCTCTGGAACTGCCACCAGCAGATCAACGCAACATGCCCAGGCTTTACAAGTTCCGATGCTACAAACGGAAAAGTTATCTGAGCGTCAAGGACACGAGTTCAAGAGACAAGTTGCAAAACCAGCTATCACAGTTTACCAAGCACCATTTTGAGTCGGTCTTGCAAAGGTTGGTTCTTTGTTCACGCTTCATAGGTTGCTTAGTGCAATCATTTTGAGGAGCGAAACACGGTCCGGATGATGGATCCTTTCATCAGCTACATCAGTGAGAGGTGTGGGAAAGGCTTGCTGGGCCGACGGCCGCCCAACTGCAAAGAGAAACGCATTTATAATTTATAATACGCTTTATTCGCTTGGTTCGGGTGTCTGTATCACTCCACTCGAGTAATTTGTTAGGGGCCGCATGAATCCAAGAACATCCATTCATGACTGGTCCGTGAACAAGTGGTGAAAAACCCATGGATGACATGCAAGCATTGGGCTGTGGGTGAGATGTCAGAGCCCGTCTGAGGGACAACGACAAGATCCTCAGGGAGTTTGTCCGGTCTGAAGTCCTATCTTTGCCACCAGAGCAACTTCTGGCGTTTCTTGGTTGGCATTGAATTCTGCTTGCAACCATCTTCAGAGTGCAACCTCGGCCTGGACCAAGTTGAGGTCTTCCTTCCAAGATCTCAACATCACTCGAAAGAAAGCAGTGATGCAGGAGCTCTTGAGGCAGGCTGGCCTGACTGCCAGCCACATGAAGGTGCGGGAGATTGGGTTCAGAGGAGGCTAAAAGGTGATCAATGTAAAATGAATGTTGTTTTCAATTTTGGATTGTCGAGACCATTCAGTTAATTGCCTTTGTTCCTCCAGCCACCTAGTTTTTTTAAGGCTGCATCCTGGCTGGTTGAAGCATGTCACGCATACAAAGCCCTCGCAGGCCGCATTGAAGCTATCGGAATCGCAAGGCAAGCTCGTCATCAAGTCTGAAGGTCAACATTTGCGTGAATTTCATCCGACCTTGCCTAGTTAAGTTGAGTTGCACGTGCCATGATGTTTTTCCAGCACGCGTGTTTTGGTTAGAATTCCCAGCCATGAATGTTCTTCCACTTGCGTGTTCAGGTATCTCCCGAGGCAACCCCATGGTGAGGAGCGATGCAGAAGATCAGAAGTTCCTTGGCAGTGTTGGGTGCTTGGCAAGAGTGATGTTATTTGTGACTGTGAAATTCATATCCCAAGAATGGCCAGTGTTTTAAGCACTCAGGTGTCTCTTATGATATGGCTTTGGCTCAAGATTAATGGACCCCAAAATGAACATTCTAGTACTAGATATGATATGCATATAGTATATAAACACTGTATACCCAATTTTGCAGTCCCTCAATTTTGAGCCATTGTTGTCATAGAATTGGTTTGCTTTACTTCAGAATCCTTGATGACCAAAAATTTGGAAGTCGCTGAACACAAGCCTTGGACCAAAAAATTTTTCATGTGAGGATCCAACTCGATCCTCCAGCTGGTATGACGTTGAAGGAGCCACAAGGGTTTTGTTGCACGAGAGTCTGCAGACTCCATGTTGAGACCTTAAAACATTCCACTTTTGGCACCAAGATCAAGATCACAAGAGTAGTTCTTGCTACTTGCAAGGAGTACGTGTACCGGACGCTGTGTGAAATATCGTGGCCTGACTGCACGTGCCTTGCTTAGCTTAGCACTTTTCCAGCTGCGAGATTGTGTGCATATGTAGCTGACAGAGTTTGAAGCCTTGTGTTGAAGCTGAGTGATGTGTTTACTGACAAAATGTTGCCTGGTCAACCGCAAGTGTTGGACATGCCCCCCAGCACCTCCATGGTTTTCCCCAGGAGCAGAAAAAATGTGATGCCAGAAGGGCAGGAAGCCATCAAGGCCCCTGTTGGCTGTTTTTATAATGGCCTTTGATGTAAAGATGTTGGTGGTTGTTATCCGATTCCGGATGAATCTTCTGCATGGTAGTCTCAATGGCAGCGTCTTTTCAGGCCTTTTGTCTCGGCGCCACCAGACCACGCTACATGGCCGGCCTTACGCTCAGCGCTCACTCACGGAGGAAACCGATGCTTGGCTTTAACCACAAAGATTGTTCCTGAAATTTAGGGGCCCCGGGGCCGGTAGGGGCCCACGAAATCCATTGAAATTGTTGATTATAAAAGAAAACCAGTGACTTTTGAGGCCATCACTTTGAAGACATCAACTCCGTTCTGAAATTCCGAGGAAAGATTCTTGAGTTGTGCCATGTAATGCCATGTAGGCATTTCTTGATTCTTTTTTGGGGTTGCACCATTTATAGAACCGACCCTCATTACAATCCAATACATAAAGAGTATCCGGAGGCGCATGCACAGGTGCCACTTGAGAAACACTGTTCGGATTTGCAATAGATGGCCCAAGCCCCCTAGCAGTTTGTAACCCTTTTGTCGTGCAATCTGCGAACAAAACTGCTCAAATGATGGTAAAAGCATGTAATCGCCATCTATAGACTCTTGAATTTAGCTATTGTGTCTTTTCACTTGCCCGTTGAAATGTTTTTTTGAACTGAGAACAACAAAACATGGGAAACATCCCCAAAAAATCTAAAAATACCGATAGATGATGCAATACACGGGATGCACCAGTGGGGGGGGGGGTTGAGCCATCTATAGATCCTTCAATGAGAACAAAAACATAAAACATGGGAAACATCTCAACACATTCCAAGAATACTGATGGATGATGCAATACACAGGATGCAGGGTGGGGGTTGAGTCATCTATAGACTCTTGAATTTTGTTATTGTGTTTTTTCACTTGCCCATTTTTTCGGAGAATGAGAACAAGACAACAGAAAAAATGGGACACATCTCAACCAACTCCCAAAAGATCTGTAGAAAAGACAATGCAATGCACAGGATGCAAGGGGGGGGTGTTGCACCAGCTATAGAACTCTTGATGATTTTGATTTTTTCACGCGGTCAGCGTGCAAAATGGGATTTTTTGATGCAACACGTCCATGGTGGAAATGGGGAGTTGCCCCACCTAGAGCACTCAGGAGGTCGGTTGAGTTGTACCATCTACTTTCGGGGTGGTGTAAGAATACAGGACGCTAGTCGAGTCGCATTATTGGTGAGAAGGCCGGTTTCTCAATCGGCATTCAGCTCAAAGGGGGTGCCAAAGTCAAGTTAACTTTGACGTTTAAAAGTTTAAAACTTATATCATATCCTGCATTAGTATCTATCTACTGTATCTATCAACCTATCAATCTATCTATCCATCCATCCAGCCATCCAGCCCCCGAGGAATTTGACCTCTCTGCTGGCCAAGCTCGCTGCGGAAGAGATCCCGGATTTCAGATACACTTCGGCCGCTGGGCTGAGAGATTTCGGGAAGGATTCTCCGTTGAAAACCCCTGAAGGTGCCTAAGGGCATAGATGTCATTCTCCAGCTTCTGGATTAGGGTTGCCAGATGCGACAATTTACTACAAAATCATTGCGTTGATTTGATAACTTCCAAGGGTTGACACTAGTGGCGAGCTGTGGACATCCGTGAATCCATGACTAAGATCCAGTTGAACCTGGACTATTCGGCCAAGCTCCACTGCGACAAGAACAATCTGGGACCGTCCTCCATTCTCGGGTGGGCCTTGCCCAGAAGGGCTGGAAGCATCAAGGGGCATATGTGTGGCACAAAAGAGCCTTTCTGTCTGTGATTTTTTTTTCTTACGTGGTCCATGAGTCCAGGATACACCCTTCCTTTGTACGTGAAGTTGAAGAGAGATGCCCAAAACAAATGGGAGGGTTTTCTGTCACAAGTCCATCTGTGATTGGCCGAGGCTTGGAACGTACAGTGGTGGCGAGCTCTTCGTTGCTGATCAGGCTCACTTGAACTGAGTCTGGAGGGTCAGAATTGCTTTTTGTGCTGGTCTGAATTTCCCTGTAATCTTCCGGTGTGCCTATGATTGATCATTGATCCTTGGCGTACTCGCAGGGTCAGTCGTTTGGTGCAGCTGCAGAGGACAGAAATGGGAGTGTGACAATAATAGATCTTGCCAGGGAAATTGTGCAAACATCAAAAAGAGAGCAAAGCAGATTGACTATGAATTTTTGAATCGTTGTTGACCTCCCAAAGTGATTGGCATTTTTTTCCCTAATAATACAGGATATTCCAGACATGTACCCAAAGTACAGCCTTAAAGGTACTTGGATCCAAAGGCATGGTTCATACGTAACTCACATTTACTTCCAAATCAAAGGTTTTTTGGAGAACTGTTCGGAATCTCCAATGTTTTGCTTTCGACATTTTTGAATCGTATTGCTGCTTGATGAGCCAACCCAAATTCACCAATTATTTCACAAATGTCTGTGTATGGGTGAAATTTCATTTCACTTTCATTGCATTCTAAGTTTAGTTGTCTATCTATTTCTTCAAAGGGTATGCCCATGCAGTGTGTGGCATCATTGTGTAAAGACCGTATACTTACGCATGCTGTATACCGCTGTATATCTGTGCTCTGATAATTGCATTTGACAAGATGTTTTTTTGATTCTTCACATAGACAGGGCTTCGAGGCTGAACGCAAATGAACTGGATCCATCAACCTTTGAGATTTTTTGGTTTACCTGAAAACATGCAAGGAGAATGATACCACTACCAGGACAATCTGAACTCCGGGGTTAAAAACCGTAGAAACTATTGCAAGCCCCTATTATATACTGCATATCAGGGCACTGCCTTCATGTTCTCGTCCTTGTCATGCAGTGGTTGCCCAGGCGCCAGTGCATGAGATGGAGGTGGCCACCGAGGTTCGATTCTACAGCATCGGAGAGGCCCAGGGTGTTGGAAGTTAGGAGCAGAAGCTCACAGAAGTTCACCAGAAATTTTGGTCAACCGAACTGTGCTCTTTGTCACAACCATTTTCGTTGGGGTTTGCTGAGCCTACCTGTTTACATCCGAGCCCCTTGGCCAGAAGATCATTGGCCGTGTCCTCAACATCCAAGAGACTTGGTGTGGGGGCTTGGCGTGGGAATTGGGACATGTGTTTGTTTTGTTAAGTCTTTCAGTGAGACTTGAAACTGGATATTCTTGCAAAAACATGGCTGGCAACAGAGTGACACATCACACTTCATTTTACCCCCAACTTCATGGGAGGCCTTTCAAGTTTCAAATTCAAAGTGGTTTTTGCTTCGTTGTGTTATGTGGGGTACCAGCTTCTACTAGTCTTAAGCAGACATAGACATAGGCCATAGGCAACCACTGGGCATGCTCCGTCCACCGGATGTGGAGGCAGAACTTTGATGGGAGACTCCCACACATGGCTTTCCCGTTCTCCGGCCGACGCATCTCATTGGTGTTTTTCACCAGTACCTTGACAGGATATGCAATGACTTGAATGGCTCACTAGGATGGCGAATGATTTGTGAACACCGAACCTTGATGTGATTTCGATTCATGAAATACCAGTCGCAGATCTCAGGAGTTGAAGGGTTGAATGATGTTGAATGATGTTGAATGGATTTGGAAGTGCACCAACCATCGGCCATAGCCGGACAATGGGGGAAACTGTTTCGTCACACCCGACCTTGGATCCGAGGACGAGAGGAGTTGGATCCTTCCCTCGCTGAGATGCTGCAACAAAGTGGGGGAACAGAGTCTACAAAGTGGAGTGATAACCCTTATAAATGGCCGAAAATCAATGGGTTTCACTGTTTTTTTTTAAAACCCCAAATGGTGGAGTTATATGGGCCCCTACTTATAACTGGTTTTTGGGCCCCGTTTTTGTGGCGTTTTTGGCTGCCAGGCTTCGGTATTCGTACTCCTGATGAGGAATGGAGGCTGGGTTGGTTCACTCGAGTTTCATGAACGAACTGCATCGTGGCAGCGTTGACATAGCAAACTCCGGGAAATTCTTTTTTTGTGAATGTATAAATCCAAAGAATACCTACCTTGTAAGTAGGAACCAGCCACAGATCTTGAAGCTGTTCAATACCACGACAAGTTGAATGAAAAAAATCCAGGAGAACAAATTTATGCAACTTTTGCATCACATTTATACCGAAAATACCTAGTGGAAGTACTTTTCTTTTTCCGCTATAACTACTTTGAGCTTATCGCGTTCAATGACGTTCAACCATCTTGACGCGGCCTGCAGCCATGACTTTGAGGAACGCAGCTAGTCAGATGGAACTGCCTGGTCGGGGATCTACGTTTCGATCTGCAAAAAGCTGGTGCCTCGACAGCGGAAGTCGCAATGGTGATTTTGGTGAATTTCCATCGGGGTTTCGATTTTGAGTTCCACTTGGGTTGCTAAACAAATGCTGGAAGTATGAACTCTTGGGGTATCGTATGCTTTGGAATACCCATCACATTTTTGAATTCCACTAAAAACTAATACCAGCTCCAATTGTTGTTCACCCTTGGATGGGGCTGGCGACGAGGAGTAATCGGAGATGAAACACCAAACCTTAGGGTTGTTTTTTCTCATCATTTTGAATCTAGTAGTTTGGATGAACGATTTTTTGGATGGCCATCCTTTCAGGCATAAAGACCAAAGCGTAGATATGCCACATACCTTGCATCATTCAAATGCACATAGATGTAGAAAGCCGCAGTCTTGCAGGAAATTCAAACAACTTCGGATATTTAGAAAGGTCCACTTCTCATGAGCCTTGGTGACATCTGTCAGGCGCGAAGTGGAAGATGACCTCTCTTCGGATGACGAGGCGGAAGAGCCTCCCTTCGAAGGCATGGTCCCAAGATGTCCCAAGTGGAGACGAAGATAGATCAGACCTGCCGGAGGTTATACCAGATTGTCTAGAATACATTTCATGAGTGAAAGAGTCCAGGGTCAAGCCTTGTCAGATTTAGAATAAGCAGGGACAGGTCCATGAAACGACTCAGTTTGTGCTTTGTGCAAGGCAGCCATTTTGCTGCAGAACTTCAGGTCCGGGGCTGCATTCACTTGGCTTTTTGGCCCATAACAAGAAGTATTTTACAGGCTTATTGTCCTTCCAGGGCAGGGTGCACAACATAGTACAAATCTGAATCATAATAGAAGACATGGCAGATACAACAGCTTATTGACTTTTTCCTTCCTTTGGACCTACTTTTCAATGATCCTTTGTGGGCAGTAACCAAGCATCCTAGTGTCTCGAGAGACAGAAAAGAATTGAACGAAACGCAGATGAATTCAGAGAAAGAAACTAGTGACTAGCGTATATAATAAGAAAAAAAGGAATAAACAACACTAAATCTTATCAATATAGATGAAATGCATTATTAGTAAGGCTTTGGAATCTAGGCATTAATTAGATCGTTCCTTTATGATTCTCTTGTCAATCCTCTAAATGAATCCCTTCAAAGATTGGAGTTAAGTGGGCTTGTGGAGCCACCCCAGACTAACCCTTAATATTAATATTTGATTGGTTTCTGTTTCAGTCCGTCTCTAGGAGGGGTCCTCACGATCCATATTAACCCTGTGTTATGCTAGTTGTCTATTATTCTAACTTCCAACACCTCTTTCTGGCGTTGATTCAACGCCCTGTCCAGGTAGACTGGGCGAAGGAAGTGAAGCTGGGGGTGGTCAGTCTCAATGCAGGCCCATTCACGTCGTGTTTGTTTCGCCCCCCTCTGAAAATGGAGCTGGAACTTTTCCAGGCGTTGCTGCGCCTCTTGCCCTGCAAGAGCTGCTGCCAAATGCACATATCCAGGTTGGAGTTTTCCGGTGGTTTGAACGATATAAGGTTGACCTTTCCTTCTATCTTTCTATCCATGATTATCCATCTATCTAAGACAAAAAACTTCAAGACCTCAACTGTGTGCTTTTTGAAAGTTTGCTAGGCTCTGTCCATGAAGTTTGTTCAGTTGTCTAGTGTATATACAGTTACATGGATTACATATGACTTTGTGCTACAGCGACACAAACAAAATCAGAGTACTGAACACCGAATGCCACATTGAAAAACGCACTGATGCAAATCAGCCGTCGCGAGCGTTAAACTTACGTATGCGGTGACGGTTCCTGTGCGAGGCAGCAGTCGTCTCAGAAGCAAAGGAGACCATCCGAATGGCCAGGAGGTGCAAACTGCAGCAAGCCTTCAAGGAGCGTTGGGGAAAAGACAAAAGATAGGCAGAGAGTGACCCTAGTTGCATGGAGTTGTGGATCCGAAAGGTTCAAGCGAGTCCTGCTGCAGGATGTAAGCGTGCTCAGAGCCGATTCCCATGGCTTCTGCCACGTCACGTCACTCGGCAGAGTCCTTTTCGGTCTGGGGGTTCAAAATTTTGAGACGTCCAAGGCGGGGTATATAGGTGGCATGAAATAATGAAATCATTGGATCAACGCCATTCAATGTCAAGAAAAAACGGCCCTGAAACCCCGGCTGGGCATTTTATGAGATTACCCATCTGGTCATGGCACTCATATCATAGGGTTCCCTTAAACTGTAGCACATTCTGAATTTGGAAATGCTTTTTTCCATGTCAGTGTGCAGCTGTACAAAGGACATCGGCCGTGTGATATCAAAACATGTTTAGCTCACACCTTTTCCAACAAAAAGCAACTACTCTTACATGGGCCGGCTTTTGTATTGATTGAGATTCAATGATATAGTTGTTGTGCTGATGAGATTTTGAGACTGCATATGGTCTTGATTGGTATATGATGGCAGCATCGATGTTACAGTATCATGCCAGAATGATGTCCAGAGCTTGTTGAAATGGCTGGAATACTTCAGACAGTAGTCGATACAAGACAAAAGGCACTTCACTATATAGTAGTTTTAGTAGCTTGAAGGTACTAAGCCTCTTCATCCCCAACTATTTGTTCAGAGAGCCTTTCCCAATGCATCCCTGCAAAAACTTCTGAGGAGGGAAAAGGAGCAGAAGCTTCTGGACGAGCAGCTGGGCGAGAATTGGTGAATGATCAGTTATGCAGAGTTCTTCCTGTAGCAATATCATTTTTAGATTGACGAGTAGCTGAGACTGCTTACCGAAAGTGTCCTATCAGCCTGAAATCCAGAGCCGATGATCCAAGATCCGAGGCAAAGTTTGAAAAAACATATCTTCCATGCTACATTTGAGGCGCCGTTTTTGTGCTTTGTATTTGGGAAATACAAAAATTCCCACCTGCATGGATTTCTTGCCACACCTTTGGGCTGCACAGATCTTTGACCTCGTGGAGTATTTTGAACTGAACCCCAAGATTCTGCAGAATTTGTCAGGCAGAGCGATGTCATTTTGCCGGGAAGTGATTAGAGTGTCTGTAAGGGAATTTGGGGGGTTGTCACAATAGCTTTGCCCGAGACCATCGATTATGTTGCGACTAAAGAATGGGTCCAACTCCAAAAAAATCAAATTTCAATCAGCGAAATCAAAATGGCAGGGCAATGCAGAAAAGCCGTATTAGATTCATTAAAGACCAGTGATATCCTTTTAATTAACCTCAAATCAAAGTCTGCTTTTGAGGGTTTGAAGCCATTTTCTAGTTTTCGCACAATTCCTTGTGCACCGTTGCCTAAATTTTGGAGCTCATTCTTTGTTTGACAGCGCTGCAGGCATCGCAAATGACCCCAAGCCAAGCGCAAAGGCTTTTGTCGCGACACAGGACTCCAGCTCAGTTTTTTTTTGGGAATGCTGCTTGTGACAGAATATCGTTTGTAAATGGTGCAAGCACTAGCAAAAAAAGGTGGAGTCGTCAGAGTGAGTGTCCTTTCGTTATGCAGCTATGCAACTACTGTAGAAGTTATTCACCATGGCCAGGAACATCTGAAGAGCCATTCGCCGCCAGTGGCGCTGTTGGAAACCTAGATGGTCCATGTGAGAGATGGGCTAAGGCTAAGGGGTTGATGAAGAATTCTTCATGTCAGCGCTCTTTCGTCTTGAAAGTGGCTTCAAACCATGGAAAGCGATATGCGAACTTCCAAAAGGGATACCTTGCAACAGCTGAAAATACAATTATATATATATATAGTTCATTTATTTTTGCGTGCAAAGCTTGGAATGAAATCTGATATTTCACTGTCCTGACAGCCGTTTAGATTATAGGGTGCTGTTTGATTCCAATTTGTTGCTTTTCTTCCTTGGGCCTACGGCATGCCAAAAGCGACATCCAAATCCAAAGCGTTGCCCAAGCGATACCCTTATTGAAACGATATAGTCACGGAAGCACTCTGTCCCCAAAAGGCCTCCCTCGAGTCTTTGTATGTGCCATGATGTCCACAGCAAGCCATCCGCACGTGACCTGCATTAGCAAGAACCCACAATATGAGTCAGCAATCGTGAACAGAGACCAGTGCAATCTAATAATCTAATATAATGTACAGTATTTTTGACTTATGTATTACCATATCATAATTACATGCCCCAAACACTATTGAGTTTAGCCTGCCGCTCATGCCGAGGATCGAAGTGCCAGACTGGCTGAGATGGCCCGGGCAGCAGAAACGTGGGGAAGCCAAAAAACGACAAAAAGCGCACAGATGCAGCATCAAGACCCCCTGAAGCTAGGGAAATGTGGGTACCTAAATAAGAGGGTCACTTTGTTGTTGATGTTTTGCTGGACAGTTTTTATTGTTTTTATCTCAAAAACTTGCTGTAAAGATACCATGTACAGGAATTTGCTGCTGATTTTTCTGACGCGGGAGCCCTTAGCAGTTCCATGACCAGCGATGATTTGAAGAGTCTGACTTTAGCTAGGCTGAGGCAAAACATGTTACTTCCACCTTGCCAACATGGCTGGAAAGGCTAGATCAAACACATTGAAATAAAGGCATAGACGATTTCACGATTTCAATTCACAAATCTCTGAATAGACGAATTTACATATATGCTATTTGCATTGCCACAAGTCACGAGGTCTCCAAAGCTACATGTCAAAAATGTATCCATGGCGATTCAACAAATAGACGGATCTACCTACATTTTGAAAGGTCCCCCCTGTGATCAAAGGGATTTCCAAGTCAAAGAAGCTGAAAAAATCAGCTTGTTGAGGTGCATTAGACTTCCTGCGCCGGGTGACACAGCTGGGTGGGCTTTGTTGGAATGCTTGGGATTAGATGCAGTTCGATCCCAAAAATATCTGTTCTTTTGCTGAAGGGGATCACGAAATCTTTTCCTTAGGTTTCCTAGATATGATGATGTGATTCCAAGATCAGAGGTTTGTATTGCTTCATTTTGGTCATTCACTCATTGAGTTTCATGGGTATGCTGCTTGTGTCTCGGTATTTGGCAGTTGATTGTCTCACGCTTGAGGACAAAATCTGAACAACGATGAGTACATCAAAGAGTGCAACGTGGTGTCATTGCATCTTCGGCAGCAAAATTGGTTCACATCTGTTGCGATTTCTTCATTTTTTTTCCCTGGCCTACTATACCCTCCGAGCCGATGCGCCTGAACGGTTACCAGTTTCCCAAAAGGCCTGAAGCTTCATCTGGTGCTCAGCTGCAAATCTTGATGATGCGCAAGAATCTTATGGATTCCGAGAAGCTCAAGCGAACGGTGCAGCGGCCTGAGCAGTCTGTTTGCCCAAAAAAGGGACTATCAGTGATTATCAGATACACGAATTTCGGTTTTTATCTTGGAGCTGTGGAGGCATATCAGAATTTCGAAAACAATCCCAGCATCTGAATTTGCAGTACAAACAATTTCTGAATGGACCAAATCAGAAAAGACTTTTGGAGCTGACATACTGTTGATGGAAGAAATCCTGCACCACCTGGGATATACAAAACCTTGTAAATAATGGGATAAACTACTTATCAACTGGTGCAGGATTTCTTCCATCAACAGGTTATAAGTTATAAAGTTCATTTTTCCATCTTGGCAGGTGCAACTGGCCAAGCACTTGCGATCAAAGTTGGATTTCTCGGCGCTTGGCAACTCCGTGGCGTTGGTGGGATGCTGTTTGGCCGTTCCTTGGCAACAAAGGGTCAATAAATGGACACAAAATTTGTTCCCGGCTGTGAGGAAGCCCTGTGCGCAGGAACGGAGCCACACCCTTCAAGCCTATAAGGTCGTATTGAGGGGTTATTAACCATCATTGTCCCTTAAGAATTCCCCTTAATAAGGCCGGCGAAAGGCCGGCTATTTCCTAGGGGGCAACGTGGGATGTCGAGGCCGTGATTGGCATGGCTAACTGGTCTGGTGAGATGCAGCACCTGGCGGCACTGAGTTGTGATCCTTCGCGATTGCCAGAGATGGCACCGATGTTGGAAGAGGAGACCAGGGCTTTTTGGTGCAGCGAAATGTTGGTTGATATGTTTACCAACAGAAAATATGGAATAGTATGATCATTCTATGATCTAAGATGTTTTTCGGATAGTTTTGTATTTGAGGATGCTATTGTGTAGTTTTGTGTAAAGACAATGATGTTTCACCCACAGCGGCTTCCTTCCGCACCAATCTCTCGCTCAACAGCATCAATCCCCCATATTCCCCATGGTGGAACCAAACATGCATTCTATCCCAAATTCCTTGTCACTTCTAGCAGATCTCCATTGATGCTGCTTTATGCTTTCAAAATTTCTGAGACGACAACCTTCCAAGCTAACCTGGAGTTTACCAAGTTTGAATACCCTATTCACAGCGCATGACACGTGACAATGTCCCCTCCTTTGTCTATAGGAATGTGTTGCCTTCCACTCTTCCTTTACTCATTTGAGTCTCGCATGATTCGACATCCTCATTCTACAAGAGATGATTTTTCAATGATTTTGAGACCAGTGTTTTTGAGATAAGGCTTGGCTTTCTCATGTCAAGCTGTTTCTTGGTGCCCATACAGGAGAATCCGGAGATCTCGGCCCAGCAGAGCACGGAAAGCGCCGCCAGTCTGCAAGGTTTCAGCTGTTCTACTGTGTGCTGTATATACATTTTGAATGTACACACGCACACATGTATTAGTACAATGCCCTACAGTGAATTTCAAGGAAACACGCCTAAACTCCCTCAATTTCACGCCAATCGGACACACAAGGATTTGCAAAGCACAGCGATTGTTGCTTACAGCATTTTGAAGCGATTGATTCAAGTCCCAAAAGGGGCCAAGAAGATCGCCTTGCAATCGGAAGTGCCACTTGTGCTCCAACTGGGCCGTAGGGAGGGTGGATTGGAGTGGATCAGGAGCGCCTTGTTCACTCATACCACCCAAAAAGCGGGTGATCCACAGCAAACATTTTTTTGAACCAACTCACGCCAACTCGAAAATGAGCAATCGGCCGCAAAACAAGTTTCAACAATGTAAAACCGTTTGGTTGATTGCAAGCCTATTTGTACTTGTATTTTTTTCACTCAGGAACATGTTTCTTTTTGAATGGGACAGGTGATTGCCACAGAGTTTTTGTGATCCACGGCAAGAAGTTAAAATATAAGAATGTTTGTCGAGAAGAAATTCTGTTCTTCAAGTAAGGTGTCCTCCGTTTTACCGGTATGTGCTACCAGCACGGAGCGTTGTTTCCGGCCATACAGATCCGGTAGTGACACCAGATTGAGCATCATAACCTGCTTTGTGACATACCAGCGATACCAGTTCTATCATTCCATGATGTGTGATAAAACTCGATCTGTCGCATCTCACCTTCTTACAACCATGCCTTTGTCACAAATCACTCTATGACATGTTTGTTTTGTCATGATCCAAATTGTGACATTTGGGGTTTGCCACAGCCTTATGCGTGACACTTGTCACACGTACGTTTGGGACCCTTGAGAAATGTTACAAATCAACTTGTATCAAACCATGCATGTCATGAATGCATTTGTGGCATGTGAGATGCGTGAAAACCAGATTCGGAGCACCCCTACAGCAATTTTTATTGGGGCGCCAACACAAGGCCCATGTACGAACTTTTATGCTTTCCAAATGTGTTGCACAGGTGTGTATTTTTTCCATCCGGAAAGTGTTGCATATGTTTTGCGCGGGCTTGCAAACTTATGTGCACAACATTGCAAAAAACACCAAACAATCGAAACAAGTCAATTCTAACAAGATTATTCAAACACTGTAGTAATATGGAATCAATCTATACTATGTATCACACTGCTACAGAAACTCATTTCTGAGTCAACTTCAGTTTGCATTCTATTGATAGAAACATGTACGTATATCACTCAAGCAATTTGATGACATTATTCCAGAGTACCAGCGTGCATACATATTGGCTTACATATAGTGTTTGAGCCGGCGCATTTTGCACAAACCGGTGTTGCAGACACAACGGAACACATATACATAATTTTGGTTCAAATGAATCTCTTTAATCTACGTTATGTATTTTGTTGTATTTTATTTAGATGTTTACCAGTACTTTTCAGCAAAAGGTGTGGTTTGTACATTTGCCCCGACCACTTCAAATGTTTCAGCACACTCATCACTTCTTATAGACGATCATCGCGATAATATGTGGTAATTGATTTCCTTATTTGCGGATTTGACTATCAACCAAAAGTACCAGAACAAGTGTTTGTTTGTGTCTGACAAAAATCCGAGTGAGTTTTCGCGTGTCACTTGAAGTATGTCTACATGTTTGAGTGCGAATTAAAGGGACAGCACTTGTTCCAGCCAGAAAGGACTGAAAACAAGACCAAACTTGAGTGGATTTTCACTAGACTGGACCGATATGACCAAACAGTGATCAACCGCACAGTGAAGCATTTGTGAGTGTGAGCGTTTGCAAAGTCATAAGTCAAATATCATGAGATAATTTGATTCGAATGATTTGAACAATAGACAATGGAAAATCTAGCAATGATTTTACTTTTATTGTTTTTGTTTCTCCACATTCCACTTGAGAGACTGTGAGACTCTGACACATGACTTGACTGGTTCCAATATGTTGTTATTATTTTTGGTAGACACTTACGGGTAGATTTGCTTTGTGCCTGTCGGTCAAATGGATCCAAAAATCAGTAATGCCTACCTTGCTGGGTCCATCTTCAGCCAAACCCCCTCGTGACACCCTGGTGTTCTCCCCTCCTTAAAGTGCAACAACTTACCTACGTGGACCCACCCTTTTGGAAGTAGAGCTAGATCATGCAAAGTCATTCCACACTGTTGTAGACGAGAGCTATATACTCCTTAAATCATTCGCAAGTATGTTGTAATTATATTGATTCTGGATTTTTTAAAAGCAGCTGCCGCTCACTCCCTGCCAAAGTTGCATTTCGACATATTTCAACCAGTCAAGATCATTTTCCCAACTGAGGAAAGAAGCACTTCAAAAGAAGGGGGAAGACATCGAGGAGAAGGTCGGGGGTGCTGTGGCAGTCCCAAAAACTACGACGGACCCTTGCAGATAGGGATTGTAAGACGTGTTCATTCCTTTTGGTTTGCCGGCCTGCCTTGTGCTGATGCTGATAATGTTGATGTTGACGGAGATGAAGATGAAGAACAAGATGCAGAAAAAGATGAAAACAAGGAATCACATGATGATGATGATGATGATGATGATGATGATGATGATGATGATGATGATGATGAGGATGATGATGATGATGAGGATGATGAGGATGATGAGGATGATGAGGATGATGAGGATGATGAGGATGATGAGGATGATGGCGATGGTGATGATGGTGATGGTGATGGTGATGGTGATGATGATGATGATGATGATGATGATGATGATGATGATGATGATGATGATGATGATGATGATGAGGCGGAGGAGGATTACGATGAAGATGAGGACGACACATAGTGGTAGAAACTGAAAACTCCTTCGTGCTTAGATGGCGCCTAAATCACACCATTCTTGGATCGTCCACTCATTTCCTCCAAGACGCAGGCGGCCACCCCTGGACATAGAATTTTGTATCATAGTATCAACTATTCAGAAATGTATTGATGGTACAGAATACCCATGAGGTTGGGGAATTCAATCTTCATTTCAGGTTGCAAACCTCCTTCGGGACATTGCACCAGTGCCCTTTTGTATGGGGATCTTGCCAGGAGTTCCAGATCCCCATTGCTGGTGAAGGTGATGACACCTTGGAGACGCCAGACGAAGAAGTTCCCGATTGGACCCAACGTGCACGCAAATTGAAGCTGAGCACAGCGAACGCTCCCGGCATACAGAGGCAGAGATTCAACTGACGGTCTAGAGTGGTCCACCTTGAGGTATGGACGGTCAAAGGTCTCCTTAGTGGTACCATGTACCAAGATAGACCTTATGTGTCCAAAATCTGACAACATGATAGATCCTGGTGCTCTTGGATTTTTGCCTTTACATAATCGGTATACCAGGGACCAATGACAGAGGAGTCATAAATCGTCATGACTTTTGGCTACAATTTTTCTTGTTGTGATTTTTTGCTTGTTCACAACACGTTCAACAACGCATGCAAAATGGTAGGTATGGATTCTAGATTTTGGATTTCGGGCCCCAATCCTATGGCTGAGTTCTGCTAGCACTTGAGGCACTGAGAGCACTCATACCCTCCAAAGAGGGGTGAAGGAGAGAACACCAAAACAAACAGGAACAGGAATATTTACAATGGAAAACTGAATAAATTACGGTTTCCAATCTGTGGCTATTAGGTTTTCTTACAAGACATGATGAACACTCAGATTTTGTAAATGTTTTTAACATATTATATTCTATATGTACTACCATGCCAGACCCTGTTGACATACCATTCCAGACCCTTTTTTACATTTCACCCCTCAAGGTTTATCTTGATGTAAGCGTTGGCGTTATTCACTGGTAGACAACCATCATAGACTCTCCATCCTTGGTCTAACATGATCCCTCCAGGTCTCCAAATTTCCCAGGATTGCAGATATATGTCCCCTGTACATCGTCAGAAACAAACGCCAATGATACGAACATTCAGGGCCAATCTTACAGCCCGTAACCGATCTTAAATCTGCTTCACATCCGCACCAACGCACAGGGTGGAATTTGCATCGGCCATGAACTGGACCTACCATGCAGCTTTTGATCGTCGACAAACGTTCCTTTGCTGTCAGGTTGGTGGTGACTGGGAGGCTTCATGAGATCAAAACCTAAAAAACCACTGTGCCAAAATAGATAGTTCTACGACAAATTGTCGGCAATAATTAGAAGAATCCTTTGTTTGAGTGCTGCAGGTTCTTGAGTTTGATTGTCTCACTGACCGCCGAGGCAATCGCCACAGATCCTATTGGAAGGCTGGGGGCGTTTGACGTTTGAAAAGACAATTTGGTGCGCTGTTTTTTTGGGAGAACCAGGAAATTGAAATCTCAAGCAGGCAAGGAGGCGAGAATTTTTTTGGGGCAGAGCTACCTGTCAGGCTTCCAGTACATGAGATTGTGTATGGCCCTGATACTGGAAGAAAAGGCCCGGCGCAAGGGCGGTGCATGATGCTGCATACGAGCCCTACTGTACCTTCTGGGGTTCAACACCAAGAGGATGCATGTTTCATGATGTGGCAGGCTCATTCCTCCAGTCCTTAGGCCCTACAACTAAATAAGATCAACCGTCCCCCCAATAGCCACTGGGCTCGGGTGTAAGGTTTGGCTTATAAGCCTACCTGCCGTAGAGGGAGTTCTTAAAACACAACTTCTGGAATATATCTTTCACCCCACTTACTACTATTACGTTTACATTAAGCTTATCTGCTCTTGTAGTCAGTAGCGTGCGCTTTTAAGTATACCTTTTGTGTTTGTTTCTAATCAATGTTCTCAAGGAATCCTCATGACTTCAGCTCAAGAATGACCATAGGGTATACATTGGCCCGGGTGTTTTGGTATTTTGACTACGTGTTAGGGAAGTTGATTGAAATCGATCAAAGAACAAGTTTGCAGTTGCTCTACAACGCGACCACACCTGGGTCTTGTGTTTGGATGTCTCTGTTTTTTCTTTGGGTGACCATAGGACCATAGGATATATAACCATAATCCTTTAATTCAGAATCGTTGATTGCATAACCACTCGAAGTTATTGAACTTTAAGTTGCCGACTTGCATTGATTGGTATCTAATTCCATCCTATGGCCTGTAAAATCTTTAATTCATTTTGAGATTCAAAACAAACAAAAAACATAAGATAACCCCTAGCCTCTCAATTACCTTATGAGGATCGGCGTGAAAATACCCCTAAAATCTGAGGCAGGCTCAGCCTTTGGGGATTCCAGACCCGATCAAAATTCAAGGTGTAATTTGAGAAGTGACCATGTCAGGTCTCAAGCAGTCAACTAAGATTTCTTAGTTTCATCTACACATTGTTTATTCCCACAAGTCTGGCCCTTTGTGGAAAGAAACAACAACTAACTGCTTGCATCATGAGTCATGATTCATGAAACTCATGATGTTTCCTGTTTTTATTGGCTGCCCCCCAAACGGGCCACATTGTCGAAACTCGATGTTAAAACGGTGCTATGTCTCAGCCAAATTCCCCTGGCGGGGGAGATTCATCTTATGTTTAACGTGGGGATGCCAAGGTCTGCTGATACACCTTGTAGATGCAGGATAAAGTCTACTTGAAAGGGTTTTTACGAGGTTTATTTCCGGCGATGAAAAGCAAGCCCTTGTCCCGTTGCAAAAGGGACACGATCATTTCTTGGGTCTTCATGAACAGGACTCATCGGTAACTAAAACTTGGTTCCGTTTACTCTGATGTCTTGGGGTCGGTCCTTGTCCCCTTTGACCAGGCTGGAATTCCTTTGGAGGAAGGGCACAAAGGTGATCCAGGACAGGCTGACAAGGACCTCACAGCTTGGCGGAAGTTTCAAGGTCAATGGTTGCCAGATCTGATGTGCCACGGCAGCAAGACTTGGGAGGGTGTAAGACGGAAGAAGTTGTCAGATGTATTCACATTTATCCAGAACATGACAAAATGAAAGGGGTAGTATTTTCTTCGTTTTCCTTTTCTATTTGTTTTTTTAAATTTGTCGTTCTCTGGTCCTTTGGTCCTGTAGTCCTCGGGTCTTTTTGGTCTTCTCTTGCTTTGGTCCTTTGGTCCTTTGGTCCTCTTGTTCTGTGGTCCTCTGGTTTTGTGTTCCTTTGGTCAACAACAACCACACAACAAAACAACACCACCGCCACCACCAGCAACGACAACAAGAGGAAGAAGCAGAAGAAGAAGAAGAAGAAGAAGAAGAAGAAGAAGAAGAAGAAGAAGAAGAAGAAGAAGAAGAAGAGCAAGAAGAGCAGCCAGAGCAACCAGAGCAACCAGAGCAACCAGAGCAACCCAGAGCAACCCCAGAGCAACCCAGAGCAACCCCAGAGCAACCCCAGAGCAACCCCAGAGCAACCCCAGAGCNAACCCAACGAAGNGAACCCTACGAACGNAACCCCAACGAGCAACCCAACGAGCAACCCAGAGNGAACCCACGAGNAACCCAGAGNAACCCGGAGCAACCCGGAGCAACCCGGAGCAACCCAGAGCAACCCAGAGCAACCCAGAGCAACCGAGAGCAACCGAGAGCAACCGAGAGCAACCAGAGCAACCAGAGCAACCAGAGCAACCAGAGCAAGCAGAGCAACCAGAGCAACGACCACCACCACCACCACCACCACCACCACCACAACTGGGTATTCCACCTTCAGCTAATATGCATTGTTGCCGTTTTCATTTCCCAGCAGCCAGGGCGAGGGTGAAAGATTGGACCAAAGAGATCCAGCAGGCTGCCTGTCGGGAGGGATGCCTCTTACATTCAGAAATGTACATGATGATGTCATACAAACAGATCAGTTTGAGAAGACAATATGATGTTTGTGTTTGCATTGCATATATGTACTGACCCCTTGTTGGCAATTGAACTAGGCTTGGCCCGTTGCTTTCAGTTGAACATTAGGGCCTTTGCGTTAACGCAATGTTGGAGGGCATCAAAGACAGGCAAAAACACTGGAGGATCATCCTGTGGCCAACCAATGCGTTGGATCTTTTTCTAAACCAACATAATTCCCATAGGGCAGATCAGCAAGCTCCGTGCCCAGAGGCGTTCACAAGTCTTGCCCAGCACACCTTCGCTTTAGAGATCCTTCTTGAAGGTGGGGTGCCAGTGGGGACTGGTCCAGCCAATCCAGCTTCATTGAGCGAATTTTTCAAGCCTGTATTTTCATGAAGTACTTTGCTTCGAGACATTTTCACCTAAAGAAAACGAGAGAGTAAGCAGCTAAAGCCAAACACGCAATGAGAGAAAAGAAAAGGAAAAGAAAAGGAAAAGAGAACCACATCAGATGCATGTCAGTGGTCCATCAAAGGAAAAAGTGGCCCAGCACGATCGCCTTTGACTACGTGTCTGGGCTGTGTATTTTGATAGGCTTTGATGGGAGTCGCTATGGGGTGTTCATTTCCCACTCCTTGAAATGCATGTTTAAGGAGTGGTAAGTTTTGTTGCATTTTTTGTCTTTGAACTTCAGTCCTGGCGGCTTGGTTTCGCGTATACAAATTGTTGAAAAAAACACATATCATTATATATGAATAGAGAATCGTAGAGTAATTAGGATGCAAGCATTTTTGGACACATTGGGATCCCAAGACTATTCAGTGTTTCTCATACAAAATCGAATACGTTCGGCATAGCTTGTTGAGATACTCCACCCTTGCAGCGGAATACAGTAGTTAGATACAATCCTGTACAGCATTTGTGTTTTGGGGCTGGATTGACCCCTTGGCTTTGTCCTTTTCTTAGATACATGTATGATCAAGTACCACATTGTAACTTTTTTTCACCTGACAGCATAGGGCCGTTCGTTGTGGAGATGTCGCCTGGAAAATTGGCTGTTCATTTCTCAGCACCTCCCAGGCCCTTAAAGAACCTGCCAGGGTTCTGGCCGGGTTGCATGCAATTGGCCCTGAGGGCAAAGGACACAATCTTCCTGGAAGCTGTGGAGGCTTATAGGGCTTTCAGAAGTTCCATTTAGACCAAAACTGCATGGCAAAATCGTTATCTCACATGCTTGTTCCTTCGGCAGGCGGAAGTGTTCTCTTTCCAGGAATCCTTTTTCCAAGGTCCGGCAGACGGGTCTTGAAGTAACGGACGTTAGTGGCACTGACCTTCCGAAAGAGATGAAGTGAGATTATGTAGAGGATTACTGCAATGATGTACAATTCACAATATATACACACACACACACGTACTGTATATCTACAACTTACCCTCCCTGAATCACGTAGCCCCTGAAAATCAATGGTTGGAAGATGATTCATTCCCTTTCAGGATGGCCTATTTTCATGACAAGCGGGCACTTTACCCATCAATCCGGCGATACAACAGTGACTGCTTGCTATCATTATTACTGTTATTTATGTGATTCCAAATCCGCATTAGAATATTAAATCAATGATCTTCCACACTTATTTGATACCTGCTCATTTGCTAGTATATACAAGCAGCGCATCCACAGACACGTTATATGCATACAGACAGTCTACTTATAATGACTTATCTCATTACCCCCGTGTGCCAATATTTGTACATACATGCATATAGGTTGATGTGAATCCATCTATATTGGTCCTTTGCCCTGCACTTGCGCGTTGCCATCTCAGGGGCGAAAGTGCTTTGCCTCGTTCTGGGCTCAGACCTAGCGCCCCAAATGCAACTGGAGGCAAGGTCTGTATCTACTCGATTCCCAACAGTTTTTCACAGCCACAGTCTTCAGGCAGATGGGAGTGGCAGGAGCTGCTCACCAAGAATCAAATGTTGAGTCAAGACCCCACTGAGTTCTCCCATGTGATTCTGTGCATGCAAAACATGGCCCCAGACATCTCAAGTTTTTTACCTGCGAAGGTCAGGGAGTACTGCGTAGCGAGTCCCATCAAGCCTTCATGTCGTATCACGTCATCATGCTGCCTTTTGCCTTGGCTTTCTTGCCGTTGGCTTTCTCCGCTGAGTGTGCGAGCTCGGCGCTGGAGCTGGAAGGTCTAAGCTTCCTTGCCACAAAAGCCGCCCAGGCTCCCAAGGCTGGCCACGTGACACCTTCGAACATCTCGGATGGTGGGCCTTACTACGACCCAGTGCAAGACTTCATCGACTCCTGGGAACAGAACGCTGCCTCGGAGTATTTCGTAGCGTTTGCCAAAGAGGCAACCAAGGCTCTCATTGAGCAAATTCCGGTCATTGGAAAGATTGCTTCGCTGGTGCTTGGGGTCTTCTTTGGAGCCAGCAAAGATTTCAGCTGGGTGCGGCCGTTGGTCAACATGATTCAGGAAAAAAAACGTTTTGAAACCCGGAAATATGTTTGTTTTGAAATGCAGAAACGTACTTGCTTTGAAATGCAGGGATGTTTATGCTCTTTCTCTCTGTGGCTTCCTGGTTTTTGGGTTTTTCGGTCTCGATTTCCTGGTTGTTTTCCCGATGAATGGCTTGTTTTGCCACATTCTGTCAGGAATGTTTGTAGGCATTGTGTCAAGTATGTGAACTGCTTTTGTTGGTCTTGTACCTTTGTTGCCATGCTCATGCCTGTCTCAACGTCGATGTAGGCAAAGTCACATTGTATAACTGGCAGCGTGCTTTTCTTTTGTGTTGGATGATTGTTTGATCTGCCTTTGCTTTCAACGCAGATTGGACACCATGTCCTGTATGGTAGGTGTGTCAGATTGTGCTCTCTGCGTTCTTGCTCTGTAGGTTGTTGTGGTGCCTTGATGCCTTTTGCTGGCAATGCTGCTTGTTGTGCATCTTCTTCATCTGTAATGTACTCTTCCTTGTATGTTGTTATCTCTTCAAAGTTTGTTGATCCTGTCCATGTCTTGTCTGTCATTCCTCGTTCTTGTGCTGTCCATTGATCATCAAACCTTGTCATCCTTGTTCCATCTTGTGGATTCATGAACGTGACTCGCTCAGGCTTGAGCTTTGTGATGTCAGGTCCGTGTTGTGTCTGTTGTGGTATGTATAGCTCATTGCGCGGTTGTATGTGGACTCTCTTCCACATGTGTCCTTCTTGTATCCAGTGATCTTCATGCCTGTCCATTGTGGATGGTGCTGGTAAGGATGTTGATTTGCTTGTTGGTACCAGCTGTGTGCTTGCTGGTGCCTTTGTTGTAAAACGATGTGTCGGTGTAAATGCAGTTGTCTTCTTGGATGTTTCTTGTCTGCTTGAAGAGCTTGTGTAACTCTGCTTGTCCTTTGCTGATTTGTCATCAGTCTTTTGTGGTGTTACTGTTGTAGTTGGTACTGTTGTACCTGGCTTCAACTTGAACCATGTTTCTCCAGTCCAAGCTTGTCCTTGTAGAACTCTCTTTTGTCGCTGGTTCGATATGCTTTGAAAGTGTTCTTCAAAGTCCTCATTGTTCTTGTCAGGTCTGTTGACGATTGTCCTTAAGTCCTCATTGTTCTTGTCAGGTCTGTTGACGATTGTCCTTCGATAGTTCTCCAAATTGTCAGTTGGAGCTGGGCATGTCTTGTATGGTAAGAAAAGTGCCTTCCTCTTTGTCCTGTGTACTCTTACCAAATATCCTTCATTGCTGTAAGTCCAGAAATCATTGTTTCCTCCAAGAATTGGCTCTGGACCTTGTGTTGTAAGTGTTGTAGGTGCAATCATTGCTATTGTTCCGTCAGGTGTCTATTGTATCTGTAGTCTGTAGTTTGTTGCTTGATGAGTGTTGCGCTGAAGCCTTTTGGATGTGTAATCAACCTTTGTTCTTCCAACCTTGAAGCCGATACAATTGGTTGGTGTACGTCACACACACACATAGAATGGTATGACCTTTGCTTGTCCTTCTGCATTGTGCATGTAAACCCATTTGTATCCGTAGAGCTTGATCTCATTGTTGGTAGCTGTTCGTAGTTGTGGTCCATTGTCTGCTGACAGTGGTTGTATTGGAAACTCTTGTGCAAACCACGGTGGGCAGACATGTGTGGATGCTCCACTGTCCACCATTATGTCAATGTATTCTGATTGTTGTTCTTGATTGCTGTCGTGTACATGTGCAATCATAATTGGCTCTTGACAACGTACCCCAGAAACAATCTGAATTGTTGGAGTATTGTCTGCTGCTGTTGTAGCATGGGGTGCTGGTAGTGCGAGTTGTTGTGGCTGCTGTTGAATGTCCTGTCCTTGATATCCCATGTTGTGCCACCAGTAATTGTCATAACCGTGCGGATCTTCATACCATTGCTGTGTATTATCGTATTGCTCTGTTGTTGTTGTTGTTGTTGTTGTTGTTGTTGTTGTTGTTGTTGTTGTTGTTGTTGTTGTTGTTGTTGTTGTTGTTGTTGTTGTTGTTGTTGTTGTTGTTGTTGTTGTTGTTGTTGCTTGCGCTTCACCGCAATTGTAAACCGGAACTCTGCAGTGTTTTGCAATGTGTCCAGGTTGTCCACATCTGTAGCAAACTTCTTGTGCTTGTTTTCCTTTAAGTCCTTTTCCTTTGCCTTTGTTCATCTGCTGCGGTGATTGTCCTTTTGATCCACAAGGATTGCCTTGACCAATTGGACCCTTTCCGTAACCTTTGTATCCTGTCCCTTTACCCTTGTATCCTCCCTAGCCCTTTCCTTTGCCTTTGCTCTTTCCTTTGTGTTTGCCTTTTCCTTTGTATCCTTTGCCTTTTCCTTTGATTGCTGAGATGTCCATTGGTGCTGTTCCTCCACGAAGGTTTGTGCTGACACTTGATGTTGTTTGTTGTTTTAACCTGTTGAATGCTGTTGTGGCTCTGTAGTATTCCATGATCGTTGTTCTCACTTGATTGTAGGTTGGTGATTGCCCCGCAAGTAGCTGTAGATGTTGTTGTAATAGTCCTTTTGTTTCGTTGAGGATGACTGCTATTTTGGGAGTGCTTGTCCATTGTCACGTTCAAATTTGTTGAGCCCAAATTCCCTGTGAAAATGTCTCTTCAAAGTTGTTCATATCAAATGTTGGCTTGAGTAATTTTGTGAGGTATCCTATTGACCTTGTTCCCAATGGAATTGAGAACCTGCCACATAGTTGTCTGTAGATTTCAAAGCCGTTGCTTGTTTGATATTGCCTGCAAATTGTTGCTGGAGCTCCTGAGCATATGCTGACTAGGATGTACCTCAAGTCTGTGGATAGTTGTACCCATTTGTTTGCTTCCTCCTGATTTTCTGCTGCTACTACGAGGTCTGCTTGTCTAATTGTTGATGTTGCATTTTCTGAGTTTTCTAGTAATTGTGGTAGCTGATGATCCATTAATCCCATGTAGGCCTGGAATTTGTATTTCCATTCTTCGAAGGTACCGTACTCACCTGTGAATGTTGGAGGTTGCATTTTGAACCGGAGCATGTTTACCAGGCTTTGTGCTGCTGTACCTCCTGCTTGTGCTGTTGCCTGTTGTGCTCCATCTGTGGATGCTTGTGATGCCATTGTTGTTGCCTACTCTCGTCCAGTAGTGCTCTGTTTTGTGTATGTGCGCAGTGTTGTTTATTGTGACTCACCTGGATTGTTGAACCAGGGTTGTTTGCCCTGCTACCATGTAAAAATTGCAGTGTTCAATTGTGCACTTGTAAGCTCACTCAGCTGTAGTGTTTTCCTCTGGCAATTGTCTACCAATTGTAGACTCGGTTTGACCCAAGGGCCCTGCAGTTCATGACGTGGATTGTTATGTACATTGTGTATGTACACCACTGGTATCACAGCTATTGTATATATCATTGTATTGTAACACATCCATCCATCCATCTATCTTTCTTTCTTTCTTTCTTTCTTTCTATTTATCTGTCTATCTATCTATCTATCCATCTATCTATCTATCTATCTATCTAGCTATCCATCTATCTATCTATCTATCTATCTATCTAGCTAGCTAGCTAGCTAGCTAGCTAGCTATCTATCTATCTATCTATCTATCTATCTATCTATCTATCGATCTATCCATCGATCTATCTGTCTGTCTGTCTGTCTGCCTGTCTGTCTTTCCATCCATCTATGCATCCATCTATGCATCTATAAATTTATCTATAAATTTTTCTATATGAATCTATTACGAAAGTCAGCCGGTAGGCTAGGCGTAGTTTCACCTTGCGAACGAAGTGAGAATTAGGAGGGGGTGTGGGGGAGGGGGGGTGCTAACATAGGTACAGTAAAATCAAGGAATCAGGAGGTAGGTAGGGTGGTACTTTCAGCGTTTGGCAGCCGTTTAGTCGAGGTGAGAGGCTCGAATCCTGCCCGGTCTGCCTGCCGTGGGTGCCGAATCCTGCCTGGTCTGCCTGAGCGGGGGTTTGGTGGAAAACACATATTTTTAGCAGGGGTGCTGGACGCTGCCAAAATGCGGTCTTCTGGGTTTGCGAGGCTGTTGGGGCAAGTTGCCCCGCTCCGACTTTCTTGCCAATGGCGTCGTGTTAAAAGGTCTGGCTTTCGTTCCCCCCCCCCACAGGTTTATCTATCCATCTACTAAGACTATGTATATCCATTAACAACTAGCTAGCAAACTGATTGGCCCACTGATTAACTGCAACTAGTTAAGCCTAACTTTCCACCTAACAAAGTGGCTCTTTTGGTAGAGGACTCACTGACTTTTCATCTGATTCACCAACTACCCGACGAACAAATTTAGTAAGAAACTCGTTATGGCCCATAGCCATGTAACTTACCGTTTTCAACGGGTTTTCACGATTGTTGTTTGTTTGAAGACGAATGCATCTATGCATTCGGACATGAATCCTTTGCTTGTGATTCAATTTGCTTGTTGTCTTCGGAAATGAATCGCTCGCCTTTCAGGAGTGGACGAAGAAGTACGTCGATCAGAGATTCTTAGACGATATTGAAAGTGTCACTTTTGCGAAACTCAAAAATGGAAAGCAGACACTGATCAAGTATGAGAATAGGAGCAAGGCAATGAAGGAGAATGCTTCAGCCGGATTGCCCATCAACAAACTTTATGCCCATGACCGCTACAAGGAAGTAGAAGAGGCTGCAGGTGAAGGCCGGAGGTGCATGAATGAACTCGTTGAAAAGAAGAAAGTCGTTGGAGACAATTACGGCCGTTTGCTTCCGCTCTACCTCTTGTGCGCCAACTTCGAGATGTCGACTTATGGTGAAAACATCAAGTTGGCCCAATACCTTGAGGAGCAATGGGGGTATCGCCCGTCTTGGGCAGTTGTGTCCCCAGCTACGATGCAACTGGTCTACGACACAGTGGACGAGAAGATGTATGGTTTCCTGCAGTCATGGGACGAGTGGCGTCGCCGTTTGATCGGTGCGCATTCAGAGAGATGGCGGGACAAAATATCGGATTTTCGTCACAATGACTTCTGGTTGACCGACCACTGGAAGGATGGAAAGGATGACAACTTGTGGAGTTTCATCACATATCGCAGGATTTATCCCGATGAACCAGAGCGAGCCCTTTTGAGGACCATCAAAGAAAGACAGTGGCGGTCCGTGCAGGTCAAGGAAAGGATTCCTATGCTGCGGCCATATGCCGCCCTGTACCGCCTGATCCCTGGGAATGAGAAGAGCACCGTGAGACCCCAACACATGCCAGATGAGATCGTCCTTGGGCCTTTCTCTGCTTGGTCAACGAGCTTCTACGGACGATGGACGCCAACAGTAAGGCGGTTTCCCTCCTGCGGTGGAAAGTACCCATTAGTCCTCCGCTGGTGGACCCCCAACAAAAAGGTGGAAAATGGCAAGCTGAAAACCATTCAGGTTTCAAGCGGAAAATGGTTGGATCAGCTGGTCTTCGAATCCGAGACCACC
This sequence comes from Breviolum minutum Mf 1.05b.01, assembly GCA_000507305.1. NCBI lineage: Eukaryota > Dinophyceae > Suessiales > Symbiodiniaceae > Breviolum > Breviolum minutum. The sequence goes on along the minus strand of DF239329.1, from coordinate 199,564 downwards.
ACTTTCAAGCTGCCAAAAAAGTCGACAGGAGGAGACAAAGGGAAGAAGATCTCGGTTGGCACCCGTTGTGGGATCTCATTGTTGTACTCTACGGACAAGCCGCATAATGATGCAGGATACATGGCCGAGCTCCGCTTATTCAGGCCTGACAACACTTCCACAGCCTGGAATGGAGAAGCGGCAAGGAAGCTGGAGCCCGGGAAGCGGCTTGAATGGAACTGGGGTCAGTACAGCAGTGGCTCCGGTCTCTGTGGTTTCTACCAGCTTTGGCAAGTGAAGAGCTTTGCCCAATATGATTGCAAGTATTTGCGTGAGCAGTCAGGGGATGCCATCGAGTTCAGTTTCAAGTGGCAACCTGATTGGTGAGCGCGGCCTCAAGCGCCTCAAGCGCAGGCTGTTGAGTTTGCCAGCCGTGCCGCCGTGTGCGGCGTGGCCAATCCCAACGGGCGAAGTACATAATTTGATATGGCATGTTAAAAAAGCTGAAGGATCTGCCCGATAGAGAAGGGGAGTGTGATCAAGCATGCTTTACATGAAGTAGTACATGAATTGCCCCTTGGATCGTTGGGACTGAGAAGTTCTAAGCGTCTAACCATCAACCATCAAACTTGATTGTGCTTGCAACCCAGACAGTTCTCATATATGCAGCATGCATCCTTAATTTACCAGGTTGTGCAGGGTGATGTAATGTTTTTGGAACAAAATTCTGACGTTGGCCTTGGGAGTAGGTCATGGTGTCTTTTTCCTTGCAACATGTTGCTCTCACCGTCGTTTTCTACCCACCGACTTGCCAGAACTGAGGCCAAAGGGTTTTGGGAAACCTTCGCGAAAGAGCTGGCTGGTTCACAGAAAGAGGGACAGCAAAAGCAATATGCGCTCCGGTATCTTGTGAAGGTGGGCGCCCCGAACGGCTGGGAACTTGAGTTTTCCAGACCAGGACTGTTTTCTGTCTCCAGTGATGAAAGAAATATGTGTTACAGACACATGTATCAAAGGGCTGATATTGTTGATGGGCAAGATTCTGTACTTGAAACCTTGCGGCATAGAAGGTTTACAAACCATCATTTGTATGGCTTGTTGAAAAAAAATGCAGGGGAAAACTAACGGAATGGGAATTGCAGCCAGGCAGATATTCAAAATGCGGTTGAAAGTGGCAACAGAGCTTTGGTGCTGGAAAGTGCGAGGCGTGCATTGTTTTCATTGCCATGGTATTGTTGTGGCTCCATGCAACCTGGGGCAACCTAGCGTGACATTTGAGGCCTGGAGATGTGCAGCGGAAATTGCAGGAGGCCTTGGAAAGAATCAGTTCCTTGGACCGAATCCGTTTTTTTTTGGCGCCATTTCCAGATGAAAGTTGAATACTAAAAGGTCGGAATCCAAAGGAATAACGGGTGGACCTACGAGATCCAATCTTCCAACAACCCCCCAGTTGTCTTTGGAGGCTCCACGTTCGTCCAAATGTGACATTTTACACAGCTTACACCAAAGTTTAGCATATAGAAGATGAGCATGCATACTTGGAAGGACTTCTATTTTTCCATCTTCCATTCCCAGGTTCAGTTGAATTTCCCATCTCTGCCACGTTTGCAGCTGCCTGTTCTCTACCTGTCATGTGAGGTCAAGTTCAATTAAAACGTGACACCTACCAGATGGAGATCCTTCAAGCAAAGCGCAGCGAGGTTAGGGCGGCCTGGGCCTGGTGTCACGAAACTGACTGAACTCCCCCTCTACTGCCCCGCAGGCATCCCGCAAGCTATGGCAACATGTCGCAGCGAAGGAAGATGAGACATTGCAGGAGGTGAGACCCAGTTGACGTTGGTTTTTCATCTAGAATTTCTATGAATTTATTTTTTTTTCTGTGGTTTCAGTAGCTTCTAGTGTGGCAAAAGAAGAGATACACCGATATCTGAACCTGTATGTACATATTCATATATGTACATATCATGTGTATATCAGCATATTTGCCCTGTTTATATCTCGGACTTTCTCTCTCTCGCTCTCTCTCTCCCTGTCTGTCTCTTGTTCTATTTTATCTATCATTCTGTATGATTTAATATCAAAATATAGAATCCTAGTCTATTTAAATCAAAGATCATTTTCCTTCGTGTATATTATTATAAATCTTATTTTCATGTCCCTTCAATGCTTTGATCAAATTGAATTCAACACGACATCTGCAGAGGGTAGGTAATTGATAGACGATTTGGTGTCCAACATTGCCGCGCACTGGACTTCTGAAAAATCTCGCTTTTGACACTTATTACTACGTAATTGACCTGAATGTAGAGCTTCCAAGAGACTTTCCCTCATACTCCACACCAGCAATCTCAGTTCATCACAGCTTGTTGAAAGTCAACATTCATGCACATTGTTGAACGCATTTCCGGCAGGTGGAACTTTCCATCTCGTGACATGGTGCAATGGGGCAGGAGTTTGGATCATGTTGCCCCTGAGAAACTGAAACTGACTTACATCTCTGCAATCCTAGAGATCAAATTGGCCAAAATCTTCGCAGCACTACCTTGTAACAGTACAATGTTTTGGGGCCTGAGCAGCTTGACCCCGTTCCCAGATAGAGATAGGCAGGTAGATCGATAGGTAGAAAAAAAAACTAGAGAGATAAATAGATAGAATTGCATGACGCCGCTGAAAAATACAACAGCTCACAAGACAACGGGGGGCAAACTCCATTCACAACATACGGACGATGCGAAGATGTCATCCGGAATTCGCCACTAAGAACTTGGGACCGAAAGAGAGGGAAATCAATTTGCAAGACTTTTTGTCATGATTCGTTAATCACCGAAAGTTTCAAAAACCGGTGCGTGCTTTCAAAGGAAACAAATGCTGCTAAAATTGTATCTTACAGCCCCTAGGTTTTAATTCATTTTTTGGTCAAAACACTAGAAATATTGTCTTGTGGGTGGGAAAGTGGTAGCTGTTGGAAGTAATCCCTCACTGCTCTGATTTTGGGAAACTTGCGGAACCAACAGTCAATCACCCAAGGAAAAAATTGAAAGACATTGCGCGGGAGCAACAGCATCTCCAGGAGGCAAGTGTGGCTTCTGGGATGTTGAGATATTCAAAAGTCTTGTTTCAATCATGTATTGATACAATCAAAACTCAACGATTTAGGTTTGCCTGGGTGATTCTGGACTCCAACAAAGGAATTTGGGTGTCTTTTTTTGGAAGACAGTTTGGGCATCTCAAGTACGAGATTGTTTTTCTTTCGGGAATGTTTGGATGGGTTCTTGGTTAGTAGAAAAAAGGCATGTGGATTGAGAATCTGATGAGTTCCTTCACTTGATCCTTTCATTCCCTTCGCGTTGGACGTTGGGCCCGTTGGGCCAGGCAGAAGAAAAGAGAAGGCTGGAAGTCTCGTGTGGGTGGAGGGGGGGGGCCAACAGAACACTGGACCTGAAAATCCAACAAGACCTTGCCAGGGAGGAAGAGAAGATCAAGTCAATCACTGAGAAGGTACAGCGCTTGGGCGTGCCACTTGGTGTTAGGGCTTTTATTCATGTTGTGAGACTGCATAGGGCTACGAACGTGTGTCAAGGAATTTTGCAGTTCTGCGGTATGGGTGTTTCTCCAGCCAGTTTAAAGCCATATTGGCGGACTTTTGGGAAATTGTTCGGCTTTTTCCTATAAGATGTGTAGGACTGCTCTGAAAAGTTGGCGCAAACGCTCTGATTGCATCCGTCCTTCTGACAATTTTGCAATAGCCATGCACGGATCTGGGTGAATTGTAATTACGGGCGACCTCATTGCCGAACTCACCTCAAACGGTGTTTCTTTGCGCCCTGCGATCTAAGAATAATGTACCACATGTCAGGCCTGTGTTGTCTAGGACTCTCCAGGTTTCCCACCATTTTCGTCGCTATGGCAGGCAGCTTTCAACTACAAGACCCTGAGCACCTTCATCACTTTCGAAGGCGCTGAGTAGAGGGAGAAGAGACCAAAAGCAGTTGGATCTTCGGGACGTGGCCATCCAGAAAATGTAGCTTTAGGACTGGAGAAAGTCTCAAGACATGTATCATTTTGAAACAGGATGCATACGTGGCTGTGGAGGGAATGAAGTGATACAGCAGTTCACACCTCAAGATGGCAAGCCTTGCTTGAAAACATGCAGAAACAGTTGATGAGCCATAGTTGTGAGAAAATCTGAGCCACAAACTACCATCCTCCAGTTTATTAATTTTGCTGTTCACATACCTGTTTTTGTATCCATTTCATTTACCATTTTCCAAGATCAACCATTCAGGTGAATGTTCCATAGCTGCCGTAGTCATGAGAAGGAAAACCAATCGCTGGCAGGTATAGAGAAAGCACCGCGAATTACGGATTTCGACGAAGTCTGCAAGTACATCCAGGATGGGTAGCATGGGGGACTTAGGCTGAGGTTTTTGTAGATTATATATATGACATTCCGGTTGCATGCAGGATGTATCCACTTGCTATCTGGGATGTATGTTTTAAGATGTCTACCCACACACAAAGCAGCCCGCACACTGACACAGTGTTCACTTTTTTAAACTTCCGATTTGCCCATCATCATGAGCACATTGCCCCGCCAGCTTTGAAAAAAGCTGCCAAAAACATTGAATTGGCCCTTTTGGCCTTCAAGATGATCACTGTTTCATGTCATCATCACCATCATCCAAACCAGCATCCTTCAAGATGCGTTTCACAAGCTTGTGATCCCTTGGACCACATGTCTTGGCCCACCTTGGTTGGCTGAGTAGAACACCCGGAAGATCCGAGTATATCCAGTCAGTATCCATAATACATGCATGTATCATAGTGTGTCAGTGCATGTTAGGCATATTAATATCCATACTTTTCCATAAGTGCATCCATGCATATATGATATTTTCGAATCATGATTTTTCAATCTCTTCATTTTGGTTTGGATCAATTGTTTTTTATGTATCACTAAATTCTTTCCCACAAACTTGGAACATTGCAGCGTCAATCTTCATAATGAATCTAAAAATCATGATGATCATCATCATCAGCACCATTATCATCATCAACACCACCATCATCATCATCATCATCACCAGATTGCTGCCTGGATGCTCCAACTTTGCATCACGGCCTTTCGATGCACATGTGCTGCCATCATCTCCTGCCTTTTGTGCCATGTGCCACGCACCAGAATATACCTCAGTTGACCAACATTGACAACGGTGTTTTTAACCGCGGGTTTGATATTAACCTTTGATTTTTTCGAAAGATGTGAGTTTCAAAACCAGCAAAGGACATTCCATCCCAAAAAGAAGATCTCAGAGCGGATGCAAGGGAGCATGAATATTGACCCAAAATGGCAGCAACCATAAGGAGGTCAAGATTCATATTGTTTCAGTATCCGCCCAAAAAAAAAGTACCAAACAGATCCTATCACACACAGTGCTTTTAAAGATACTTAGGATGAATGACAGTTGAATTCTCTTTTGTATATCGGTTATTACCCGTTTGGGTCAAGCAGTGTCAAGCAGTGGTTTGTAATCTCCTGCATGCAACCGGACAGCTTATTATTATATTTTTTTAACAACCTCATTGCAGCTATGTTGCGGAATGCAATTTCTTTGCAACCTCGTCTTTCCTCCATGCTGCATCTGCAGCAGGCTTTTTCACGGATGCAGCTGCAGGCCTTTTCAGTGATGACTTCTCTTTTCCTTTGCCCTTCGCAGCCGCTTTGCTTTTTGCTTTCGCTTTCGGTTTCATCACTTTGCTTTTTGCCTTCGCGGCCACTTTGCTTTTTGCTTTGGCCTTCGGTTTCATCACTTTGCTTTTTTCCTTGGCCTTCGCGGCCACTTTGCTTTTCGCTTTCGCCTTCGGTTTCCTCACTTTGCTTTTTGCTTTGGGACCCACCACTTCGCTGTCCTGCCCCAGCATTCACAGTGGCTCAGTGGTTTTTTCTAGACAAGTCAGTGCAGTAAAACAAAAACAGATATGAAGTGAAGCCGATTATGACTCGAAACCGGCCTCCGGAGCATCGTTCAATGTCAACGCCTTCATTTCTGCCTGGGGGGACACCATAAAAAAAATCCACCAACTTAAAATGATCATCAGACATTCTCAAGCAATGCATGGTTGCAGCTATGGTGCCTCAGCCTCAAAGACTTCCAAGGCAGGATGGACATCGGGATCATGAAACCCTCCGGGAACTGAATGTGCCTTAGTTAAGGCGATTTTTTTCGATGAAAACGAAGCAGTCAAAAAATCAAGCCTATATCACATCAAGTAACTGGGGATGGCGATGATGGCGGTGGGCTTAACCCCAATTGATTGTCCGGTAGCAAGGGCGAAGGTGTAGGCACAGGAAGTGGTGTCAAAGGCGCCCCTGAAGCACTAGTGATCACACATGACGACTCCGAACAAGATTCGTCCTGCAAAGTTTCAGCAACTTGTTGATCCACATCCGCCGGCCTAAGTTTCAGTGTAAAAATATGAATGATGTAAAAATGGTTTGTCATCAAGATACCAGATTTTAAACGCAGCTTAGACACTGTTTGTCTTCGAACCGCATATTTTGCTGTTCACGATATTCTTGCACCATCGCGCCAAAACTTTCAGCCAACCTGCGGGGACATGATTTAGTGATCAATGACAACAGGTTGTTTGGTTATTGACTTAAAAGTTTGAACACCACCCTACCTCAATCCATATTGACGCAACCGTTCGGGATCACCCAAAGTTTCGCCAAACATCGAGTTCTGGTTCTCAGGTTCGGGTTCACCAATCTCTTCAATCGTTGTGGGTTGATCTTCACGTGGAAGCCCAGCAGGGCTAGGATACATGTCACCAATCTCTTCAATCTTTGTGGGTTGATCTTCACCTTCAAGTTCAGCAGGGCTAGGATCCATTTTACCAGCCTCTTGAATCTTTGTGGGTTGATCTTCACCTTCAACTTCAGCAGGGCTAGGATCCATTTCACCAATCTCTTCAATCTTTGTGGGTTGATCTTCACGTTCAAGTTCAGAAGGGCTAGGATCCATTCCACCAATCTCTTCACTCTTTGTGGGTTGATCTTCACGTTCAAGTTCAGAAGGGCTAGGATCCATTCCACCAATCTCCTGCTCTTTGCCGGTTGATCTTCACCTTCAAGTGCAGACGGGATGAGATCCATTTCATCAATCTCTTCAATCTTTTGGTACTGATCTTCACCTCTAAGTTCAGCAAAAGGGTCTTGACGTTCCCATGGAGCCTCCAGCATTGGTTCCGCAGTGATGTTATCCTCGGGAATGATATTCAAAGGAAATTTTGCTGGGGAAATGCCGATGTCAGGTGTGCCGCCAGTTGGTTCATCAGCGACTCCTTCAATCATGTGCTGAAAAGGCAAGGCCTGACCAAGGGCGATGGGGGTGAGATATTCTGGAATATTTTTGGATGGGCATGAGTCCTTCAATGAGAATGCAATATATGCAACAATTCGTTCACTAAATAGTCCCGTGTGTTTGTTTGTTGATACCCCTTTGTTGGTTCATGGCCAATGAATTTGAAAAATATCAAAATATGATGAAGCGGGATTGCAACTTTCCTAGCCTCCTTCTCATCAGCATTGCGAGCGTCCTTGGTGTGGGTCTTTTTCGATGGTCTTTTGGAAGGTTGTTTCGAAGCACTTGCAGAAGCTGCAGGTCTCTTCTTTGTTCGCTTTCCTCTCGAAAGTGCCACCAGCTCGTCCACTCCCGACAATTCACCATCACCACTGGATTCATCATCGGGCTCATCGTCATCATCATCCTTCCGAACCAACGGTTCCATCTCATGTTCGGTATCTTCCTTTGGTTTCTTACCTTTCGTCTCCTTCTCTTTCTTTCCCTTATCCTTCTTCTTCTCAGATTTTTTGGGTTTGGCCTCATCAGTATCCTTAGCGTCCTTCGGTGTTTTTTTCTCTTTTTTGGCCTTCTTCTCCAACGGCGGCGAGTCATCGGAAGAAGTAGGAACCCTTGGCGGCAACCTGTCCATAGGGGCACCTCAGCAATTTTCAATTCAGTGTGATATTTTGGAATCATTGGCACCCATGTTCAATGAGGCGAGAAACCTACAGAGCTGCTGGAAATCGCTACGGGAGGTGCAGCCGCTGCGGCAGGGGCGGGTCTTCTCTTGGACGAAGGTTGTAGGTTGCGTCTAGCATCATCTCGAAGCAGCGATGCCAAATCAAACGCCTAAGAAGAAGAAATCAGAATTTAGAGAACATTAGCCTTTTGATTCAGCCCAATGCAGAGAATTTCATGAGAATTTCTTTTCAATTCAACCAAGGGGCAGGCGCTCTGAAACCTCTGGATTCTGGCGATATCGCCTGAACGCTATCATCATCGCTCTGAACCCCTTCAGAGCGGTCCATGGCAAAGTCAGAGACTAAACCAACTAAGTTTTGAGCACCAAACTGGAACTGAACGAATGGACCTATGGATGACGATTTTCTGTAGATTCAAACGTATGGTCAACTGCAAGCATCCTCAAACACCAAAGTGAGACGAACGCTGCGGCAATGATGCACATTCTTTTGTTCCCCCCTCATGTCTTCATGCGGAGGCTTCGAGATGTTCAGATGTGGAGGCAAATCGCAGGACTGCTGCTGCAAGGTTTGCTGGAGGTAAAAGAGATCAACCACTTATTATGTCGTTTAGTTTTTATCGGACCTCGACTTTTTACTGAAATCAAGATGAATAGACTCACATGACTTTTATCAATCCAAACTTCACACTTGCGCAGCAGAAGTCTATATCCATCCCCAGCCATTCCTCTGAATGGCATCAAAGGCTTGATTGATCCAGATTTTATAGGTGGCCGACGCTATCTCAAAGAAGGTTGTAATTTCATATTGGGAAAATCTTCAAAACGCTTCTCAGGTTTGTCAGAGGTTACTTTGAATACTTTCAATGATTTCAACGTGGCATGTGACTACGGGGCACCAAGAAAGCCTTTAGCCACCTATACCTCAACACAATCAACATGGCATCACCGTCGATCCAAGTTGGATCAGAACAAGCGGATGATCCCCTCACCAGTATCCAAAATGCCAGCTAGGCATGCGATTGGGCGGACAGGTGTAAGAGTCTTTGACCCGTCAGCACCGCTTTCCAACCTTATAGTAGGCACAGGTAGGATATGAGAATGGGAAGTCAGAGGGCTAGAACAAAAAATTGGAATAGTGACAGTGACAGGATCAAAAAAAAAGTTTGATCTGATTAGCAGAGAAACCTCATCCGCCAGCCGATATGGAATCTGTTCGTGCCCTTCATTTTGTCCATCGAGAGCCCCGCACCAAAGTTTTTGTGTGTAACCCCCTTTTCCTTTTTGTCCTTTTTTTTCTTCTTTTTTCCGGACTCCTGCCCAGGATCCTCATCCTTGACAGCATCCAGAACAAAGGCCAGCGGCTTCGTCGATGAAAAATTGTTGCCATCCATGCTGTGGTAAGCAACTTTGATCTTCATCTGTCAGGGAGTTTTCATGTTTCAAAATACCATTCATTTTGAAAACTATTGAATCCATTGTGGTATAAATATTTTCTGAAAAAACTTTGGTGAATAAGTAGCTACTGAACCCTCAAGGTACCTCACCAACATCCTCCAAATCCATCAAGAGAGCTTGAAGAGTCATAGTGTTCTCGATGCAAGGCAATTGCAGAAGATGCTCTGGCAGTCCCGCTTTTTCAAGGCAGACCACGGTGTCACCAGATGCACAAAATGACATCCAGCGGCCAGAAACTTCAGACATCACATCACTTGCATCCTTGGCTCAGTTGCACTAACTGCACTTGTCAGTGTATTGTCAGCATTCAGTTTCATGGTTGACATGTTCCAATTGAAAATTGAAAATGGGGCCCAGTGACAGCACCTTCCCGCCATTCGCCAGCTCCGAAGGAAAACCTCAAGTTTGAAGAAAAAACAACAGTTGATAAAGGAAAACTGTTGGGGTGACAGCAACATAACTTGTGATTGATGAATGTTGTTAACTTGGAATTGGAATGACAAGAGACAATTCACGAAGTGCCAGGAACTGGTTTTTCCCTCGGGAGACCAAAAATAGACAGTCACCCTGCCCATTGGTGATCAGCTCTGCAATGTTGTTGATTGCGAACTTTCTCCTTGAGTAGGGAGAGGGATGAGTTAATCTAAAAACATTTAAAGAACATTTGAACTTTTTACATCTAAAACTTGAAAAATTAAGATCATCAACATCTAAAACTCCGAAATTATTTCAGAATCCAACCGCACAGCAAAGAGAACCTAAGCTTATAGACAAGTGTCGGCTTCGGTAGCGAGTTCACATCCTCCTCTTTGAACATGTCGGTGGGTTCCAGTTTGATGCGTTTGGCAGGTGGTTCAGCTCGATCATCACAATTCCTGCTGGAATTTATGAGCATGACAGGCAAAGGGTGAACGGGACTGAGCAGGAGAAACATGTGACGATTCATTCAATCATGAACTTCAGATAGCAGACCAGTCCTTTCATCTTCTTCCCAGGAACATCCATCCTCGTTGTACTTTGAATTGTGGTTGTTGATGGCCTCAATGGCCGCATCCTTGGTTGCCTCTGCATTGACAAATTTGGAGGCCAAACTCTGCAGGATGATGAGCTTCGATTGCTGCAGAGTGCAAACATTGAAGGTCTGGGCGGTCGAGTGGGAAGATCCTTCCTTCAATGATCTCAGCAGCGCATCAAATTGCGGGAAGCCCGAAATCTGTAAGGTCCCCGAGCGGCAATCATTGTAGACTTTGTTCGCCACACGACTTTGGATTTCATCCCCGGGTAGATCGAGACAAATAGTGCCGCAAAGAACTTGGTTTCCTGCCGCACAAGCCTAGAACGATGCCGGTCTCAATGTAATGAATCAATCTAAAAGTGAGGTCTTTTGATAGTGCCCCATGGTAATGTTTGATCTACGGTATACTTGAGAGAGTTTCACACACCTTTCCAAACAGAAAATCCAAAGTACAATTTTCACAACTAGCCGAATATTGACATGAGCCGAAAATCTTCCAGGGCAGCAAGAGCAGACCACCCGTCGTAGCCGTGCAGGTCTACGAGAATGCACGTAGCCACCGAGGCAGGAAGGAAACTTCGCATCGTTTGGTGCAAGATGTTGGTACCTCCTGCAACCTCAGGGCCAATGATTGAAGTGAAGTATCAAAGATATCAAAGATTCCCATTAGTTGTACCAGCAAAAAATTGAAGTTCTAAGATTTAGGCCTGCTTCAATTCTTGCACGTCAGTGAAAGCTCGTCCAAGATGCGGTAGTCTTGAAGCCACCTCGACATCAGTTTTGAGATCCAAGCAAACAGAATGTGTGTGTGTGAGTAACTTGTTATTGTTTCAGTCACAAGCTAAATTTAGGCTAGGGGCGTCCGGTTTGAACATGTTGGACCGGCCCAACATCTCCACGTCATGTACGCAGCCAGTCTTCCATCCAGATGTGTTCCTGAAGATACTAGATTTCTGGTTCTCCTTTGAAATCACAGAGAGGCCTGTGATGTAGCCATCACGCTTTCCATACACTGATGCCTCAGGCACATCAAAGCTCAGCGACAAGATGCTAGAAGCAGGACCAACCAGTGTGTGCATGTCATATGAACAAATTGACAACACTCGCAATCCAAGGGACTTGACGGAAAATCCAAGTGATGTTTCTCACCAGCAAGTTGCGGTCCTTCTGCGTCAGTTCTTTCCTGGGTCAAGTTGGTTCGCAACGAAGCTAGTGGAAAACTTCATCATCATCATCATCATCATCATCATCACCATCATCATCATCATATTCATATAATCATCATCGTCATCATCATCATCATCACCATCATCATCACCATCATCATCATCAGCAGCAGCAACAGCAACAGCAACAGAACAACCAATTAACTTCATTTTGTTGTTTACATTTTACATTGTATCTACCGAAGATTATTATCATCACCACCGTCAACAATAAGTCAACTTCATGTTGTTGTTTACGTTGTATCTACCGAAGTTTATACAGTTTCATTGTTTTTTGAGAGTTGTGTTCCAAAAAAACTTCACAGTCAGTGGAAAAGTGTCTCAAGCATGTGCTTCACATCTCGCACTTCAGCCGCTTCGATGTCCTTCTCGGCATCACTTTCGCCATCAGAAGACTCCTCGTCCTTCTTGATTTCGGTCTTAGTCGTGCATTCATCCTTCGCATCGGTCCTGCGTGTCAGGTTGTGATTTTTTGTCCGAAATTGGGTTCATCAAAAAACAAGACTTGTATTGACATGTTTCTTTATTATTTTCATATGTAGCAATGTAGCAGTGAAACTGTGCTCCCATGATCCCATTGAGTTCCTCTCCATCTTCTCTTTGGGGCTGCTTTTCATTTGTGACGCTCGGTTGGAGTGGACTATCAAAACGATTCCATTCTTGGGGTGATGTGAGAGGAAATTGACGACAAATGTGATGAAAAAATCCATCTTCGCTGCGCCAATCACCCCTGCAGTAGGAAGACACAGCCAGCCAATTATGGCGTGATCTTCGGTTGATTTCACTGCCGACATCTCACTCAAACTCTCTGCAATCCAGGAGTGAACTGCGGGCATCAGCGTGGAATCAGCCGAGGCCGCCTTTCCGCAAAAAACCCGGAGGTTTTGGTGAAGGTACTTGGTAACGACCTCCCAAGCTTTGCTGTGGCACTCCTGCTTGCATTTTGAATCAGGATGTTGTAGAGTTCTCCAGTGTAAGGCCCATGAAAAGAATGAACTTCAGTAACAGTATGCAACTTTTGCGATTTCATAGTTACAGTAAATTTCGAGCACTAAATAAAGAGAAATGTCTTGGCTCATGGTGTTTGGAAGATGTTGTTGGTCCTCCAGCTGTCGGATGAGAAGAGATCGCCTTTTCGCAGATTCTCGCTCACACCTTGATTTGGCAATGTTCGGCAGACAGTGCTGGCCCCAGTGCATGAAGTTTGAATGGGTTTAGAACTCCAACGCAGTCTAGGCACAGGATCTTGTCCGATTCAAAGGATACTTGGTCAGCCTTCAATTGCTCTTGCCAAGCATTGAAAGCTGCAGACAAGCTGGTTGCAAGCGCATTGCGAGTTCTGTCTTGTGCTTCTGCAATGAAGCTTTCAACTGTTGATCCTTTCACCTTCCGAGGTTGGACCATGATGGGATGCACGTTGGCGGTGGACCTGGATAAAACCAAAACCAGTTGAAAACCTAAATATGATGGGTTGGCTCGGAACTAAAGACTTTAAAACTATAGATTATACTGCAGCGATAATGAATTGTCAGCAAAAAAAGACTCGGACCTCGAATCATGATTGCATCAGAACCCACCAAACCCCCCAGTTTTTTTTCAATAAGATCAAGGTGAGCCTCGAGAATGAAATTGATTCTCTCCCATTTGAATTCTTCACCAGCTTTCATCACTGAGCCCAAATCGGAATCCAGCAGCCTAAGCTGATAGAAAGCCAAGGCTAGCCCAAAGATCTTAAAACGAACCCATGGTTTCAGGGGGTATCAGTGCCATGGATATGCTATGATCAGTTTCGAGGCCACTATAAGATGGATTTTTTGAACACCACAAATCACTTAAAATTTCAATCATTATCAACACCTATCTACTGACCTTGTTGCTGTGACGCCTGTTCTGAAAACCCAATCAAAAAATCACACTGAATGAAGGTTTCAATCCAAAGTTTTTATAATGGATTTTACTCTTGAAATCAAGTACGTCCCCAAAATGTTGGAAAAAGTGACGCCTTTTTTGGAAACACAATCACAAACCAGTTGGAATATTCTAGCCCCACCCCATGATTGTTTTTTTACCAAGGGTTTGGCCCCAGCCAACTCCATGCTCAAATGTTTGACGGGGTTTCCAGAAAACCAATCACATTTATGGGTTAGATTTTGGCGCTAGCCAACCAATCACACTTGGACGTTTAAAAATGGCGTGAGCCAACCAATCAAACTTGGTTGTTTAAAATTGGCGTGAGCCAACCAATCAAACTTGGATGTTTAAAATCGGCGTGAGCCAACCAATCAAACTTGGATGTTTAAAATTGGGGTGAGCCAACCAATCAAACTTGGATTATTTAATTTTTTGATTGGTTCTAAGTTTGGTCTTGGTTCGTTTGATGTATCTTCCCCAAACATTGCATTCAGGAAACCCTTTTGCGAAGAGATCATCGTGCCGCTTCACCACATGGCCTGGGAACTCAGCCATCATCTTGGGACGTAGCCATACCCAAAGACAGCAAATGTCGTGCAGCAGAATATGCTCGTCTTCAGAACGTTGTGCAGCTTTCTGAGCGCAATCAATTGCCAAATTCAAAGGGAATGAAATTTGAAGAAACAAGATCAAACAATGTCCTGGCCTTGGCCTTTGATGTCGCATCTTTGGACACCTTTCGTGCAAAGTCCTGCAACATATAGTGTTTGACAATCAGTCAAAGTGACAAAACTCATCAAATGATAACGGATTCGAAGACAGCATCAAGACACTAAGTAGACTAAGCAACCACAGTCCTCAGTGGCACGATTGGCATAGAGGGTGCAGGTCTCCGGTGTCGTGGTGAGAATCTCTTTGAACAAGGGCTTGTTCTGGAACTTCACATTTTCAGCACGGCTTGTAGATCCAGGCACCCAATGGTCACTTTGAAGAATGTCCAATCCAATACCTTGGTCAAGTCAAATTCAAGAGACCCTTACAATTTTCAACATCACCCACACCATCCAGCAAATCCATGTTCCCGCCTGAGGATTCATGGCGATACATGTCGTAGTGGGAATGGACGATCGCATGAAATGCATCAGGGGCACGGAGCCTCAGCAAGTTTCAACAACTACCCAAATTCAACAACTCCCCATATGAAAAGCAGGCGAGAAAATGGCACTGAATTCATGCTAGGAAACATGTTGTAGCATAGAGCACGCTTCATGCTATCGATGCGATGTTTCTTGACCGTCACTAACTTGTTGTAATCCGAGACTACCTTCCCCAACACATCTTTCAACGCTTTTGGAGCAGAACCTCCCTTTGCTGATAGCATACGCTTCTCCATGTCAATCGCATTGCGAATGTTGGCCAGAAAGTCTATCGCCGATGGCGTTTGTTTTTCCGCCGTCACATGGCCAATTTCTTAGTAAGAATGCAAGGTGAAAATATTCAACATTGGATCATTGAGTTGTTGATTTGCAACGAATGACAAAAGCCTTCATTCATTATTGGATTGTGACAAACTGAAATGACAACTTGTCACAATTATTCCAAGAAGCTCAGACTTTGCAGGTAATACTGCGAAGGGGAAGCAAAATGGGTGTAGCTGCACCGCACCCACTGATATGTTGCGAGCGCCGTGCCGAGGCCAGAAGCTTCAAGGTTCTCTTCAGTGAGCTCCTCAGAATCAACTACTGGATCAAAATGGGGTTTCTGTGGATTAGATTTTTCCAAAAGCACACGAGTTAGAACAAAGACGAGTGTCAAGTTCATGGACGATGCATGCCACCCCCATCATCGTTAATATTTTCAGGAAACCATCCACTATGCCAACTGTAAAGCAACCAATAGTTCTGTTGGCTGCAGTCTTCTGAAACTTGACTTCCACACTTTCAGCAGAAGTGCGATAACCAGTCAAAAACTCTTTGAAGTGCTTCTTGAACTGGGCGTTGACCGGATAAACTGCAGGGTTCAGGGATGTTCAGAGTTCAGAGTTGAAACGGATGGAAAACATCGATCAGGCATGCTATTTTACAAAAAAAAACTTTGATTTGTGATTATTTTTTTTTGCCAATCCCCCCACATCCATGTTTGCTCTCCCTCGTGTAGTCGAAAGATGTCAATGGCAACCAAAACTCAGCCAACGAATCTTGAGGAACCAAAGTTAGAACAGGTTTGCCCGTTTTTGGAGCTCGAATGCTCACCACTTCCTGTAGGACCTGCCAAAGACTTGGGAATGGCATGATTTTGAGTAAGATTTAGGATGACATGACCCTTGCCTTCTGCATGTGGTGTTGCTCAGGGCATTTCTTGAAGATAAAGTCACCAAAGTTCTGGTTGGAGACCACCTGAACACCACATTTTGATTCTTTAACAAGAAATTGGACAAGATATTAACAAGCAAGTGTTGAAACCCAGTGTGCTAGGATCAGGACATTATCAAAGTATGCGCAAACCTTCGCCAAAACTGGATCATTCTCCCAGTCCATGGCAGCGGTTACCATAACTGGGGTGCACCCACTTGCTCTTTTGAAACGGCAACTACAAAACCATGAGATGGGAGAACAACTGCATGGTCCAAAAAAACAAGTAGAGATCAATCATTGATTTCTGATTTCAATTTCAACGGCACTTCAACAAGTTTCAAGGAGCGCTCTGCAGTTGAATCCAATTTTCATCCTTTTGCAACACGCCAGTTTCTCCCCAACTGGCCACCCAGGTCTAGACAAGTGGTGCCCGATGGAACACAACTTGAAGAGGATGGGGACGTGGTGGTGCAGGTAGTTCCCCAAGCTGTACATTTGGGATTCTTTCAGCTGCATTTGGTCCCGCATCCACAAAATCTAAATTTGCATATGGCTTTCTAGGCCGGGATGAATCCAAAAGAGTTTTGTAGTAGGCAACGCTTCGATGCAAATGGGGAAAATCTTTGCTGATGGCCATGTACAATTTCTTCAGCTCCTGTTCCCTTTCTGGGTCTAATCGCTGTTGAACAATGTGACGGGTGCTGTTGACCCTGTTCCAAAAATTCTCAGTGATGGAACCGAAAGCTTGGGGCCACACATTCAAAGGGTTTTGACAAAGCTCCCTGTCACTCATTTGCATTTTCACAAGGGCAAACACATCCTTGTCACAGCCTTCTTGACGCAGGCGGCGTGGAACGTTTTCATCGACTTGAATGCCACCCGGCATAGCTGACAGGGCCAAGAATCAAGAGTGAAGTTTGAAGATGATCAAAATTGAAATCATGATAGATCATATTGCATCAACACAGCAAACGGCCAGCCTTCTCGGCGAACAAATGTGAAGGATTGAGGCACTTTCTTGGGAGTATCAGAGTTGTCATCCTCATCTTCATCTTGCAAGTCATCATCACCCGCAGATCTTTTCTTAGGACGGTCCCTGTATGCATTTTTCAGCGTGGCGACATTCGGCATGAGATTGCGCCAGTTGCGTACCTTAGTTAAGTTCACGGTTGGACATGTTGCAGAACACACTCTGTAAACACAGTTCACATATCGATTGACATGGCACTGTGTCAACCATTTCGCAACGGAACTCCATGTCATACTTTTCGAAAACTGGAGCAACCTTTTTCTCCAAGATCCTGCGATAGTGAGTTCTAATACCAAGTTATGACATTCCAAAGTACTTCAAGATGTCAAGTCTATCAATTGCAGTATGAGGTCCTGATAACATCCCGAGGCGTTTGGATGTTGTTCTCCCCAGCCAACGCGCTTGTCACCAATGCCATTGCTCCATCTGCAAAAATTGCAGCGTTTTCCATTATCACACTCAGGCACATTGCATTACTACATGCATGAAAGGTTAATCAACTTTAGCTTTGCTCCAAAGTACCTACGTCTTCGTGGGTGTGTCCCACCATCAAATGATGGTGGGACATCACATTGAAGAAGGAAGACGATGTCATCAAACTGCACATTTTGCCTGTGAACGAGTTGCGCAGCTCTTTTACTGTGTTATCTCCTTGCCACCAGCACCTTGCAGAGATAAGACATGACCAATGGTACACACGACATGAAGATGAAACCAAGAGAAGGTTAGCGTTTCTAAGTTTCTAGGTTAGAATCACTGAGAACGTGGCTCGGCTGGGAACACTTGGCTCTTGCGTCTTGCTACAGCCCATGAATAATCAATGCTCCGAAGTGCCTTAGATCATGAAAAAACTCGGTATAAACTACTAGATCTCGTCTAAAAGATGTCAGGGTTGAAGCTCTAAAGTTCAAAGGCCGAGACACTACTTCTAAGATCCAATTGGCACCTGCAGGCAAACCTTCCTCACAGAGGAACATGTAGCAGCCATAGCCATGGCAAATGGCGGTTGTCAAAGTCAATGACGTACCTGAGATAGAAAATGGTTGAAATCTTGAAGTCTTGAAGTTCAACTATTTCAGAGTTTTCTTAAAGTAGGCTACGTTTGACAAATTTGACAAGTCACGACGTATGGTCTCATATGTCTGTCCCTTCGGTGTCCGTTTTTGTGGATAGGCTGGGATCATGATCTTGGCCTTGTCGTAGCTGTCCAGAATGCAGCAAAACACGTCGCGAATCGTTCTCGAACGTTGGCGACACATCCAATATACTTCTCTGTCTCGCCACTGCGCCGTGTAGTGCGCTAACAATTGGTCGGAATACATCAGGTGCGTTTGAGGGTCCTGAGCAGTGGCTAAATGCAACGTTTGAAAACAATCTAACTCAATTGAACAACATAAAGTTGAATGTTTGATGTATACTATTTAGATCAAGTTTCCGTTGCGTTTTGGATGGCGGCCCGCAGAATTGAACACGTTTTGCACAGCTGGTGTGTGGTCCGTTTGTAGAAACGAATGCATCTCTTCCAGCTTTGTGCTGCCTGATAAAATAAAGTCTTCCCAGCTGGCTCCTCATGCATCATTCTGCAAAATGCACAGTAGAGTAGATATAAGTTGGCAAAAGAGCTGTGGCCAACTTCTCGCATCGGCAACTGTGCCGGGTCAGTGTTGCCAAGCTGAGCAGTTGCCCCCATCAATCGCTGATCAACTAATTTCTGAAGTACATCCTCCCTCAACTTCTTGTCAGAGGCTTCTATGAGGGACCCCGAAGCAATCCTTGGTTAAACATCAGTGCTTGAAAATTCTCACAATCATTGCAAGTACCTTGTGAGTAAGATTGATGCCAAAGGGCGATGTTGTTGTGCATTCCGCTGCCGACCAGTACAAATGCACGAAGAAACCCTTGATAGATGCCCACTTGCAAGCTGGGCGAGGAGCTGGTCCTTAGATGATAGTTGGGGCTTTGGCAAGGTGCGGGCTATGGGACATAGTTGAAATTTGTGACTCACATAGATTGCAAGACAAGACTCCACCACCACAGGACAAAGTCCTTTTGTCCAACCCTTGATGGTTTCGTTTGCAGCGTGCAACTCTGTCGCTACCCACGCCCAAAAAGCGGATCCAAGCTTCTTTGCAAATAGGATGTCCTGTCCAAAAAAACTTGTCAAGTCAAAGAAAGGGCTGAAATTCACATGTCAGCGTCAATGAAAAAATTGAAAAGGGTAACATGAACGGGTTGGTCCTTGTAGATACCACTGCCGCCGCCTTTGAGAGCATTCAGCTTGAATGCTCCACAGCACTGAATCTTGCGCAATCTTGGGTAGTCGCCAGAAGTACTCACATACTTCAATCAGAGTTTTCTCGGGCATGCTGCAAGAGCAAGGGCAGACTTTTGACTTCAGTATCGACCGGATTCTATGTCTTGAAATTCCTTGTTGAGCAAACGCTGACATATCTTCAGTTTTTAATGAAGACATCGCATGCATAGACTGCAATGTTGAAACCGACAGGGTTACATGCCCAATCCCAGGTTTTTCATTGGGTTCACTGGATTCACCACTGGATTCATCACTTCCACTCGATGAAGTAGAGCTACCTTCAGCTGATTCAGACCTCAGAAATTAGGATATTCAATGTATATTTAGGATGTGAAATGTGATTGATTGAAGGATAATTGAAAGTCAATTTTTTTTTACAAGGCACCCTGATGTCATATCATATCTCCGCAAAGGTTGCTTCAACGGCTTCTGCAAAGCATCGGAATCGGAGCTATCGTCCGGGTCCCAACGTCCAAGGAGCGACATGGGTGAAAGACTTCTAAAGTTTACCAATTGCCAACTGATCATGTTCATGGGATTTCGATTTGCTAATGCATCATGTATCGCAGGTTTCAATTCTATTCTTTCCAACTGGAACTGAAACTGAAAACGACGAGTACAGAGACTTAGAAGGAGTCCATGGTCAGCACATGGGAGCATGTGATACTATTCGAGCCTTAACTAAACAGCACATTATGCAACATGAGCAACAGGCATTTTAAGGTCAGAATCGCTGCTGTGTTCAACTTCTTGCTCATTAGTCATTCCTTTTTTCCACATCCAACTGCACGGCATCATGTAATTTTAATTTGAGCAGGTGCAGCAACCACATCGCCACACATAGACGGTTAGTCAGAAGCCAACTTGCTCGGAGAGGTAAGACTCAGTGCGATGCATATAATGGCCATTATGGCCCGCACCGCCATTGCATTTCCTGCGAGCCCATGCATCTCCTTAGATGTTATCAAACCAGTTCAAAGTTGCGTAGGGTGGCACAATCAGCCATTTGAAATTCAAACGAAAGATTGCAGTTAAGATTCATTTTCTGTCGTGTGGCTCAGATCTAACCGGTGGATTGGGGCCCCCATTAAAAGAAGGGCCTCGCGCCCAATCACATACCTTTGATGATGCGTAGATAGAAACCTGCCGCACGGCCTTAGAAATCTGAGAGTATTCAGAATCACTCACTCTAATTCACTCTTCGGTAACAAAAGTTTGACTTTGAATTCTCAGTCTAGCACGTAAGAACCATGAGCGGGCAATCAAGCCCATTCACTGGCATACACCCCAAATTCTGAGAGGTGTTGGCAACAAAGCCATCGGGATGTTTGCCACTTGATGTCACCAAATCCAGGGCCTGACAGAATCAAGAGTAGTAACGAGTAACCAGTTCCCATTCCCCAGTTGACACATACCAGCTCCATACCCCACAGTATGTTGCCTCGATCTCGCGATAGGTGCTGACCATTGCAGCAGCTCGTGGCCACCTCTTTGCGAAGGCACCGCGAGATGCCTTGAGGTTGACCTTCCCAACAAAGCTGAAATTGATGAAGAAATTTTTGCAACATAATCTCAGAAAACATCAAATCATAAAACTACCAAATTGCCTTGTTCTCCCGGGCCCATAAGCGATGTCGTTTGATCCATTTGGCGCCTTTTTGGACCTTCCTTGGTTCAGGAATCAATCATGTCTGACACGCTGATAAAAATCAATCCGCTAGCATGATGATACAACAAAGTGGAGTTTGTCTCAGAATGATACCATTGTGGAATCTACTAGAGCGATACAGTGCAGCTGGATGGCTTCTTTGCTTGCGCTTTTCGCTTCAGGATGCGGGCGTTGGCATCCTCTTTGACAGCTGAGTGGGAGCTTGAAAGCAATAGATCTTTCCTAAGATGGCAACAGGTCATGGAAAATACTATTCAATTGGATGGTTCACTCTTCTTTTTCAGCCGGGTCACCAATTGTATTTGCACGGAATAGTCATGCTACGAACTCGTTTTTCAACAATATCAGTAAAGGGATCATCGCTCTGACTTGCGGCCATAGCATGAAGCACTTCATCAGACAGGACGTCTTTGCGGATCAGCACAATGTAAATGCGTCTCCGACTGATAGGGGCTCCAAACTTTGACCTTTGGTCAACACTGCAAGTACTGTAGACAAATAGATGAGTTTTGAAATGTTTTGAACATGTCAACGAATTGCTGCCATGGATCGGATTCAGTCTGACGAAGCAGATCTCATACCTTAGCCAGCAGTCAACGCCGGGTTTGCTTGCATAACGATGTTGCAAGACTGAACCATGCTTGCTATGCCCCACCAAGACACTCAGGGAGATTCCGTTCCAGAAGATATTCCACAGGACCGACCACTCTCGCGAATCCCATCACGTTCTCGAGCAAATTGATCTAGGAAATCACAAAATTGATCTAGAAATGAAATGTAAACAATTGATTCAAATGAAAATCAGCGAATCTCCACATGCCGGTTTGCATGGTTATGCTGAGTCTCTTTCGGCTTCGACAGCTTGATGCGGCTTATCACCGCAAAAAGTTGCCGACTATTGCGATCAGCCAGCAGTGATGTTGCCGTGTTCAAAGTACTGAAAGGAGTGCAAGGAAAACCAGCACAATACAGCGAGACCTCCCAAGTGCAAATAACGGCACTAGTAGGATAAGGATCAAGAACTTGAATCACTGATGGAATTTGGTTGCCCCGCCTGGTCTCGCAGTCTTTTTCGCTCTTGGGTTCCCTCCTTGTTGAAGATATCTTTGGGCTCCCTGGGCCGTGGTTGGCAAATATCGTTTTTGAATTGTGATGCTTTGTTTAAAACAAAAATCTGGATAGACTACGCCAAAGAAGCCAAGAAGCTTTTCACAAGGAAAGTTCGCCTTCAAAAAGCGGAGCGCGGACTTCTTGATCTCACTGCTTGACCTCAAACAAAACGACTATAGGGGGACACCAACAATAAGCTAACGCATCGATGTGTAGAAGTGGAAGTGTGAGCCCTGCCTGTAACGGATACACTCTTCAATTCCAGCTTCACGGAACAGCATTTGAAGAGCCATCAAAGGCGTTTCTATTCCAGAACCTGAGTGGCTAAAGTTGGGTGGGAAAACTAGGACAAAGCGGCTTCATTGTGAAATCGAAATCCTTGAGTGCAAATAAGGAACAATCCGAAACATAGTTAAAGGGAATGCTCGGGTCCCACGAGTCAAACCACCACTGCAACTTAGAGATTTCGAGAAACTCCTTTCCAATCTCCAAGTACGCTTTCTGATTTGGCGTGAGGGTCGTCTCAGACAGCACTTCCAAACTTGAACTTGATGAGGAAGATGAGTAGGACGAATCAGAATATTCAGAATCGGATTCGCTTGGATCCCATCGCCGCTTTACCATATTGGATATTAAATGCCAAAAACATCCAAAAACTATCTACCAATCGTGGGTCCTGTTTTGCAAAAACCTATGTGGATTGTATGATATGTTTTGAGTTGTAAACACTGAGAATTTCAATCATGTCTTATGAATTGCCACCACTGAGCCTGAAATTTGCAGAAAACACTCAAGTCCTGGAACCAAACTGGATAACACCTGGTTGTAAGGGAAAGATCATATATATATATATTGATATTATATTGATACTCCATTGCTAGAATGCCTTGTTTTCTGGATGCTTTGGACAAAAACAATTGAGCAAACTCTTGTTGAAAGGGGCAGTGACCATAGGCCTAGCAGATGGGCTAGATGATTACCCAAGGCCTTCACAACGCCTACCCCCCATGCGGGGGAACCTGAACTAGCAGACAAAGCTGACTGGCAAAGACATCTATGATCTATAGAGATCAGCAGCTGCACATCCATATGCATATTCCTGCTGTATGTGTTCATGCACATAAAGCCTGCAGACGCAACTCTTCCTACACAACAAAACTCTACACATGTGCATTCGCACACCTACGCTGACCGCGAAATATCAGGTCAACGGCCTACCCAGCTTTATGACGAGTTCCCTCGCATACATAGGGTTGATCATTAAAAAGCATGTCTCACCTGGGAGGTGTAGCACAGCCCATGGAACAAGTGATGAACATGTACGATATTTACAATCATGTTCTGTATTGTGAACATAAACTTCGAATGACTTCAATGTAGAATAGTAATGGAGTTGCGTGTCTTTGCCTTGCTTTCCATCTGTATGACTGCAAACATACTGTAGAGTCTACGTGAGCAAGCATGATGTTCGGCCTGAGCAGTATCCTGGGTCCATACAGGGGATTGGTCATCCCAGCTCTACAAGATCTCAATAGGAATTCTATGGGATTCCTTTAGATGGCATAACTCTTATCTTGCATTGACATGATAATTTGGCATAATTATCCTATATGGCCTTCATATGCCTTTCTATGATTGTATATTTCATTACATTTCTACATACCAGTCCTTGTACCGTCCAAGGTCCAACTCAGCCTCCAAATGCGGGAACCCAGGCACCTGCTGAAGTAGCACTGCAAGCAGTACCGCACAGGGTCCAGAGCATTGAAGGGCAAAGCCAGGAGCCAAAACACATGAGTCCGATCAACATGTGGAGATAATAATAAAGGGCAACCGCACCACGCATGCGAAAATTGCTCTATGGGCATGAAGAAAGACAAGAAAATGCCCACCGAAAAGCATATCAGCAGCATCCAAATGAGAGCAATTCCAACGTAGAGTAAAAAGCCAGGAATCAACAAAAATGCTTTGATCGCTATCTGACTCTTCAATCGAAGGCGGTTGCAGCAAAAGCAAGCGCTGAAGGAAACAGTTAACAGAGTGAGTGGTGAGATCACCATGCATAAAATGAAAATCAAAGAAGCCACAAGAACAAAGAAGATTCGAAATGGAAACATCACAATTTTCAGAGCCCAAAAAAAAGGTCCAGGTGTGGTTGTCTCGTCAATATCTGGAAACTGCTGGCAAGTACCTGTCGAATAGTGCCGCATGACTCCGTCAGCACCACCCTCGATTTCTTCGCCGCATACCCAGCACCAGTGCGTTCTGCAGGTGCGTTCCACGCATGTCATGTGGTTGCACCCACTCGTCTTCACAGTATGTACCCCACACTTGGGGCATTGCTTCGTATCTGCCAGTGCTCCAGTCTCCATTTCCTTCATCTGTTTGGAAATCTGTCTGCTGTATTCATCACAAGGTTTGCCAGCATGTGCATTTGAATGGTAGTAACAGAAATTACAGCGACACTGTGGGCATATCATCTCTGGATTGATCTCACCCTGCAGCATCTGTGGTCTACAAAGATGACCACATTGGGGGCATTCTCGAATGGTGTCGTCTTCACGCATCATTTTGAAGCGCTGGTACTTTCGAAAAGTTTCGATATCCGTAAACTGCAAGACCTCGTCATCAGTCAGATGTGCACTACAGTCTACCATGGCACGACGGCTGCAGCTGAGACTGAAAACATGTCCCGATTCCACGCGTTCTTTGATCCAGTAGCGTGTGCAATCTTTGCAGCAATCATGGGCGTGATTAGTGCATTCTCTGAAGTGCGCTCTGTCTTGCACAGGCACATTCGAGAGACAAATCTTACACTCAAAGGTCTCCTGTGTCCTGTTCACGACGTGCAATGCTGAGCCTTGTCAGTATTCGACATTCGACCAACGCAGGATTGTATTAATTCAAGTGGCTATAGTTTTGCTTGGAAGTATTATGTAATTATGTATCTATTTCTGCTTGTGACAGTAAAAACACTTGCTCATTCCAAACTACGCTGAAAGTGCATTAACAGCCACTCCCGATTCAGCTCAAAATTCCTATCCATCTTTCCAAGAATATCATAAAGCATCCACATAATTACATAAAATTGAAAAAAAAACACTGATAAAAGTATAGCATTGCCAAGGCACGTTGAAGCGCTTCCCATCCTTGACGTGCAATGTCTCTTGACACTCCCCGAACCAATTGGGGAGGTCTCTGTATGATGTGAGGCACCTGATGTAACAACGGGGCAGTCTGTTGCGGATGTACGCGTGCCCCGGTGACCGGGGGCGCCATCGGCCGCATCACTGGAAGGTGCAGGTTCCACTTGAATGTTCTACAATCAAGGTTTCCGAACCCTCACTCGTGAGCCAAATCGCTGAATCAAAATACAACTTCATCTTGGGGTGGTTTCAGGATGTTCAAGGAAATGTCTACATGCTGCAATCATTGAATCCATCTTTAGATGTTCTCTTACGAAGCAAAGTTTGGGTCTTGCAGCAATTACAGGTACTGTGAAGAAGTTGTACTTAGTGCTGCACCCAACAGGAACATCTTCCCAAACATTGCTATGGTCACGGCTTTGGGAACGATACAAAGCTCCAAACACCTGGAGAATGCGGAAGGTGCGGTCTCACACGCTTGAGTCACATGAGTCACAGTCACCATTTCTGCGGTCTAAAAGTCCGAAGCAAAGTTGACACGATTCGAACACAATTCTCTCAAACTTGGAGAAGTGTTTCATTGATTTTCAAATATTTTCAGTATAATCATGTATGTATATGTATGTTATCTTGAATCATCTTGATAGATCATAGAGAGGGTTCAGTCTCTGCTTGCTTGAAACTCAGGTAAAGACTATTGCTGATTGGTGGTGAAACACACCAATGCAAAGAAGCTGGTTAGATCTCAAAAAGAACAACGTTATGTTTTTTTTGCAATCTGCAGTGATCAAAAGATGGACAAAATATATCAAACTATATCAAACTTGGCTCATCTTCAAGCCAATCAAAAAGCCTTTGACACCGGCAATCTGCCGAAAAAACTGGTGTCCACTCCGACCTCCACACTTGAAGTCATCACCATGAAGTGGCCCACGAGCCAAAAAAATGGCAAACAAGAGGCCAAAGCGAGCACAAGCCTCGGGCAGTTGGATCCAGGGCGGAGAAACCTTTCATGACTTTTCACAGAAGGATGGATGGGAAAAAATAGAGATGTAGTTACATATTGTCATATATTTACATGTTATACAGTTATACAGATCTTTTGAAATAAGATGAAATAAGCGCGGTTTCCAAGTGCTATTATTGCATTGTTATGATTCACTTGCTTGGCTCCCCTTCATTATCTTTGTTTCGTCGAGAGATCTTTTTCAACAATGTGGTCATGAAAGACGCAAGTTGAAAGTAGTCGTGGTCTCAGAAGCTTCAGCTGGAATCTCTAAGATGTCAGTGCTGAATACTGCCAGCAAGAGAGGTAAAACGTTGAGACTCGGGATCCAATGTTTTGTCATTCGTAGCCAAATCGAGAGCCACAGCACTGCGCTGAGTTTCTTGCTCGCCGTCGGCCCCTTGCGGGCTTCAAACGTGCCATTGCTCGATCGGTACAGTCCACTATCTGTTGGTTTCCTGCTATGTTTCCTTCGTCAAAAGCCGCAAAGCCACGAAAACCACAGCAGCTACAAGAGGCACCGAAGCCGGCAATATCATGATCACATTCGTGATCGCCATGATCATCAGGATCGTTGTCATTGTTGTCATCATCATCGATCTCATCCTCATCCTCATTCTCATCCTCATCCTAATCCTCATCCTCATCCTCATCCTCATCCTCATCATCATCATCATCATCATCATCATCATCCTCATCGTCATCATCGTCGTCATCATCATCATCATCATCATCATCGTCATCGTCATCATCATCATCATCATCATCATCATCATCATCATCATCATCATCATCATCATCATTGATTATCATTCATCGTCATCATCATTCATCATCAATCCTTCATCATCATCCATCATCCATCATCCATCATCCACATCGTCATCATCACCACCACCATCATCATCAATCGTCAAGTGAATCGTCAATATTGAATCTGGAATCATCAATCATTAAAATCATTAAATGTCATGAAACACAATCATAAATCATTAATCCGAACGATTCTTACTAAGACATGTGCGACAGCCAAACACCAAGACTGTCATACTGCACACGTAACCTATCTTTATATTTATATATATATATATATGCTTCGGACTTCCAACATCATTGAAATGTCTTGAAGAAACGATTTCAGATATGCACAGCTTCCTGCAAGAGTGCGTTTTGGATGGCACAGCAAAAGGTTCGTCTCTAAAATGTCAGCTGAAGCATGCTGACATCTGCTCAAGCTCAGGAGAATTCCGAGCGCATTTGTAGACAAATTCAAGGTGAGACAACCTTCGAGTTTCCAGAGACACGGGTCTCAAAGTCTCAATTTTGTTTCAGGTTATGTGCTGACCGAGATCTATGAAGTGGAGATCTAAAGCTCACAGGTAAAGAAGATCGAGGTACATCCTTTGAAACAGCTGAAACAGTTGGAGCTGCAGCTTCCGGAACTGCTTTGGCTTGTAAATCCTTCGCCTGGACCAAAGCTACACAAAGGCTTCATCAATGTTCATTGCCAGGACAACAGAATTCAATTTCTAGTTTCATCGCCTGTTTTGTCATAAAGTTTCCAGTTTTTTTCCCTTGACTTCAAGATAACTCCTATCTTACCAACTGTGAGGAGTAAGTAAGCCGCTAGCCTGCTCTTGCAAACGTTGTAGTGCTTCTTCTTGGGATTGTATTTCCTCCATTTGTTTCAGCAACCCTGAGATCAGCGGAGCGGTCGGCATGTCGGATAATCATTAGTGCTCCGAGGTAGGAAATGTGTTTTGCTATTGGTGCTTGTGATAAGAGCATGTACACGCATTCAAAATGTGCCCATATCGACAGATATGATATCCACGAGAATATTTCAGAATACAGATTGCTTCTAAACATCACCTCACCACTTGATGTCTGAGAGTCCCACGTTTCTCCAATTGCTCATTCTCCAGATTCAACCGCTTCTCCTGAGGCAGTCTCGGGGGAGTGAAATCAACCAACGACAAGAAGGGAAAGCAACCAACGTATGCGACTTATCTCAAAACAGCATACTGTAAGAGTAAAAGGTTGTTGAAGAAAGAGGCAAAGCAAGCATCAAACGAGAATTCCAATGTGAAACTTCTGTTCGAGCTTTCTTGATTTCGAGGGCTGTCTGTTTTGGTACACCTGTTAGCCTCAGTGGTAAACCGATGTAAACCCTGTCGGCATAACTTGGCCATCAGAACGCAACAAAAGTTATCTGGAAGTGTGAGTCGAATGGCGTCCCAGGAAACAAACTTGAAGGCTCCAATGATGAGTTGGTGTGACACAAGCTGTGCCAACCGTACCCAACATTACCCAACTATGTCGTCTTGATTTTGGTGATCCCATCTCCTTCTTTGGTACGTCCTTTGGTGTCGAAGGCCTGCGTGTGGCCAAGTTCCAAGAGCTACACGAAAATCATGCAAACTCTCGTTACCTCCAAAAATCTCTGACACATTGGTACTGATTGGTACTGGCATGTACAGTATGATCAGTATGGGTCCACGAGTCTCCAAAATCCAGATCTTGGAAATGTGAGCTTATTGGATTTGATTGGCCCTATCAAATTCAAGACTCGAGCCCGAACTCGGCACTGAAAATGAATGAAAATGGAGATGCTGTTGACTGAAATCCTGCACTACCTGGGATGTATGAAAACCTATAAATCATGGGATAAACATGGATAAACTACCTATCCACTACAGGATTTCAGCCATCAACAATAGTAACTGGAACCTGTCCAAGAGATGTTCCAACTTCTCGTGGAGGTGGCTTTGCATCTCCCTCTGTTCTTCTAAGAGTCGGATCACTGTCGCCTCAATTGCCGTGCATTGCCCATGAAACATAAACGAAAGAACTCAAAAGAACCTAAAATTCAATAAGATTCCATAACAGAATCTTCATTTGGAAGTTCATGGCACAGTGATGCATTCCATCAGTGATAGAACGATGAGAATAGAATTGCGACGTCGCTGCAGTGTTGTCATTGTGTATTTCCACTTTTTGCATGAATGTGCTGGATTCTGCACCAATAGAACAGATACAGTAGAATAGAAAAGGTAATGTGATGCAATGTGTGCAAGAAAGAGAGAGAGAGAGGGTGTTTGTGTATGCGTGCGGTGTGTTAGGGATGTCTCAAAAAAGGACAAATTGGATCAAATTCGAGAAACTTTCGATTCGGTTGCAAGGAGCCTAAACAGCATGGGGTTTTCTACTGTCTTGACTAAGCCTAAGCGCGTACGGTTTGTTCTCGTGAAACAGCAAACAGTATTGAGTTGGGGTTTCCTTCATAGAGGCAAGTCGCAAAACGATGAGGGGAAGAAAATAAGAGGATGGTGATGAGGGAGAATGATGCTATTGAGTTCTAAAGATAGTTGTGGATGATCACAGGAAACCACCTGACCAAGATGACTAGGGCGCCCCAACATCATCCATATCAGGCAGCCCTTCCACTGGTGCCTGGAGCTCTACCAGGAAGCTTCATGGCTTGAGAATTTCACCGCTTTCAGCTGAGGTTTCAACATCTGGAGCCTGGGACCTTCAGCATCGGCAGTCGAAACATTCCAAAAAAAGAAAAGATGGATGGGGATATGGCAGCAGAACCTCACGGTCTGATGCACCATCTGCAGTTCAAAAGGAAAATGGACATACCCACCCTGCTCATCCTATAGGGGACGTAACCAAAAACAGTTCGGATGATGGGAGGCCGTACCATAGAACCAGTACGTAAGATTGCACAATGATGGGACCAACCTTCCTAAAAGCTAGACTACCTAGCATTGGATTCTGGGGGTCATCCTATCATCCATCCAAAAGTAATTTAATCCCAAATAGATCCAAATAGTTAGTTATCTGACACGTCAAACTTACCCTCTGAACTCATCAACCCATCAAAACAGCCCGAGCCATCCCAAACCAGGCATATCAAAACCATTGCTGTTGATTTTAATCCATCAGAAGAGTGTACACCCCTAAACCATCCTAAACCATTTCTGGGGCATGACTGGTCCATGACCCCAAAACAGTTTCACAGATTGCACGTCCCGACTTATTATAGATGCTGTGTCAAAGTACAATCATAATTTGATGTCTACTTTGTGCGCATGTATATTAAATATATTATATTGTGTCAAAATTGCTGGAGGAGAGATCAAAGCAGTTGATGCTCAATGAGCATCTCACAGATTTCACAGATTTCACATACTAGTACATATGTTTTTTCTCAACTCTCCACAGAATAGTGATCATTCGCGTGTTGGTAAGGGTTCCCTCGATGCACAATAGTGATAAGAGTACGTACTCGAGGCAGCAGGAGGTTGGTTCAAATAATTGTTTGAAACATCTTGAAATAGATATAGTATTACAGGTTTTTTAAATGAACTGGAACGCATCTCAAGTAATTGGTAAAGGAAATGTAGATGATAGTATCATCGTGTCCACAGTCCTTGAAACTGTCTCTCACTCGCAAGACACCGGTGGCGATCTCAGATGCTTGGGCTTTTTCTTTCTGTTTCCAGATCGTATATCAAAGTTTCTTGCCTGTGCCTCGCAAGCCGTGCGAGGCAAGACAAAGCTTGGCCGAAACCATTCTGAACTCTTAGAAGTAACGCACATGGCAGTTGACAAATGACGGTGGCAAGCACTGCAAGGCTCAGTCCCTGAATCATGTCCAATCATCATCATCGCTCTCCCCAATGTCCTCACAAATCTTAATGTAATTTCCCATCCAGCGCTCGCAGCCACCATCCATACAACACAAAATACACAGGACCAGTGAAGTAGCAGGAACATAAAGTAAGACAAGACTGAAATACCAAGGTTGCCAGCCAGACAATTCTTTCGCTTCCTGCACTGGATCACCAAGGTGAAGCAACGGCAACGACGGTAAATTTGTCACCTCGGTCATCTTAAAATGTTGGGCTGCCTGCTGTAAACCTTCATCGAATTGTTCCAGCCCTGATTGATCAACCTGAAACTCGGGCACCATGCGTTGTGGACTAGTGACCCATCCACACAGTTGCGTTCCAGGTTGATGACATGTCGGGAGTTTCTCCAGAGATCTAGTTTTGCCGTCTGCATTTTTCCAAGCATCTGGCCTGTCTTCTCGTGACACGTCCCATGCACATATCTTTGGATCACAGGAAGGATCTACACCAGAAAAGTTGCCTTGATCACAAGCTACGATTGGACGAACCAGGAAGCTGCAAGAGATCCATGGAGACTTCGAGTTGGGCCTCTGACACTCCGACACATTAATTTGCATCGGTGCAAATGGGCTGCCGTGCAAGGAGACTGCTCCATCATGAAAGTAGAGGCCACGTGTTGACTCTTTCCAGTCATTCACTGAGCATATGCTCAATCCCTGCAATGGAGAGGCACTAAGTTGCCAGTACTGATGTAGGGGTGAATCATCATTGATGGACAGACTCAAGATGCCAGAGCTGAGAAAGATCCACCAGACTGAAGCCACACACAAGCATCCGCCAAAGTATTTATCTTTGGCATCGTCCTCCACCCTTGGCTGCCAAAGTGTAAAGACGGCCCCGCAATTGAACAAAAAGCCTCCGCAAAACAATAGAAAGATGCAAACGTATGACAGGAGTCCGCTCGCCAACATCCCTGCATGCTCGTATACGAAGTGCAGGTGTAACAATACGAAGATCACGGCAAAATACGGAAATAAGCAGAGACACCCCCCGAGTGCTGCGCTTTCAAGCTCCCCGTCAAACACAGCTTCCGCGATTTGTTGTCGCATGGCTGGTAAAATCTAAAGTGAGCGGAGCTGTGAGAATCTCTTGGCCTTTTGATTCAGGAACATATTGACTAACGGGTCAGATTGTTGGTAATCGTTTTTCGATCAAATCCAAGTGGCCCAGGATCTCAATATTTTCTTCAGACTCATGCCCTATTTTTGTGACTGCATGTACTGAATTGTGTATGCCATGTTTCATTCGCAATCCCTGTACAGTGTTGTGTTCTGACCTGTGCCATTGACCTTTGCAATCGGAAATTGTGCATGTCAAGCCATCTGTCTGCACAATGTTCAAACTTTACAGCATGCAGCACGGGTGTTGATGTCATGATTTGCGGTGTCACAAATGGAGTGCAAACGCTCAGAAACGAAGGAGTGCTGCGTTCCCGCACAGAGCTTGCATAGCAGGGTCCATGGACTCCTTCATGAGAAGATATGAGAAGTACAAGAAAAGGTTGGAAATGTTTGCCACGTGTGAATCTCCTATAATCATTATAATCTCCTGACTTCTGGAAAGTCTTGCTTCACATGGCCATGAATGCTCCCCCCACCTCAGGTTCTTCAAGCTGTCGCCTTAGCAGTGAAGGGGCTGCTAAACGCTCTGTGAAGTGCTATACACTTAAAGATCGTTTTCAATATCTCCACATTGCGTGAGATCCCAGATTCAAGATTACCTTCCAAAAGCTTAGGGACTATGCCACTGGCCAGTTACGTCCGAAAACAAACACGAAAATAGTATGTGCTTGTCAGATCTTGTCAGTGTGTTACTGTCGTGGGATCCTTCCAATCTCTGAAGCTACACAAACACCATCTTGCCAAAATTCCACTGCACATCTCCACCAGCTTCATTTGCCAAGCAACAACTTCTCTCGAAGCTCCATTTGGCGCTGAAGTTGTTCATTGAGCTTCCATCGAAGCTGGGTTCAGACAAAAAAGTTGCCAAAGGACGCAACAAACAGTGAACATGTCCAAAACAGATGACAAAAATGTAAACAAAAATAATCTTCAAGATCTCTTCAAATCTGGATCTAAAGGTCAGTTCTTGTTCTTGGCAAAACATATTACGGATCAACGGCAGCATCTTCAAGTTTCCATGCAAAGGGTGTGGTGTCAATGGTACTCTTTCGTTTGGGCATTGATGGTGATGACATCTAGGGCTGACAAAGGCTATCATTGAAACCATTAAACCTCTTTGATTAAGGTATTCTTCACTCAATGCTTGGAACATGAAGGCACTGGAAAAAAACAATTCTAAGGAAAACCTAAGGAAAATTAAGAAACGTTGAGCAAACGTCCAAGAATATTTAAGGAAAGCTGAAATCATCTAGAAAAATCTTAAAAGATCCGAACATTCTGAAAAGGTTCTAAAATTGCACCGCCCACTGTGGGCCGGTAAAGAGGTTACTGAACGGCTTTGACATGTATGTCAAATGCGAACATGAAGTGCAATGACGATGACAATGATAAGGATGATGATGATGATGATGATGATGATGAAGATGAAGGTGAAGGTGAAGATGACGATGGCGATGGCGATGACGATGGTGATGACGATGACGATCATGATGATGATGATGATGATGATGATGATGAAGATGAAGGTGAAGGTGAAGATGATGATGATGATGATGATGATGATGATGATGATGATGATGACGATGACGATGACGATGATGATGAAGATGAAGATGACGATGGCGATGGCGATGACGATGGTGATGACGATGACGATGACGATGATGATGATGATGATGATGATGACGACGAGGAGGACGAGGAGGAGGAGGAGGAGGCGAGGATGATGCTGCTGGTGGTGGCTGCGGTGGCTGCGGTGGCTGCGGTGGCTGCGGTGGCTGCGGTGGCTGCGGTGGTGGTGGTGGTGGTGGTGGTGGTGGTGGTGGTGGTGGTGGTGGTGGTGGTGGTGGTGGTGGTGAAAGAAACTCCAAAATGGCACAATATGTTTCCCAAGTGTGCAAATGAAGGTGTCATGTCACAGTGATTCCTCAAAAACATAAAGTAATTGAGATGTCTTCTGGTGGTGTTGCAACCAGCTATTCCAATTCTTGGATTCCCGGCGGACAGTGCAGGTTGATTGTCAACTGCTGGCGGAGAAGGTCCTGTGTGAATGCGCATCATTCCCAGGAAAACACACAGCATGCGACCTTGATAAATGGAGATGCGCTCTGGTGAATCATATGAACCCGATTGAAAACTGTCTATACATTGAACATTTTTTGAAGTGTCGCAGTGTTCTAAATACGTTCTAATGACTTTGCAGGTAACAGCTCAAGTGTTCTTAATTCATTGCCATACTTTCTGAAGTAGCAGTTGATGTCAAAAAGTTGACTCTCTCTCGACTCAAAACATGCAACAACGAGCCTTTCACCATCCCTGACAAAAAAAGCAGCAACTTGTGCTATCTTTGGGAGACGAACACAGGTTGATGTGGCCTCCATTAGGCAATGGCTTCAAGGGTCCACCACCTACGCTTGCCACCCGCACAATTGTTTCGGGGAGGTCCAAACAAGAGCGCGGTGATGCAAACAGAATTGACCTGAATCCTAAGTGTTGTATGTTTTTTGGGTGAAATCTAAATATCATATTGTATTGCGTAGTATTTCAACAACCAAAACGAAGTACCTTTTGAGGGTGGTGCCAGGATCGCTATAATTCACCCAGAGCAATGTATCTTTGACACTTCGTAAGCACAGATACTTCTTGCTGCTATGCACCTCGGAAATTCCACGATGGCACCGGTCTCTTGTCAACGCCTCCACGGCGCCTTCTTTCCTGCCAAGCAAAGACATTGTTTTCTCGGATTGATTGAAGACCCACAACATGTTTGTGATCTTCGTCTATCAACTCCTTCAATGAGTACACGTTGCATTTCACAATATATGAACGGTTTTTGTGGGATGATGTTTCGTGTTTCTCACATTGCCTTTGATTATATGGCCAAGATGCTGCTGAACGTGCACGTTCCACAGCAGCATACCAATGCCCAGCATCAAGGCCATGAATCTCATGGATGGGACGCCTGGCATCATTTACAGTAGTTTGGTGTGACAAGACAAGCAATTTTGTTCGAAGTAAAGCTTATCATGTATACACATGCTTTTACCATGTTTTACCGATTTCATATTCATATCAATCAATGCTGTATAAATACATGTTAAATCTTTTTGATAGTCCTATGGGTCCTATATCAGAGAAAAACACAGAGAGTCAGAGAGAGGCAGAGAGTGAAACAGAGAGAGAGGAAACATGAGTGGGAACTTGGAGACAACAACGCTTGCATGTAATTGTATGTGTGACAGTGCGGCATCCATGCGTTCACCCATCTGGACGTCTCAGATTCTTTGTGCTGCAACAAGTACGAGATTCTGGAAGAGATATCTGCTGCAAGGATCCAAGCAGAACGGTTGCATCCAAAGATCAAAAAAGATCAAAAAGGCTCAAACAACTCAAAAGCCAAGCTCCGTTCTCCCAGGCTTTTTCTGATAGGTTAACATGTAGAACATGTAAAAATAAATCATTGACATGACTCGAAGCCAGCTCCACCACAGAGCACCTCATTGACTTCAGAATTGCTTGCAGCTGCGGTCGGGGCTTTCCGCTTTCCCGCCCTAGAATCTCACAGGAGACGTCATAGCGTTTTGACATCCTGAGTTGCTGTTGATTTCCGCAACCCACCAAGCTACTGGATCCAAACAGGTCCAAAAAGAGTTCAAGAAAAGACATCATTGGAAAGATGGACAAACAAAATACAAAAGAATTTTCAATCCAAAAATGATTGGGCGAAAAAAAACATATCCTTAAAATCTCCCTGTCAAGTGCCCTCCGTTTTTTACATTGCAAATCAAGGTGCGGAGCACAGGAGCCCCTGAGTTGTGCATGTTTATCAGCTGAACGGTCAAGGGATGGCCTTGGCAGGCTCCACTGCTTCTATCAGCCGATAAAGGTACATGAATCATGATACCAATTTTGGGGGTTCGATGGTTCAGGTCCAGACACAAAAAGTCGAGTCCGCTGCATGGAGTTATGCCTTGAAAACTTGAAATCCCGTCCAAATCAGTCAAGGAACGCTGAAGGGCATTTGTCCAAAGGCCGTGGTGGCCGGATCTGACAGGGTCCCAATGCCCAAAGCAGGAATCAAACCACTGGCTCTTTACTAACCCGGACCGACAACCCACAAGTTTGTTTGTAATTTTGTTGTGAAGCTGAAGATGGTTGTTGTTCTTTGATTCACGCAAATCCACACTGTTGGAACAAGTTGTGTTCGAAGTTTGGTATCAAGGCTGTGCAAGGGCTGGAATATCAAACACTGTGAAGAGAGCTACCTCCCAGCATACCCGTACATACAGCATTACAGCCTTTCTTGAACGTGCACCAGAGTTACTGTAATTGCATGTTGAGAACAACAAGTCTCTGACGCATCGCTGCTGAAACGTCGGTCTTGAAGATCTTGCAAAATGTGCCGTTGTTAGTTATATATAGTATTGAATATAAATATATATAGTTATATATAATATATGTACCTATTGATATACTTACTGAATCTTACTGATACTGATGATCTGATGTATGTATCTACATGCACTATACATTGGGGCATAGTGATCTATCCCGTGATGTCCCGTGCCTCATGGTCGGCCAAGCGAAGCATGGCTTTTTCAGGCGTCAAATTCCCATAGCGGCAGCGATGTCGTTGCCTGGTGTATACCGCATCATTTCATGTTGACCTCCTGAAAGGGAAAGAATGGTTCCCGCTTCTACATGTCAACCCAGAGATGCAACTTCGACAGTTTGTAAAAGTATCCCGGATATATCCTTATCAAACACTTGTAGTGAAAAAAGAGCGAATCCGATCTGCTCCAAATGCGAGATTTACAATATCATCTGTGGGAACTGTGGCTCCAAGTTTTTTGCCGGTAGGCGTCTTGCCCTGCCAGCAAATTCTAGAGCCAAAAAGCCATTGAGAGCACAAATCAGCTTCACTGAGAGCAATCCAAACATGGAAAACACAAAAAGAGCATGTGACAAAAAGACCATCAATTGTTCGAAATATTGTCATAGATGGTCCACAATTGTCTTTTGATGGTTGTCCACACTGCTTCTTGATTGGATAGCATGTTTTCAATTTGCAACCCACTTCATCTTTGTGTTTGAGCTAGAGGTGTGTTACAGGCTGCACGCATTGAATTTCGACAAAAAAATGTGGGCAGCATGTGTTCCACCTTGAATGAAGTTTGAGGGTTGATTAAGCTTGATTAATTCACAACTATTGAATGATGTTGAATGATGGCCCATTTTCAAACCGCCAGAGAGCTCGGTAGCTAAGCTGTCAAGCTTCCTCGAAGCGGATGACCGGGATTCTGTGTACGGGCTGCGGATCAAGAAATCTTGCTACAGGCCCTCTTTGCTTAGGGTCTGAGATTCAGCGACTCCGCTCACCACCTATGCCTGTGGATTTTTGAAGCTACCCAAGTTGGTTTCTGAGATTTCAAGACAGCATGTCTATCATTGTGATGGCGATATTCAAAATATGTGGGAAAACCCTGAAACTCCCAGGTTTACTGCAATGACAGCAGATATGTTGAAAATGCATATGCATGAAAATGCTTTGAATGATGCACATGGAAGTGAAATCAAAACAGCTCTATTCCTACCCGAAACGATTGTGTATCATAGGTTCTTGGTCAAACGTATTATGTCCTATATCCCAGCGACGTCATTCTCATCTTGTCGAATCAGGTGATAATGTATCATAAAGACAAAATCTTCCCAAGTTAAACGGTCCCTTGGTGGTTGGTTGCAACAATTCCTAGCACCGTAAGACTTCACATCGGTATCTTGATCAACGATTATGGCTTTCAAACAGCAACTTCAAACATGGCTCAGATCAGTCAAAGCTAAGTAACTAAGTGTGTCTCCAATCACAATCATACCAATCACTAATCCATCGAATCCAACATATCTCGCATCTGGTGGGTGGTTGCACTTCGGTGATCGGCTGATTGACAACAGCGACTGCAGCTTGATGGAATGCGCTCCAGCCATCTCTATGGGAGGCTCGCCGTCCGGCTGGCATGGATCATGGGGGGCAGGTCCACAAACTTGCTGAGATGACTGAGGTTGATAGGGTTTTCAAAGAATTTCGGCTCACGCATATCTACAATTATCTACACATCAAATGATTTGAACCTTCAGTCATGGACGAAGGAAAGGCCTTGGCCGTCGCAGATTGCAAGTTGAATACTGCAGAGACATCTGCACGAACTCAAAGATATGACCAACCCTTCGCAACTTGAACGCTACGCTAAAAACGGTTACATGAGTGTGATTGTACAAGGACGTGCTGAGAAGCCATTTGGGACGGGACCAACAAAGTACCTGGAAGCTCTGGATTGAAAAGGCCCCACTAAGCCACTAAGATCAAAAATATCCTCAATGTTTATCAATCATGAGGTCTTTCATATTCATTCCGTCGGAAAAGTGTAGTCCAACGTGACCAGGCCCTATCTGTTTGCCAGAATACTCGAGAATCCTGTCGAAACACGAAGAATTGATGCAAATAGCTTATAACCATCAATCAAAGGCGGACCTCTTTCTTCTGCCCAATGCCAGCCGTTCCTCCCCAAAAGTCGTCTGATGACCAAATCGGATCTTGTGGATGCGTTGTTTCCTCACGTTGGGCATGAAATAAGTCAATTCTGCCAATTGGATCCTCATTTGCCTAGCGTTCTAGCGCTCCAAACTTGATTATACAAAGTTGTATGTCATATATGTCATGTATAAATATATTTACGTATATTTATATCTAGTTGTAATCTAGTTGTATGTGCATCATGCATGCATGTATGTATGAGCTAGTTCGAATCAAATTTGTTTCTGCCAAACAAACATGGACAAACTATCTGGTCTTCTTATTAACTGAACAACAAACATAATTGCATGAATCATGCTTCATAATCATGTCATTTTCCAAGTCCGCTTCAGTTGGAAATCTTCTCCCAGATTAATTTGAATATCCGCTTTCAAAGAGCTGGTACAGCAAGGTGCAGACTTGATGGGTTCATCTGCGTTCATTGAAAGTCACATCCATCCCGCTGTCGATGTTCATTGAAAATCACATCAAATTTACATCTCCATGTCACATGTCACAGGAAGGATAAGCTTGGACCTGCTACCTAAATGTCTTCCATTCATGTGCCATGCGAATTCCACATGAAGACCCAATGTGCTTCCTCACCACAATCTGATCGAATGACCTGACTGGGTCCAAATCCTGGGGTTTGGAAGGCTTTCACGGAATGGAGGCTGCTTTTGCAGCCTTTTCCAAAACGGTGGAAAATTTTGCCCGTGCCGATACTGCCCGGTGTATCAGAAACTGAGAGACTCAGGAAAAAAAAGACTCATGAAAGCCAACAAGGTCCAAGGTGTGCAGATGAAGCATCAAACATGTTCATCATTTTCATGAGTGGTGAGTCCAGTGTCACAAGGCAGTCATCCACACCGGCCGTCTCCAGCAGACTTGTCTATCACTAGGGTTGCTGAGAAGCTGACTCGCTGAAGGTCTTGCAGAGCTTTCAAGAAAACTAAGGGAATTGAAATATCTTGATACATCGTGAAATCCTGACGCCTGATAGTGGACTACTTTATTGCAATGAACAGCAGTCCAATAAACCGAAATCAATAGATTTTGACAAAAGGGAATCAACAAAACTGCGAATAGGTTTCTCTGAGGCAAGGAAATCAAAAACCATTGAAACTAGGCAAAAGACCTCATCTAAAACGTGCCCTGAAGCACAGCAAAAACGAAACTGAGTGCCTTCACGGACAGCTCCACATTGATGCAACCCTTTGGCGCATTTTGTGCGGGTTCTCAGTTCTTGGTACAGCCCTGTCCAACAGACAGGGAAGTACTTCTTCCAACTAGATCAAACTGGAATTACCTCAGCTCTGACACATCTGAGAAACACGTGCCGAGATGGATCATTTGAGAAGTCTACTCTGTCGCATATCTCGCATGACGAGTGACTATGGCCATGTTTCTACAATTCCGCCCTCCAAAAAACGAGCAACAAACCACGGCACTCAACTAGCCCCGAATCCAAGGCGGCCATAGAGTTACTGACTCTACGGGTCAACAACGTTGGTTTTCCTAACATTGCCTCTGGAGATTCATTCTCAAACGCTGAAAAACATTGAGAAGCACATAGAAACACTTGCCCCCAAAATACAATGGTGCATCCAAGGCTGCAACCCTTTTGTGTTGACAGGCTGGAATCCCTTCAAATCTTTCAGGGAAACACCTCTGAGACTGTGGCCCTTGCTGTGGCGCTTGAACTCGTCACTTAGATCTCACCATCCAAGCCATCATCCTCTCCTCGCCAGAAGGGTTTGAAATTTGTTGGTATTTGTTGGTGACAGATGGAAAACACACCAAGATACACAAAGTACTTTGAGTCACCTTGAGTCGCTTGAGAAAGCAATGTTGTAAGCATACAAACACCCGTGTCTTCTCGAAAAGCATACATACAATACATTGACATACACACCATGGATTTTGTTTGGTCTTGAACACTTGCAGTTGCCGGAGGGGATTCAAAGGTTTCCAAAGGGACAATGTCTGTTGCTCTCCTTCATCTCCATCTTCTCCGCCTTCCACACAGAAGCGAGAGATGTTTAAATGCAATGCGCCGTAGCGTATGCACACCGATTCGCCAACCATTTTCCCTCACTCTTCCTAAACTCTCATTCAGGTCAGTGTAGTAGCCAGCCGTGGTATGGATAAGTAGTCCGGACAGAAATCTTCCGTGCAGCCCCAAGCATCACGGCTCGTGGATGTGAAAATTGAAACCCCTGAAATGTTTTCACCAGCAGAGAAGTCTGGAGAGCCCTTCCTCACCTCTACTTTCCAGGCGGCAAGATATCCAAAAAAAGCAAAGATAAGTAAACAGTATAATTTTGATATTCTGCCTGCTATGCTATACATTCAATAAAGCACGTCACCTTCACATATTTCACCAAATGCAACTCTTATCCTGCGAGACAAACATGTTCCAACGTCTCCAACCTTCAGGCGCTCGACGGATGCGTGGCACACGAATTCGTTTGGTTGGTGCGGGGAATGCAACCTGAGAGTCCATGTTGGTAGCGCCATTTTTCACAGATTGATGGATTGGTCCGGCTCGATTGGTCCAGCAACTGTTTGACGCCCTGCAGCTTTAGCGTTTCAATATGTATTAATGTTGTTTTAATGGACTGACTCAACACTCACACTCACACTCATCCCACTTGTTCTCTCTAGTTGCAGGTTGAGCCACGCGCTTCCCTTGAGAATACCTGATTGCGAATGCAGAAGTCAAGTGGCGAAAGATGCTGTAGCCAGTAGTTCTCGCAAGATCCACATTAAATGCACTTGTAGTTCAAGACCATTCCAAACATCTGTAGTTGCAGACTTCTGATTAGGTACAGTGATGGTACAGCAATTGAAATGAATCTCGAAGGTTGGTTTTGGCCACCCCCACAGGCTAAGGATGACGGTGTGCTAAGAAAAAAGCATGAACCCTCCCTACTGTACAGGCGGGTTGCACAGCTGGCTTGTACTCATCCGGAACTGACTCGTGCATCACTGGACCTTTCACAGCGTTTGGGGTCGGGAAGCATAAGCGATATCTCTCAGCTGGATATAGATACAAAAGGTAGATGAAATTGCCAACATGCTTCGAGAAAGGATCGCTACGGGCTATGGGTCCCTAAGGTCACATATAAAACATCATCAAACCATTTCCTGCAACTCCACAAGTTGTGACAAAGTTTTTCCTCAGGCCCCAGGCTGCTCCTATAGCGGTTGACATGCGCCAACAAACCCTGCACAAATCAGCAAATCGGGTTGTGTGGTTTGAGAAGAAAGAAATACAAGGACAAGGAACCCTCTGCATTGCATAATACGACATGAATGATGGATTACTTCGTACACTCATGCACAATGAAAAGCGACCGTTATCAAAGGGTAAGGAACATCTGAGATATCTGAATATATCTGAATAACTGGCAAAGGCGGGAGAAGAAACAAATGGGCAATCCAGCAGCGCCTGATGCATATCACTCCATGAAACCTCGCAAACCTTATCAGTCTGGACGCCCCAGTCGGTAAAACCTGTCACAAGAGCCAGATGCACATGTCTGATGAATGGACTTTAAGAGCAAGAACAAATGAATCCTGGAATCTTGGAAAGAAACTGATGCGCTATGCGCAAAGTGCGTACCAGCGACAGCCGTTCAAATCCCAAAGTGCATGGTCTAGTCTGCACCAACTGTATTGATCCTATGATTCTCTAATAATAACAATAATAATAATATCATTTGAACAATCTCAGGATAATAATAATATCATTTGAACAATCTCAGGAATCAACTTGCAACATAATATGTTGCGCTTAAACCGCCAGCTCTACCATTTCAGTACATTGAAACACAACAAACGTGTCAGCCTTCAAAGACTTGACGTGCGCGCTGTGCTTGAGGCTCATCCACAAAATTCACAAAGGCATAGCCAAACATGGCCTGGCACTTGATGCACAGCACATCACATTTGGATCCGTCGTTGGCCGGGCCAATGTCCATCCCGTTCTACTTGAACTATCTTACACTGTTTGCCTGTATTCATGAGTTGCAATACTTTGATATAACATATTGACATATTGTATAATAATGTGCCATTGTAAATTAAGTATGTCATTCTATGACACAATATCATCATAATCATAACAGGAATAAAACTAATACAACGCAACACGATACCATGCATAGGCATATAGACAATATAACATACAATCCAAAAATATATATATAGATAACATCATACAATATGATACCAGTATTGTATAACAATTCACCCATAATATAATGGTTGATATGATGTACGTATATATANGTATAAANACTACTATAACCTAAATATTANAACTTACACGTTATTAGGTATAAATATCCACCTACAATTATAAGTGGTNTATATGATGTACTAGTATATAATATATATGATATTGTGATACAATGCGTATGTATGTGATATGCAGTATAGTCATGTATTTCCAAATATGATCAAATATATACACATCTTCCTCCAAGATGAAATAAAATGTGTTTTGTGAAACAATAATCATAGAGACATCCAACAGACTATCTCACAAGAGCATGTCACAAGAGACAGGAAATATCATTAAAGAATTAAATTCAAAATATTCAATAAAAACACTAATCATAGAGACCATGTATAGAAGCGATGTGTCCATAATGAGGCTTTTCAGCCACCATGTTTTGAAACACCTTTTGTCGGCCTGGGTACGGAAGTTGATTGGGATGTAGACAAAATCGAAGCCTCGAGCCAAGTATCCGCCCCAGGTGGGCAATAACATCAACAACTCAGAGATTTCATCAACTTTATCCATAGGAGATCCATTGAATGTATGGCTGACAGGACCAAGTACCTCCACTCCCTAGAGCACATCTCTCAAATTGACGAATGGATTTCAACAACCTTGAAGAGATTCTAGCACCAGATGAGAGTGAGGTTCAGACACGCTTCAAAACCGTAGCGGTTCATCAAGAGGACCAGCATGTCCCGCGAATACCTCCGATGGGCCAATCGTTGAGATACATCAATAACATGAAGAAACTGAGACAAATATGCGATTTCTTCCTTGCGTGCTAGATCCTAAACTATCCTATCCTGTCTAGTCCTCAGGATTCCTATTTCTCTTTGACGGGAAACTGAATACAGGGTTTATCGACGCGTCAAGGTGCC
Organism: Breviolum minutum Mf 1.05b.01; assembly: GCA_000507305.1. NCBI lineage: Eukaryota > Dinophyceae > Suessiales > Symbiodiniaceae > Breviolum > Breviolum minutum. Next base: position 155,739 of record DF239329.1, on the reverse strand, counting down.
AATCATGGATCCGGAGTTGCAGGAGCCTTTGAAACACCCATGGGTTCGGTGACAAATGATGACGAGTACGAGTAGTGTATACGGCTAATGTATGCATGAAGAAAGGGCTGCACCTTAAAAAATTGTCCTATGAAGGGCACCCTGCAGGCAAGTTCCGCAACATGACCGTTGTCTGCTTCTCCTTTTGCCTCAATAGATCAACAATAGCTTAATTCTTCCATGATGCCCAAATGCAACCGAGAGGATGTCAAGGTCACTGTCAAAAGTGAATCCAACTCTTCAAGTCTACATCACATCGGCTCTGCCCTACATTAAAGTACCCTGCCATAAGGCAGGCTTCAAAAGAAACATGGTTCATGTCTTTACACTTACAAGCACATATAGAACTAGTGGCAAGGCTTTGACTGACTTTTTATGTGTGAATGATTCCCATGCCCGTAAGCGGTGAGGACTCTGAGTGAGGGAAAAATGTGTGCGATTACTTACACAAGTGGTGCACTTATATAAGCAGGGCGAAAAATCAGCATTGCAGACAGATTGTCCTTTGGTTGAAAGCCTCACTGTCAACACCTGTGAACAAATAGTTAGGATGGTCTGTGGTCTGTACCTTTTGGAGGGTGAAGACTTCTCCTCCGCATTTCCGATCAAAGAGGATTTTCACAGCTGTCTGAAGCCCTGTTGGAGAGCTTAGCCTTGCACTATGAGAAATCAAAATCATGGTTATGCTCTTCAAAAAACAATGTGTAGACATGATAATCAAATATGTAACTTGATAGATAACATCAATTATCGCGTTAGAAATTACAAATTTGCAGCCTTACATGGAGAAAACTTGAATCCGATCCGCTGGTACATCAATGTGCAGAGCAACCAGGCTATACGTGGAATTAAAATTGCATTGTAGAATACATTCATTCTATTGATTCATGGTGAGCATGACCAATCACATCAAGAATAAGACTCTCTTGAAAACCTCTTCAACGGCACAATTTTTGGTAATGAGAAATAAGTAGTATGAGTTTGAGGAATAAGTTCAGTCCGAACATGTTGAAATGTTCATTATTTCTTTTGTAGATTAAGTCATGAAGTATAGATTATTATATGATTCTATATGGAACCTGACCTTCAGGCCCAAGGTCACTGTCCTGTACAAAATACAAAAAAAAATACAGAATAAGCTTGCACAAAAAAAGGGTGACATGTGTTGATCTAGTTTTTCCTAAAAAGCACGTCACAATGGCCCAACTTTTCCTTTTCATTCCTGTTCCATCCTTCTTCCTTCTGGCCGTCCTTTCCACGTGTGTCGCGCTGATCGCGATCTTGCCGCCTCAGTGCTTCTGCGTCTGCGTTCAACTTGATGAGTCCGAAAAATGGTAAGGTCGGTGCCCTCCACGAGCTGCTTGTGGTTGCATCTGCGGCCTAAGAAAGTGACCCCAGGTGTTACTCCTGCCAAACCTCCATGTCCTCATGATTTTGACTGTTTCCACTACATGTCCTGCTTGGCTACATTGCAGGATGATAAAATGATGTTTTCATACTTTATGTGCAAAGCAAGTGGAGTCAAAACAGGATAAGTTCTTTGAAAAGTTCTTGGTGCATGGGGCTTGCAAGAGAGATAAACCATTGCATACATCCGCGCATACCAGTGATGCATTCCATTTTTTTGAACTCGCACCCACCAAATAACAGGAAATCGGAGTTAGTACTGACAAGGCGCAGTGTGTTGCTAAATTAGCAGCACTCATTTGATCTTGGCATCCAAGTGACATTTGTTGCATCCCCACAGGCATGTTGGACTGCATCACCGGTTGCAACAGCTGTTGTTGCATCCCCAGCTGGTGCTGTTGCAGTGGCTGCTGTGCTTGCATCAAATGATGAAGCCTCGGCATTCAACAGAAGGATCCGTCTGAATCACCTCACATCATCCTGTTGCGGCAATTTTCCAAAACAAATAACAATGCGGTTCATGATCAAAACACAGTTCAACCATGGCAAACCAGATACAAGTACGAGGACCAGTGTGAAGGACCCTGTGTGATGATATGTAAGATTGCTACTGTATCTTTACTGTGTGAGTACGATAATTAAGTCACCAACTGCATCTGCTGCTGTTGCACTCGGTGCAGCTGAAGCTGCCTCAAGGGATTCAAGGACTTTGGAGCAGACCCATTCGCAAAGGAAATACTTTTATCACGAATGATGAGATAGAAGTTGCAGTACATAAAGGAAGTCTTGTCTTAGTTGCAGTGGAGCCTACCTGCCTCCTGATATTTCAACACACTCTGAGGCTTTTGCTGCAAATGGTGGCGCTGCTTCAGCAAGTTCTGAACGGGGGCACAAAGATTAGTGACTGAGAACCAAGGGCACCGCCGCTTCTTCCCATTCTAGAAAGGATGCTTACATAGTAACTGCTATATCTTTCTCCTTATTTACGATCCCGGAGCTCTGCATTCCAACCTGCTAGAAGTGGTGGAAGGAACAGTGCGCCATCATGTTGGGTGTGTCTGTGTGTGTGTGCGCGCGCCACATATTGACCACATATTCAGAAGGAGAAACTATGTATAATATACATCGGAATACACTGGATCTATTTGTATCTGTCTGTATTGGTATTCAGTGCTCTGTCGTTGAAATTTCATGAATCTGCTGAAAGTGGTAGACTTTCCGTGTGAGCAGAAAAAGGCCTCTGTCAGCATGGCCTCCAAGTCATTTGGTGGCCTCAGGATGACGCACAGGCATTAGCTAACCAACCACAATGGATATCATATCAATCAAGGGTACTGAAATTGCTGCTGCTATCACTAATGCTGTACTTTGTCTGGTCTCTCCATGAGCAGAATTGAAATTGACCCAACTTCAAGATCATGACTATGAACAAAAAAGATCCACCATCCTGGCTGGCAATTCTTTGTATACAGTCTCGCAGAACCTCGCATTGGGTTCCCCAAACATTGACCCTGGCCCCATGGCAGGTCCCATGGACAAAGCAGCACCCAGTGAAGGTGGCAAGTTGGACCTGATGACACCACGTAGAGTCACAGAGTCGTAGATCATCTGATTGCACGAAAAGGTTCATAAGTTGTGCTGTAAAGGTTTATTCTAAAGTTTGAGACGAATTTGTATCCTGGATAGTAATATTTATGGCCGATAACCCCTGATGTAAAACAACCAACCCGGATTTTCAGTGCTGCTCAAGAGAAGTGTGCTGTTGACTTTGGTCTTTCCTCTGCAACATGTAGGGCCCAAACGCAGGGAAAGCAGACTGTGTAGCCATGAGCCTGTTGTGGTTTGAAGGCTGAATGGCATTGAGGGGAAGACATGCGGGGGCACCCTGCAAAGCGGGAGATGCAGTGTACGGTCTGAAATGCAGCTGGCTAGTTGTTAGATTATAACACGTCCATTTCAAAGCAAATATTACGACTTGTAAAGTCAAGGTGCGAGGCCAAGCGTGGATCTACTCCAAAAGAGGGAGCCCTTAGATCGACATCCGACGTTGCATGTTGGACAAGAATTGGACGATGAGTCGATGATGTGATTCACCTTCAAAAGTTTCTTTAAAAGCACTGCTTGGACTGCTTGGTACTGGTTCGTTTTTTACTCATCTTTACTCCATGTCCATCCATTTCCTTCCATGATCCATGCAAAAAGCCTCCAGAAGTTAGCTACAGAGTCTCGAAATCAATCAGCTGCTTTCAGATGAGACTGTAAAATCAACAGAATGCAATGGAAGCTTTTGTGCTTTGCTCAGGTAGCTACATTGGTAGCAGCTCAAATCTCAATAAAACTTGGGGTCTGAACGGAAGCTGGCTCAAACCTGCGTCAAGTCCCACTTGGCTAAACCTCACAGCCAGGGGAGAGGAATGGAAACAAAAGTGTTTGACCAGTGGAAGCAAAGAGTGGAAAGCCACTTGCAATTGGTGGTCGCCTAATTTTGAGAAACAATAGAAACAGTCAAATATAAAAACAATGGTCTTTGAGAAGAATGTCTGACTCCTGCTTCGAAGGCACAAGGCACAAACTGAGGACACGAAGATTCAAAAAAGTTGAAGACGTCTGCAAGAGTGGCTCGTCAGAATGTATCAAAATTGTCCCCTTGGATATCTTTGGCAAACAAAGACCAGGCACCTTTCTGATGCATCTGCCATCAGGAGACGTTCATGGGCCATCTGGCAAGACATGGCAATACAACAGCCATGTCACAACTGATCTTGACGCGATTTTCACCAAGTTTACCCGGCGATTTTTCTCTGGAAGCAATTCTGCTCTTGAGTGGGAGTTCAGCAAAGACTGTTTCTACGTGCATGTCCCTGGAGGTGCCGAAAAAGGGACTTAAATTGAAAGTTCATTCCTCCTGCAAGCCGATCATTTCAAGTGGGTCCTTGCCCTGCGAAACTATAGAAATGCGAGAAGGATAACCCCACTGCCTGCGCTGCCTGTGCTTGAAGTGCTGCATTTGTGGGCGAACTGGAGCCGCCCTGGCTGTGCAACACTTGGTCGCTTCAGACGGTGAAACTGGACAACCACTATGCATCCATTGCAGTCTGTGTCTGTAATTATGAATATCTGTACTGTATATCATAACACAATATAATCTGTATCTATAATATGTAAACATACAGTTTCATACACAATATTATAGTATATGATATCACCATGATATCTGCAAATTACAATCTATTATATACGGTACCGCATAATGATAATCATACATATTTTATAATAAGTAGTCAAGTGCATCCAACCCAACCGCCAGCATCGGGCAATGGCAACAGCATAAAGCAAAGCAATGAAGCTGAGGAATTTATCGCCTGACCACCGTAGAGTGGCGGAACTCCAGCTTGGCCCTCGATCAAATGAGAGATGAGATGACCGAATCTGCCCTTGGATCCATTTTTTTAGATGGGCATTGATTTGCAAAAGTATCCACACAGCTCACAAAAGTCAAGATCGTCGTGATCACTTGAAGCACCCATGTTCGACTCTTCTTCCGTTGTGATCGGCTGGAATCTGACAAGTCTCAAATGCACTTTGCTAAATGTTTGCCTATAGCCTAGATTTCTTTCCAGCTTGTAGAAGAACGGGGAAAGGGATTCCAACCTACATTGTAGAAATCAGAGTCAGCGATTAGCAGCGATTAGCATACGTACCAGTCTCATACAGTTATGTACAGTTGTTCGTCTGAACGACTCCTTTCCTCCACTTGCACATGCGCCTGAGCCAAATTCAAAAGTCCTCCAGGAGAAAAACCGCCAGTCCCTGAGGAATTCAAATTCGTGAGAGGAGAGTCAACTGGATCAAGGACGGTCAGTTGAATACTGTGTTGTTCCAGCGTTTCTGGGGTGTTTGCTCTCACAGAAAGCAGTTCGATCAGTGTCTCTACGTTCATGTTGAGAGACAGGGAAAACTTGTCAGGATTCACAAGAATATTTGCCGCACCGACACCGACTATTCTGCTTTACACGCCCTAACAGCTGGCGTTGTCTTGGAAAGTTATTTTGCTGTGTGACAGCACCCGTCTCTGCGGAGCCTGCCTGGAGGGAGAGAATTCGTGGCTACAGGTGGTGGCGACAGCCGTGGGGGCTGCATGTTTGAAAAGGGCGGTGCAGGATTCTCCTGAGCTTGCAGCTTTGATGAGCAATCGGCTCTTCATGAAAAGTCTGACAACTATTCATGATATGAAACTAAGCCACTCATCAGACTCATCAGCCCAATTCTAGACTCAAATGCTCAAGTTCAGATTTACACCATGCTGCTGTATGCAGTCTGCAGTACGTAACTTTGAATACTGTTCTTGTGAATCTCTCAAGATTTAATTCAGAGTTCTGTTTGCAAGAGATTTTGAAAGCATGCGCACAAATTTCAAATAGGAAATAAAAACATCTTTGATCTTACTTGGTACTCCGCACTTTGTTGGCTTTAAAATCTTTTAGATTCTTTTAAGGGATCTTCTCTCGGCATATCTCGGCCACTTTGCCCTGGAATGTCCTCGCCCAAAGGAAGGAAGGCGGGTTCTGCAGTTCTTGGCGCACTGCGAGCCTGGAGCGGAGAATCGGTGAAACATGATCATATTCATATGCAATTCATAGATGTTCATGGTGATTCCATGTAGCTTCCCGCATAGCAAAGACTAGCATAGTATACAAGGGAGCTCTGACGTTGACACAGAAATTATGATGAATTATGTAATCTGTATATCATCTATTCGCTTATCTTAAGTCACATGGTTCATGAAAACGCGCTGAAATGGCCCAACATCAACAGGCTGACCCAGAGATCTCACCTGAGGTTGAAGAGCCCCAGGTGGAGCGGTCGGAGCGTGTGTGGAGGGTGGAGCTTCCAGAACTGAATCCCTGGCCGCTTTGGTCGTGGGGATTTCTGGGAAGGGAAGTTTGAAAACCTAACAATTCATGGATTCAGGGCATATTTGCTTAAATGACGGAGGTGTCAAACGGCCGAATATCCCGAGGCTGTCCAACTTGCACTTGCTTTGCAAGTAGGCTCTGGGTTTGATCAAACGGGCCTCTGATAAGCCAAGTGGTGATGGACAAGCACACCAAACCATCAAGGGCCGTTCAAAAAACCATTAAGGCTATCATGCATACCTGCCACAATTTATTCAAGCTGAAACGGATTCTAAGATAAGTCCTGGATATTCAGCTGGATATATCTCGCTATACTTTCCGAACCATCCGAGCCACCAGCGCCTGGGGGGTTGAAAGTTCCTCATATTGAGTCACAAGGCAGACATAGGTTAGATATGATTGGATAATGTTCGATATGGTTAGATGCAACACACACTCCAACAATCACTAAAGAAAGATACGGCTGATGATCTATGCCAACGAAATCAGCTCCAGAAATGTCTGAATGAAGAATGAAACATCAAGGATGACCCGGGATCCGGACGAATAGCCAGACATACCTGTGCGCAACAGTTTGTTGTTTGAGCAACGTCAAATTCCATACGTATACGGTTTCGTTTAATACGGATCCCTACAATGACTTATCACGATCCCCATATGACTGGCTAGAAACGCTCAGTATAATCCCCTATCTTCCCCTTTATATCCCAAAATAACACATGTTCAAACGCTTTTTTGGTCACAGCTTCTTATGTCTACGAGACTGGTCTGTGGCTTTATGCCTACTCCACTTGCCCGCACGCCTGTAGCGCCAGCATTGGCTGCAGCTGCAGCATTTGCAACGGCGGCTGCCTATTGGAATGCAGATGTCAGGTTTGCACCCCATGCAAAAATTCTCATCGAGGGAGTATGCAGGTGTCCGATTTTTGGCCCTGCCAAAGTTAAAGTGTGGTTGGTAGCGCTGACAACCTGAATCTTCATATCTACTTCACCATCCAACTGTTGAAAACAGATTGGTTTTGACATTTCACAACGCTGCACAGCAATGACAAACGCCAAAAAAAATGGTATAAATAGGTCATAGTATGATTGGCCTCCAAACCACTGATGCTGCCACGTTCTTGAAGGAATTTGGTCTTAGGAGGCAAGATTGCAAGCCGGTCTAGGGAATAGATACTTTGAGTTGCCAAAATACTCACTATGTGCTGCCGTACTACATATTGTGTATATTAATGCTCTCCAGGTTTCCTTTTGTCTATAATATGAAGCAAGACAATTCTGTCAAAATCAGCAAATGACGGAAGCGGATTGGACAATGACCACTTCACCCTTTTGAAATCCTTGCTCTGTCTCTCTCCCAGTTGGGATTCCAAACCACTGTCTTGGTGATGAGACTTGGCATTTTACCAACCAAGTCTTCCTGCGCAAGCAGGATGATAAAGGTTGATATCCATCAAGTAAAGCTCTGAGTCATAGCATAGGCACGGCAAACCTGAGACAGCACAAACATCGGATTGCATTTCGGCTCCTCATCTCCAAAGTCAGTCACAATGCTGGTGTGTTTTCCAAAAGGCAACTCTGGTAACTCCTGTTCACTTGACCAGGACTGGCTACAAGCATCATTTCACAACAAAAAAAACATAACAACAGTTGCAGTCTACCATGGATCTATGACAAATCCATATGCAGCATAGGGCAGTCAATGCAAGATCCTTTCTTTTGACTTAGTATATAATTCTGTTCCTTTTTCATCCATGGAAATTCAGACAGCAACAGCACAACGTTCCTCAGGAGGATTGGAGCGCATGTTGAAGGGGGCAAATCTCATATCCTTCGGCGCTGTTTGGCGTCAAGCTTTTCATCACAGATATGATTCAGCAGATGAATTATGTTTCGAATCAAGGGTGAATGTATACGATGAATTGGCCCATCTCTAAAAGTCTTAATCTGGAGGGCAAGACAGTTGGTTTGAGAAAAAATTGGAAAAGGACAAGCAGTGCATACATTGGAACACATTCACCTTTGGCGTTTGGCGAGTTCAAGAAGAGTTCTCACATGTCCTTGTATCATCTAGAATCTAGACATCATGTTCTGATCTGAAGAGCATCTGCAACAATCTGGTACTACCATCCAATACTTCAAAAGGTGTCACTCCATCCGGGATGTGCCAATAGAGAAAGCTGAGATGGTGAGCGCAGGTGCTCTTATGAAAGCCAGCATGGCAAAAACACTGGTACTGAATGTAAAATTGTTACGTCGTCAGTTGTTTAGCAAACCGTCAAGTGGTATTTGTACATGTGCCACAATACGGTAATAATAAACAACCATTAAACAACCTATGCAAATTGTCAAATTCAATGATATCAAACTGGACTCTGCTGCAATATTTGTGTAAATCGATCGTTTTTTCGTTCACAAAAACGTCCTCTGCTGCACTCTGTGCACGCAGACTCTCAATCCGAGCTCGGCTCCGGACCTCGGTGTGTCGAGGTAAAACATGGGAAAAACGTCATGAAAATGTAGTGGAAATGTACGTATGCCAATATATACATGGAAAGAATATAATAACCACAAAAACCTTTGACAAAAGCATGTAGACAAATTGAATTTCTATAGAATTTCTGATACTTTATTGAGATGAATTATCCTGTTCTGTTTGTCTGCCTTTGGCAGCAACTCTAGTCCTTCCCTAGACTGTCTAATCTTCCGTGACTACCATTACATACCATTACATTTTGCAAATCGTGAGTGAGCACCTTCGGACAAAGCTGGCCCCAGTTAAGCACCACTGACATCCGGGCTGGGAGCCGAACCCGAGATGCACTGGTAGCCAAAGGGTCGTCTGTCAAGAATGCACCCCATCTGGCATCCTAAACATGGAAAAGACGGTATGTTTCTCTTTGATACGGTTTGCAGTGCTGCAACCAAGCTGTTGAAAGCGGTAAAAAGACTCCACATCAATGACCATCAATGTGTCATCATCACCCCCACTATTCCCTTCATTCATGACCACTACCGCTAGTAATGTCACAGTTTGTACTAGCATCTCCTTCAGGACAAGCATTGGCGTTGTTGCCATTTTGAACAGCCACGGGCATTCTTGATCTTCACTCTGATTCTGACTGACTGAGACTGATTGATTTACGTTATTCATTCAACGAGTGGCAAGACCACGCCATCTCTGTCATGAATCCAGCGTCTTTGTAGAATCACTGTGAAAGTCAATAAAAGACTATGAAATACTTGGAGTCTAGCAATATGAACGCCATCAAATCATATAGATTTATAAACGATTCCAAGTCGGTCGAATGGCGTCCTCTCCGCCATCTGTCAGCAAGCTGCTGCACTTGGCGAAAGCCATCGGATCAATGACACCATCCTGTCCCATGCGGGAGTATTGGCTTGGCTTCAAGCAACGAGCTGAACCAGCAACTGACTGACGTCTGACGTGACTGAGTTCTTCATGTGTCTTCCGCATCTATCGCACTCTTCAGTCACAGGTCCCATTTGATAGAGGCAAATCTTCCAATGGATACATGAAATCTTGATGATTATGATGACTATGATCTGTGCCTGGCATGGCTATGGAATCTTATCTCCAACCCCTGCATGCTATCAGATTGCTATCACCTCCAACTCCTCATCTGAGTCACCTGACCGAACAACGGAACATGGGGGTCATGAGGAGTCAAAGATTTCACGAGATTGTAGAAGTTACCATGTTCACATGTTATTTGGACTCGAATCGAAGGAACAAAACCTGATAGTGCACTTGATAAAGTGAAGCATCAACCACCTCTTCCGGTCGGACAGTAGGATGTTTGCTTGAATGGATGCTCTGGGCACACAGGCCAAACAACAATTGTGCCCGGAAGCAAATCCATGTTTGAATTTTCTTCCGCAACAACACTGCATTCAAGAACTTTAAAGGAGAGTCTGTTGACTTCCCAGTTTCTTTGAAATGAATGGGCAGCGGAATTGCAAAGCTGTTTTAATCGAAACTAAACTACTCAAGAATCTTCTCACAATTGATCAAAACTTTTGTTGCATTGGAACACTTGCTAAAAAAACACTTGACTCCAGTTGCTAAACGACTTTAAGCTTGCATCTTCCTGGAAGCCAGTGAAGTTCGCTACTTTTGCCCTCCGAAGCCTCGAGCTAGCTTGTAACCGCTATTTCGTCGGCTTCCACGCATCTGGGCCAAGCAGTGAGAGGCTTCGTTGTTTTTTTGTATGAAAAAGTATCCTAAGGGAAGGTTCCAGAAGGTTCCAGGGCAATCAAACTGTCATGATATCAACACCAAACTAAACCTACTACATACTTGTACCCAAAAATAACATACATCCAATAGGAGTACAGTGAAAAAATGTGACATGATTAGCCCTGTGGGGGGTAGACACTGCTATGACACTGGTTCATCCACTTCAAAGGCTGTGAGAAAAAGACGAGTCGTGCTGAATGCTAAAAATGAGACCCCACAAGTCTCATCCTGCTTTCACTCCACCCTGCCATCTATATCGAAAGTATCGGAAGTGTCTTGATCGAACACAGCTGTGTCAGTTGTTCTCAAATCTGGAATGTTGGGTAAGCTGTTTGCACTTCACCTCTGCATGACCCTGTACCCATCTGGGTCTTCTCAGTCCTCCTGCATTAATCTTGCATGATCTTAAATCTTGCGCTCTTTCAGGGGTTCTTATGGTTCGTATTTTGGGATTTCAACCCCATCCACATCGTTACAGCCTTTGATGCTGCTGAGACACTGCTTCAGGAGGTGTCAATTGGAGCCCCAGTCGTGGAGAAGGTTTGACCCACACCTTGGAAACACTGTCTTTGCTGAAGCTGTAAAGTCATTCTATTTCTTCTCAAGAAGAAGTTCAATGAAGGATTGCAAATCTTAAAGCAGAAACAACATGACGTCAATTTTGTGAAGTCACTTCATAATGAGGTCAAATCATGAGTTCATCACACAGTGAATAATGATTCATGGCTGTTCCAATCCCATGGGAAAAGACTTCATTTCTCAGAAGTCATACTGGGCTGAAAACATCTTCGCCATAGTCTGTCACGATCGAGGTGTGCTTAGCCCATGCTAGCTCCTATTCAGAGCTCTCCACTTCTCGGGATTTCCAGAGCCGCGTGGTGCTTTGGTGCAGTTACGCTTACGGTACGTACGCTTATACAGTAAATGAAGTAAAAAAGCTCTGTGGCAGGATTATCTGCCAGTCTTTCTCCTGTCACTAAGTGAGGATCCAATCAGGCTTATACGCGGAGACAGGAGTCGAAGGAGGGGCTGCAGCATTTCCAGGATTATACAGCATGATCAGCATGACTGAAATGTGCTCCTCCTCTTCCTCTTCAGTGTCACTGCCTGCACGAAACCCAGTCTGCAATTTAAACATATTTAAACCATGGATTTCGTTGGACGACTCCGCCATAGACCAGAAATCAGGAAACGCTCAACATATTCCACACGACGCCCTAGAAAAGATGATCAAACGATCTTGGATGATCTTGGATGATCTTGCTGCCAATATCTGCCAACCATGAAACGGAAGAGTTTGAAGGCAACGGGGTACCCTGCTACCGAGAGTTTTGGAAAAAAAAAGGGAAATCTTGAGAAATCCAACTCATCTTGCGACATCCAACTCAACTCTTTCCGCTCTTGACGCCTTTGGCCAGCCTACCTTGCTCCGCAACCTTAGACGTTGAGGTCTCGGCGTGGATTTCGGTGTGGCTGAGCTCGGCAGCTCGGCACTCCAAAAGTGGTTCCAAACAGGGCCCAGGCATAGGAAAACGACGGTCCAAAGCCACCATCCTGAGTGTAAACGAAAATCATGGCCATTGACCACGTGATTTGGAACGTATATATTGAACAGTTTGATGCAGCAAACACAGCAAACACATCATTCCAATTCTCATTTTGTTCAATTAGTAAAATCGCTGATAGATCAAACATTGAATACCAAGGAGACGGCGTTGGGAGATCCGAAGTATTCCGCATCCTTAGCAACCCAACCCAACCAAGAGAACATATGTTGCACCCACGACTTTGTCAATCGTTAAGAGTTCCAAGAGCTGGGAAGGAATGACCAAAGTGTGAGGATCACCAACACTGGAGAAAAATGTTGATAAATTGAAAGTTATAATGTTGATATAATTATAATGTTGATAGATGTTGAAATTATGTAGACATTGATAGAAACGCCACGAGTCTGAATCATGCAGGCTCTCCGAATATCTGACATCGGCCCAAGGGTAGTTAAGTGTGTCCCCAGGCTCCCCAACTGGTGTTGGCACAGTTGTGCTGGGGCTCCTTCCAACTGGGTCCTGGCAATGTTGAAGCTTTGTATACCCTGAACGGATACCTCAACTTCACCTGCCTGCATCCAGCAGTTTTTAGGACCATATGACATCATGATATGAATTGCTTTTAAAAATGATATGTATCCAATCCACGGAAGTGGCACAACTACAGAATCAAGAGATATCAAGAGAGTATAGTTGCACGTGGCCAGGGGTGCCAGCACGGGCTCTTCTTCTTGGATAGAGCGCATGCTGCGCGTGCTCATCGTCTTTCCAAACGGAATTTCATTTGCCTCATGCGAACTTTCGGGTGGCCACCAGCATGTAGAATTCTGGGGTCCTTTCTCTCTTGTTCAGAAACCTCTGACATCTGCCTTTCAGAATTTCACGAAATTGGCATACTTCACGTTTAAGACGAGACTGATGATTTTCAAGATCTTCACAGTACCGACAAAAGGCTTCCAATAGACCCTACCTGATGGACTGCATGACTGCGCTGAAATAAACCTATGGATTTTCTATGATTTTCTAGCTTGCTCTAGCCAAGTACTTGTAGCCTCCAGAAGCTTTTATGGGAGGGGCAATCAATGCATATCCTTCACCACTACAAATGGACTCGTTCACATGTCAATCAGAAAGTGTCTGAAGTATTCCAAAGGAATGGGTTTTCCAAAGCTCCGCGTTCTCGCAGAATCATGTCTTTCATGAATCCGCCGAACTGGGAGTTTCACCGATGGCAAAAAAAGGTGCGAGCCAGCTTCGTTCGACCTGTATTCTTCGCAACTCCATGAAAGTCATCAAAACCATGGACGGCGCATTTTTGTTGTTGTCTAAGATTTCGGGCACTAAAGGCATCCACTCATCACTCCCTCTATGGACAACAGACAGAATAATGGCGAAAAATGGTACAATGATCTGCCCTATGAGTTGCAAAAAAACTCGGCTGCTTTTCATTAAAGGTTTGGGCTCAGGATCCCTACATGTCCAAAAGACAATCGGGTGGTGACAAACACCTTGGCAACACAAAGGCCAGAACTCAATCTTTCACCATGACGCAATCAGCAAATCTGTCGGGTGTCTGTTTGAAAAGAGGTAGAATTGTATATTCTAACTGCAGGATGGAGAAAAAAAGAAAAATTGCAAACCGGACAGATTGGAAAACTGGAGCGGGTAACCTCCATTTTCAAACTTGTTGACATAAGCTGGGACCGGATTCAGTCTTCAAAGAGACATGTCACAGGTGGGAGCGGATGCTGACAAAAGCAAGGTTTTCATATTGCACTTTGTAACAGTTTCTTGTCATCAACACTGGCATTCTAGTTGGTTGATGTTTGGCAAATGGAAATCCCATCTTCGGAATCTTACCATGTGGTACTATCAAGTGATGTAAAATGACCCTCGTTGGACTGCCTCTCATGAGGCCTTAATATGTTCTAATACTGTGGTCGCCACTTGGTTGTCGAAGCACCTGTCAAAGCCTCAGAGTTAGATGTACCATGGCAACGTAACATGCCATGCACCGAAAGTTCTCATGCTCTATTTGAATGTGAATGTCAACAATGTCAACCTGACAATACTCCCAATTGCAATCTTCAGCTCTTTTTCATCCTTGGTGACTTACTGTTGCCCCAAAAGAAGCTGTGGCACGGGCACGGTGCTGGGGTGGTGCCAAAGAAGCGCCACAGAAATCGCGCCAAAGCGCGACGGGAACGACAAAGGATTGTTGTTTTGGGCAATAAGGCCGCTGTAATCTCATCTAAAAGATATGAAAATCGAGAGACATGGAGTTGTTCACCAAAATATGGGGAAAGTCATTGAAAGCTTCTGTGATAATTTGTTTGCACGCCAATGCGCGGAGAATTCAGGGAAAAGGCCTAGTACCCTTGTCACTTGAGCCATGGGAAGATCGTGACAATGGATCCAATCTGTACAACAAAAACGCCACCAATCCAGTTGTATGGCAAGGGGTCTCACCTGAAACCGACAGGTGAAAATCTAAGGGTGCCAATGCGGGTGTGCAGTGCGATCTCTGCTGATGTATGGAATGGAAAATTGATGGACAAAACCTAGAAAGCGTGGTCACTTGTTTGAGGAACATCTTTTGATGTTTCAATGAACTGTAGATAGATATGTATAGTCTATAGCACATTGCATTGCAGTACATATCATAGATTATTCACTTATGAATGATTCATGTATACTGAAGAATTAGCACTCTATGTACTATCACAACATACGTGCCGTGGACCTTTTATGATCCTTTTTGATATGTTTTGATAATTCTGCAAAGTATGGGAATACAACAAAGCAACTGGCCTGAGAGCCAAGCAAGAAATGGTAAAGCCTGTAGCCCGGAAAACCCGATTGTCATGTCAAGATGTGAATCCGCCGGCCTTGCCGGCGTGTCTAGTGGAATGGGGCTTGATGACGGATTGCTTGTCTGTACTTTGCTTTTGCTTATATAGTCTAAGCTAAAGCTGATAATGTCTTTGGGGCGCGCTTTTACTTCGCCTAAAATCCACCCCCCCCCCCCACCCCACACCACCACCACCACCACCACCACCACCACCACACACACNGTTGTTATTGCTGCTGTTGGTTGTTGCTGCTGTTGCTGTTGCTTTTGGTGGTGCTTCTCGCCATGCTGCTGGCAATGGAGAGAATGGTGCTGTTGTTGCTGCTGCTTTTGGTGGTGCTTCTGGCCATGCTGCTTGCAATCTCAAGCCCAGCAAAGGCCGGCGGCATTAGCCGGAGGCTGATAAATATGTCAAGCCCTTTGCTAGCAGATCTTGGCGATCTTGGCTTCTGTTGGCCCTTGAAAGCATACTCTCGAGAATTAAGTTAGATTCGATGATTACTTACACTTGTCCTATTGGTCTGCTTTTACCAGCTGGGCCAGCAGAGATAGTTGAAATTAGAGTACAAATACCACAGAACACAAGCCTGAGCATGCCCAAGATCCCATGCAAACATAAACACACCCAATGCGCTCTTGCACCAATTTGATCCAATTGGTATGGCAGGATCCATTCGCGTCACAGCATGGCGACTTTGGCCATGTCTTTGCTCACAAGTCCATGTCGAATCCCGGAATCCCCAAGTCTCGGATCCAGAAGCTGCTACAGCGAAGTCCGGAAAGTCAGGAAATATACTGATCACTGATCGCATATCACCACTTTCACCACTATTGGCCCCTACAGTCTACGCGATGGATCATAATTGTAGGCTCCCTGAAGAAACTGTTTTTCAGAAACCCCAAAGACACTGGCGATTTTCAGGGTCTGGTACATTCATTAGACTCTTGGGGTTCAGGCCTTGGTGCGTCGCAATGACAGGAGGCAATGCAGTGCTGGGCTTCTCGTCCAAAGTAAGGATCGGCTACTACTCAATGCATTCCATTTGCTTGATTCTTTGATTCCAGGAACGTACCCATCAAGCAGCTTCATCTGGTGCTGTACCAAATGATCACGACACAGAAAGGTCTTCTTTCTGTTCCGCATTTGCTTCTGCCGATGAGACAACTTTAGGGAAGTCATTGACAAACGTCTGCCGTTTATGGCAGCGGGATCTCAGCTTTCTGTCCTCGTTCCGGGTAATAGCGCCTCAAGCTACTGCTGCATCGCCAGAAAATGTTTGAATGCACCACAGAAACATCTGCTGAGAATGCTGAATGTATGCATTGGTGGACAGCAACTTGAGCTTCTTTTCAAGACTGGTTGACATTCTGATGAAGAAGACTGTTGCAAGAATGGCATACTTACTTGCTGTTTCCCCTACAATGTACAACTATTCCGTTGGCATTAAGCAAGAGAAACTCCGAGTCTTATCCTGCAGAAGGGTGTGAGGGTCGAACGCCTTGCCACAGACCACTTCGCCGTGGTCCTGGCAAACAGCGCAGGGTGAAGCTTAGTTGGGACAATCCATGTTGCAAGTTGATTTTGCCCAATTCTCAGCTGCCAAGTGTTACAACATGCCATGACCCTAAGCAAGACTCAAGGTGCCAAAAAGATGCAAAAAGCTTCAATTACCCCATCTCCCTGCAATTTGATTTGTGCCTGCTATCTATTGCTACTGGTACAGTATTGTAACACAAACGAAATCAGTACCCCGGCGTGACCTTGCGGTGAGAAGGTGACAGGCTTCTTCCTGGCTGGTTGTGTTGAGGTGTGTTGAGGTCACGGTTTTTGCTGGTGTGTTTATGCTCCATCTTGACCTACCTACAGCGACATCATGTTTTTCCATTATGCCTTCTTTGTGACTCTGCAAGTCTACCTTTCCACCATCCACCAGAAAAAGGTCCACTAGTGCCACATGCAACTTTCAAAGGTTAAAGGTGCCTTCTGCAGGAGCAGCGTCAGCAGCTCCACTGCTTTGTACAAAGGTAAAGGGCGGAGGGGCGGCCTCAACAAATGCAGAATGTGAGCACTGTAGAGCCTGATCTATGAGAAGCCTGCAATGCCCAAAAAGTTCGGTCCAGAATCTATGGAGAATTCATACATTGTGTGTATACATAAAACCAAGGTCTGAAGCGTTTTAATTACAGTATGATTTATCAATATGTTTGTGTCTCACGTGATGTTGAGATGCAACTCTATCATGAGATTTCAACAACCGGACGTGGCCTTCATACAAGGATCAAGTTTTTCTTAGGGGAAATTAGGGCAAATTCGTTGAAGACAAGACTGGATATAGAGTCTCTTTTGGCGGCCTGAACAACTGTCGTCGGATATGACCTTAGCAACTGTGCCATGAAGATTGCAAGTGTACTGTACTTCCATACCCAGACAACAATACAAACACTATCAATCAGAATCCAAAATCGGCAGTTCATAACTGTCATGCCGTCATGCCCTTCTAAGCAAGGCACACGACTCTAGCCTGAGTGGCTGGAAGGACCTGTCAGAGGGCTGCATGAGAAACCAGGCTCACAACTTGAACTCAAACTCGGAATGCTAAAAGAACACTGCCTTTACTCGTACTCCTCTGCGTGCTGTGAAGCTCACTATGAGAAATCAAAGTGGATCTTTATTTATCTATATGCATCTTTGAATTTCGAAGGGCCTCTCAGCCAATTCTCGAGAATTTATTGACCTATACAATGGAACTCCGTAAAGCCAAAACTGATTTTCTCCACAACCAGAGTTTGACCAACACCCTCAACAGCTCAACAGCCTTGCATCCTAAGACTCCCCACAGTTGATCTGTAAGTCACAACTCTTGCAGACCTTGTAGCTCCAACTGGCCTCAACGACCATACACTGCTCATTGGCACGGTGTCTGCAGGGTTCTGATAAGCTCATTTCTTTACTGGAGAAGGGACAATAACAGCGATAACTCGGCGATAACAGTCAAGTTCTGCAGAGGATTGTTGTCTGATAGAATGAACAACACCTCCTCCATACATCCTATACATCTTTGTAATTTGAGCTTCACAAAAATGTCTAGCTGTCGATTGTTGGGACAACCATAGCAAACCCTTGACCCGATGCGAGCCTTGTGAAGGAGCTGGACACACCGTGTAGAGAGGGTGATGAGCGCGAGAATGCGCTTGGCCTGCTAGAGTTTCCCAGAGGCACATACTTGGGGAGGTGGATTGGTGATGCACAAGGCACGACAATCTCTGGGCACTTATCCTAAAACACCAGCCCTTTGACAAACCGAAACTTCTAAGAAAACTTCCTCATCCCTGCATTAAATCACCTGGTGCATCACCAGAGAAAGACTACAATGAAAGTCTCATGTCCACTCATGTCCTAAAAGCAGGTCTTGTCTGTCTTCCGCTGAAAGAAGTGCAGGAATTCCATGTTTCGTCTGGTTGGCGACAGTGCTTCATACCTCGTCTCCGACCCCTGCGCCTTAGGCTTCTTTCTTCCTGGTTGCACGGCTGACACCCCAAAACGCAAGGTACGAGGAGTGGCTTTGGTCATGCTTTAAGCCAATATTAGAGCCATGTCTATCCATCAACAAGTCAGGACTCAACATGATTCCAGACACCACTGAGGCAAATGTTCAGGGCGACGAAGATTGAGGATAATAGTAGCAAGGCTAGTAAACAACTTATTTGGAAATTGCTGCTACACAGAAACTTCCCAAGCTCCTTCTCTTCTGCATCCTCACCATCAGAAGTGACAGCCTGCTGGATAAGGATGACAACATGGAAATGAAAGATCATTGATGAAATCGGAATATAACTTACAGTATCCTATAGTAGATGGTGTGTCCTGTCGTATGATCTTGTCAGATGGACTTCCAAGTTTTGACATCAACCACCGAAATCAGCCTTAACCTTGGAGCTGAGGTCATGGGTATGTCCATCAATGGCATCCTTAAACGCATCCGTTCTCTTTGTGGTGAAGGTGGATCATCGAAAGAAAACCACTGAACCAATGATCAACTGATCAACTGCACTCAGGCTGGCACCCAAAGACGTTTCATCTCTACCTTCCGCTCCTCTGTGTCCTGCACGGTTGATATAGATCTATCTGGGTGAATTGGTAAATTAGTGAAATGTAATATTTCACGGATTCACCAATCTCTGATTTCATTGAGATAAAGTGGTCACGTTGCAAGGATTTGACTGTGCCAAATTCAATTGGCCCTTTGCAGGGACATCACGTGGCGTTGCTATTCACCCAGATCTATGATGATTCAAGAAATGACTTAAAATGTCATGCCCAGACTCACCTTCAGAATTTCAGCCTGGAGTTTTTCAACAACGACATACAGCAAGTGAATGACTTAATACGATGTACATGTTTATATCTATCTATTGACCAGTCTATCCCAGATTTGTATATGTAGATTGTATTAAGCATGCTGGACTTTTAGGACTTTCGTCGGCCACGTTCTCGCCTTCCGGATAAGAGCATCGAAAATACCAACCTGGCAGAGAACGAAGAGGCAGCAAACTCCCGGCAATTAAGTCCATAATGCTGCGCCGCGATCAGGTTGGTCTCCTCTATGTTCCGCTCCGCATTCCATCGCTTTGGATGAAGCAAATCCACTTCAAATGTTCAGTGCGCAGAAAATCATAAGAATTTCACACGCTTGGGCCAAAACTTTGTTTGGCCATGAGATATGATATTCGAATCGATTTTATTGATTCTGCAACTCTATCTTTCAAGGTCATTTCTTGTAGATCCTTTTAGCTAATCTATACGACTATGATTTGCTCAAGTGCAGGGCCACCTCCACATGATCCGTCCACGGGAATTGATCGAATAGGCAAGCCCGTTGAATTCGAAGCTTCGATGGATTCATGAATGCCAAGTCTCGTGCCAACGTTCGTGGATTGCACGAGATATAAATCACACGATCAAAATTGGAAGACATCTCCCTGGCGCTGTCACTTAAACCAGCTCTAGGTGGATCTAGCAACAAGGTGCTGAAATCATAATTCCCCAAATTCTGAAGCTCCTGAAAATCCATGACTTCAGCTCTGCACTTTTTGAAATTCAAATTTTCAATTCCTGTTTCCAAAGCACATGCTTTCGCTGCCGCCAAAGAATTCCCATCCATTTCTGTGGCAAGAACCCGCCGAAAGCTGGAAGCAGCCGGCAGAGTAAAGTTACCGTTACCACAATAGATCTCAAGAAGGTCCCTTTCGCTCATGTCTCCTACTTCCTTCACCAACCAAGTCTGCATCAGTTGATTCAACTGAAGGTTTGCTTGAAAAAAGCTTGATTCTAAGAGCCGTTGTGGATACGACTTTCCAGCCACTTGGTTCTCCTGCACCAAATAACTCCTGCGCGCTGGAAAAGCCACGCGCTGTCTACGTGCGCGCAGGACAACGGTAGCATCCAACCTCTCGGCCAAATCTTGCGCTCGGGAGGTGTCTTCATCATCAAGTCGCCTGTGATACATAATCATAGCAAGAGCATCGCCAGCCGTGTTAGACAGAAGCTCAACCTGAAATGCTCTCCAGCGCAGCTTGTCTTCCTCGGCCAAGGCAGCTTGTAAGTCAGACATCAATTGATTGATGCGCTGGGATGCAATGGGATATGTCTGGACAGGTACCCACGTTTGGGACTCTGGATCCATCACAATATATTGAACCGTTTCATTTTCTGCGTGTCGCAACTCGAAGCGAAGTCGGTGTCTGTAATGCAGCAGCTCTGGAGAAGGGACCACATCCATTTCCACACCATCTTTTGCTAAATGCTCAGCTAAGAGTTGCTGAACAACAGTGGTCTTTCGATGCAGATCTGTTTCATATTCGTTACAATCAGGTGCTGTCAATGGTGGACACCGTGGTGCTGGCTCTGCCACAGGATCCCTTCTGCTGGCTTTGGAGCGACGTTGAAACCGGCTGCGATAAACGGAATCAGCTTGAAGGGCCGTGCGTCCTGACCTGCGAAACCACAGTGCCACTGTTGCAACAGCAACTTGTCGTGACAAAAAGGCTTTTGTGCCACTGATGCCATTAGCTTTATGTAAAGAAAATGGCAGAATTCCAGGCTTCAAGGGACATCGTGTGCAAAGCATTCAAGTTCAACTGACAAGTGTGTAACCCTTTAAAGGGTCATCAACACGGATTCTCTGAAAATTTGGAGCTGCTCCCAGACTTCGTAGGGTCCTAGGAAATGATAGGGCTGAAGATTTTTGAGCCAAATCCATCCAAAGTCACAATGTACTTCCAAACATGTGCCAGCGCTTGTGCGCGCACTAGTCAAGTTGCTGTCTTGTGGATAGTGCAACTCAACTTCACCCCATGCAACATATGCAAACCAGCCACCTTTCAGGAGAGTACGCTTTGGATATACAAAGAAAACCACTGAGTTTAAGGTGTAAAAAAATGATATACAAAGATATTAAAGATATACAGTAAGAGTGTACAACGATTTGAAATGGCATGCCAAAAGAATGTTAAGTTTCAGTTGTTACACTACTGTTATATTCGGTCAGAAAGTCAAGCTGACAAGCTGGCTTTGGGGGGCCACACCGTCCGCTGCAAGGAATCGACCTGAGACAGCATGTCTTGAAACATGAATACTGATGTGTAGAACTCAAATACAGTATATACTATATCTCAGATTTGTTGCCTCCTCAAAAAAGGGGTTGATTGTATTGTCAATTTCTTCCCTATATGCTTGCATGCGCAATTTCAGCACCCAATTTGGTGAACGTGGCTAGGTTGCTGCTGCGGCATGAGAAAAGGAACCCGTACCAAAAGTTGCGTTGAGTCAGTTGAAACTTCGGCCACCCCCAGGAGCGCTGATCTTGGGTGTCCAAACAAGTTCAGACTGCGTTTGATTGTGTTTTTGCTGCTCTTGAGACTTCTGCTTCAAACTCTCCTGGAGCAACACAACCAGAGCCGTGTACCCTGGTATTGAGACAGTCACGGAAGAGGCCAGGGCCAGACTAAGATGAGGACCTGATATGATAGTTGATATATTGATATGATATCTGATATCTATATGGTGATTATATACTATCCGTCTGCTATCGTCTGCTGTTCGTTGATGCTGAACGGTGAGTGATACGTCGATATCTTCGTTGAATCGAAGGCCCAAATGTCCATTGCTGCAGTGTCCTCGATCTGTTGCCGCGCCATTTTTTCCTGGCCATTCCAAGTCGAATCCGCTGCCGTTTGGGCGGAATGGTTGTTCACAACATGAGATGTCACTGCCAGGGCCTACCTGCCCAGTCCCACCCTGTCCTGGGAGTACTTCTCGTCCGAAACTTCAAGCTTCTGCCGGTTTGCACATATCGAGAGAGAAAAGTGCAACCAAAAGCAAAATATCGCATGTTAGCTTCTGCTAAAGCTTGTATGCTTGTGTCGTTCTCGTGACGTCAGTAACCGCAATCAACCTTTCCTACATCCTAGGCCTTCATGTATTCTGCTGATATTCTGCTAAACAGAATGTGTAGACAAACAAGATGAATTGCCATAAGCAAATTCAGGTGGAAGATCAACAAGCGCTGCCAAGGGCCTTCTCTACCGAGTCCAAACGCTCGACAAGAGCCCCATGTTCATTCAACGCCTGGTGGATGCAAAGTGGACAACTGCAAAGCGGACAACTGTTAGGAAAGCGGATGTAAAATCACATCATTGTGGATGTGCACATTCGTGTATCAAAAATTATCAAAATACAGTTTGTAACATAAGAGGGGACCTGACGATCCCCACACACTGCAAAGAAAATTTGACTTAGCTAGCGCCTGCGCCTGCGCCTTGGCCCCGTGATCATCCTGACATCGCAAGGAAGTTCACAGGTCATAATTTGAAGTGGGACAATCCAGTCAAGCCGCAGCGTTGTCTCCAACGGTTGATTCCAAGAACTTCAAGCGTTCCTGCCCACGGTACAACAAGAAATCTCTATTCAAAGCCCACACAAAACACAACAAATCTATACAAATCAGCGGATCCCCACAAGGAATCACAAGGATGATAGGATATGCATATGTCACTCACCTGTGTACTACCATGTCTTCATGCTCTTATACATGATGAAATCACACTGTAATTGTCTTGGAAAACTTTACAACTCTCCTCCATGGAAGCATGCCGTTCTTCACCTGTTCTTTGCCTCAAAAAATGCGCTGCCACATGCTGCCACCAAATAGAACTGTTGCTGGAAGAAATCCTGTACCAGTGGATATGTAACTTGTAACTTGTCTCACTATTTATTGTACTCGGTTTTATCAATCCCAAGGTGGTGCAGGGCTATGTCCATCAACAGCATTTGAAACCGATGTGCTGTGTCCCTGATCATCGTCAGTGGGGCCCAACAATTTGGAAGACTAGTAGGACATCCTCTTAAACAGGAACATCATTGTAGGATGAACTGCGGTAATAGGCACTTTGAGACAAATTGGCATCACTGTGTGCATGCATCTAGAAAGTTGTCGAAATCTCAGCACACAACACAGAGAGATGTTCTTGGAGATGTCCGTTGAGGTGAAGAAGTTTTTCCTCGAGGTGCATTCATGTACAGTAGATTCACGTGGCCAAATCGATCATCAAGGCTGTATTGAGTGCGTTTCATTTCTTTTGAAGTATCATGGCTTCTTGTTTGAAAAGTAAGTAGAGTCAAAGTCATTCAAGGATTTGCCACCAGATTGTGGGGGAGTCTTGTACTCTCAAGAGGTGACCCACCAATCTGACATGCTCCTGTTGCAATCATTCTGAGTGTGAACCTCTTTTAGGTGCAAGAGATAAAAGGCTATAACTCATGCGTGCTAACTCCAGCTTTCCTACCAAACCAAGATAAGTCAAAGATAGTCCATAGACCCCCGTAGGCGAATTGATTCGCCATGCTGTAGAAGTTTGGGACTCTCAAAGAACATGTTTCCGTTTTCTAATCTCCCGGAGCTTTAAACTCAGTCAAGGCGCAGCGTTATCTCCAACGGTTGATTCCAAGAACTTCAAGCGTTCCTGCCCACCGTGCAACAAGAAACCTCTATTCAAAGCCCACACAAAACACAACAAATCAATACAAATCAGCGGATCCCCACAAGGAATCACAAGGATGATAAGATATGCATATGTCACTCACATATGCACCATGTCTTCATGCTCTTATAACATGATGAAATCACTCTGCAATTGTATTGGAACTTCGAGTTGCTCCTCCATGGAAGCATGCCGCTCTTCACCTGTTCTTTGCCTCAAAAAATGTGCTGCCACCAAATCGGACCAGGCCAGACATAGGTCAATAGGAAATTCTTAAGAGACATGTGACAAACAAGCTGAACAAAATACACGCAAGCAATTTTTTACAGGTTCGACGGAAAGGAACGGCAATGCTGAAAAAGTTGAAAACAACAAACAGCAGCAAACATTCACTTAAGACTTAGAGTCTTAGAGCATCCAAGTGCCCTACGCTGAAATCTGGTGAAGAAGTTTCTCCTTGTAGGCTTTGGTTTGGGGTTCACACATTTCATTCTTTCCAAATATCGGACTTGGATATTGCTTCTGGTCCAGCTTTCTTGCAACCATTCGCTACTTCCAATTGTGCAAATGTGCTTTCATCCTATGGACGGCTCTCCTCATGCTTTCCATGCCTTGGAAGTGCTCGTAGAATGCGCAGCGTATGATTTTGAAAAAATCCTTCAAGCTGGAGTAAACACCACGGCAAACTTATGAAAAGTTGTCGAATGGGAAAGCCATGGAATACCCGTACCCATCACCCCTGTGGCACTGGCAATTCTTCCATCTTTGCATGGATCTGGCTGAGTTCCTGGTCAAACTGTGATTCAATGCTGACAACGGGGCGTCTCTGATTTCCTTAAGGGGACGACAAGTCTGGTAGATTCGAGTATGTTTGGGTATTGTATGAATCCATGACATCTACCAGAGCATATTAGTCTTTTGGGCCTATAAAATACCATACGATGTCAGTTCCATAGTTCCAGCCTTGTCGTGCTGGTCGGCCGAATCGCCAATTTTGCTTTCAAGATACTCCATTCTCTCCTTCAGACATGGATTTGATGGCAATGTCTCTATAAAAGATCTAGTCACGCAGGTTTGAACCATCTTATCTCGAGATGTTTTCAGATATTTGGCCTGTGGGAAATGAAGTGGAAGCCAAAGTCGGCTGGACTTAACTTGTATCCCAAACATGGTGATCATGGTGACTTATGACAAGTCACTACGTCTCACTTAGTATGAACCTGAGAAGCAACATCTCAACGTTCCAGAAAACAGCTCTTCATTGGAAGTCAGCAGATTCCTTAAACACCCTAGACCTGAATCCCTGCACTCCTCAAGTCCAGCATGATGACTTTGCAACTTGTTTGCCCCAGAATCCAACTTTGCATGCTTGTCCTGTTTTGAAATCAATGTGGTCATCTCTGAAATATTTCAAGGAGCTGGTGCGCAAAATTTCCAATGCATGTGTCCCAATATTCAGAGTCCATGTTTGGGTCATGAGTCCCTATGCTGACTGGAAATAAGACTTCGTCCAAACTATGATCAATTGATGATCTCAGCCTAGAGATAGATCACCAGTACGAGTAGCCTACAACGTCGCATCATAGCTTTGAAACCAGTGCACTCCAGACTAAGAATACTAATAAGAATCTACTTTGAAAACAAAAAGAACAGAAGAGACTAAAATCTACGCATCCATCCTCACTTTGTTAAAACATGGATTGGCCAAAAAGCATACAGAGCAAATTCCAACGTTCAGAATCGCTTCAGATCCGGCTGGCTCCTTGACCGTTTGAAGCTCCTACCCAACTCACAGCTGAGAACGGGGAGGCAGTGTGTAGTGTTTCTAAATTTCTAGTGCAACAACTCATCAGAAAGTCATGATTGATTTTTGTTGTTTCCTCCTGCCTTCGCATGTTTTTCCGCGTTATCTCCAATCAATTTCTCCAAGTAGGTCATCCTTTCAGCAAGCCTCATGACTGATCATCTGATGATCAGGTGCCAGTACGCCAGAAAAATCTGCAGGTTTAACATCAAAGCCCTCACTAAGCTTAAACCTCTCCAGGTTTCTGAACGCCAGCTTGGCTGAGCAGTACCAAAGTGCGGGGGTACTAACACTTGGGCTGTTGCGACTTGTGATGAGCATGAAGATCTTCCTTTTCCCTGGCAATTGGAGCTGAGGATCGCTGAAATGGACATCATTCGACTGGTCCATGGCCTTTGAAGCTGACTAAGGCGATCTGCGACTTGTCCATGGCTTTGCTCTTGACCTCGGAAACCCCTTTGCAAAAAACCAGCTCCAGGGTGAAGTTTTGATGACAAAAAAGGAATACCTATTAGATATATAATTTATAATTTATAATGATTTGTATATGATTTACACTGCTCATTGAATCATTGAAATGGATTTGTGAATTGATTTGGGTCTCTCTATGTTTGCTGAGAAGCCCTTGTGGTCTGCCACCACCTGTTGATGAGCCTCGGGAGCAAGACTGCATCAACGAAGCGATGAAAAAGGTGCCCGGTTTCACAAATCATGCAACTCAAGAGAAATGAAGCGAATGCGACAGAGAATGCGACTCTTGATCTTCAATCTTCAACTACTCAAGAAAGTGGCTTATATTCTTAACGAACCTTCAAAAAAAGTGTGCCAATACCTTGTCCCAAAACAGCATATTCACTTGGGTCCCATATGTCGAAAAGCAACTTTCAAATGTCATGGCGTTTTATCTCGGCTAGCCCGACCAGTTTCAAGGCTTCAAGCTCTCTGGTGTGCTTGTCAGAAGAGTCACCTGTGACCTTCAAAGAAAAACAATGAAAGGCAACCGTTCCACTGCTATGCCAAGCCATAAGAACAGCAATATGGCGTGCGCTAATTGGGTACAGGTGCAAAATTCGGTGTGTATTCCACTATTACATACATCATAGTTTGGCCAATGGATGCCAATGCCTATCAGTATCAAAGCTGTAGAGATGGCGAAACCACAGCTCAGAAGCAGCAAAGAGTACACAGCCATACTCTGCTCAGTCTTTCTCCATCTTTCTCCACTTACCACTTTGGTTAAAGTCTTGCAGGACCCGCCTTCTCCAAGTAGTCAATTCGCTGTGTCAAAGTGGCATGATGCCTTAGTGGTGGCTGATGGTGGCTGTATCAACCACGAATAGGACACTAAGCCCATGGCTGCTCAAGCGCGTGCTTCTGGGACCCTGATAGGTCTGCAATCCTTTGATGTGCATCTCGCAGTTCCTGGAATCCAACGCAACTCAGCTAATCCCACAGAGCGACCACACAGCAACGCATTGATCGCATGGGTCCTGACCATGCTTCGCTGCAGAGTCTCCCAAGCTTTTCTCCAAGAACTCGACTCGAGCGGCCAAGGAAATTTGGGAGGCCTTCTGTTCCTGCAAGAAACTGCAGAAGCACATTGGATGATGGATCAAAAATTGACAGACTGATAAATACTGATACTCATCGCATAAACAAATCAAGGCTATTCAAAACTACTGTTAGACCTGCTAGGTTCACACTCATGATCACTGGCGCTTTCAAGCAGTGTGTACCAAGTATCATTAAGCAATATCTAGCAGCTAGCATAGCAATCTTGGCTGTTGAGGTCACCCTGTACCCTATGCCTTCAACCCTTCGGCGATCCTCCGCATGAACCTTTGTTTGGATGGAGTGATCCTGGGCAGTATCCAACATTTGTGACCCAAGGTGGCCAAAATCATTCCACTTCAACTCGGATGCGAAGGTTTACAAACTTTGTCGCGCTTTGTCTTGGTCTTCGGGGGTGATTCCTTGACATTTTAAGTTCTGCTTATCATCATTCTAGCCTGTATCATTTACAACCCATGCTTGTCTCTGCTAACTTATTCAGCTGGACACTGTGGAACCCCAGGTCCTGGATCTTTTGATGAGTAGCAGCCAAATCCTGGGTCAGAGACTTGACATCCCCAAAACCTGGTCACAGATAAAACTGTGCCAAATGTTTGGCTTTTCCTACATGGCACGATATACCATGCCTGGAAAATGGCCAAAATATGGGGGAAATTCATACCCGGATATACCTGATACATGATGATACATCCTGATACCGTTGATGTTTTCAACTTTCTAAGCACCCATCCTCGACATGGCGGGCAGCAGAATCGCCCATCAGCTTTTCCAAGAACTCCAAGCGATCCTGCAACCAAGGTATTGCGAAACATGTGCTTGTAGGCAGATCCCCTCCAGTACGTTGCAACAAGTAAAACGCGAGTTGATTCGATGGCACACTCCATTTCGCATACAAAATCATTGAAAAGGCTTCAACAGAATACTTTGAGGTTGGGTTTTGGTGTGTTGATTCAGTTGGACACCCGAGCTCGAGCTCTGGTACTTGGAGTTAATGCAGCTTAACAAACAGAATCAAACAAGTAATTCAGCATGGATGGTTCCCAGAGCATCGATTCCCATTTTAGTCTCTTCACAAACCATCAAGTCGCTCTCAGTTAGTACAGCCCGCTCTATCGCTTGACAAGCCTTAACCGGAGCAGAATGATCACCTCAGAATCCAATGCCCAAGACACCAACGATGACTATATGGGCCCCTAGAAACCCTGGTTCAATGGAAGGCATCACAGAATATCACAAAGAAAGCAGCAACTTGTTCTATGTATACCATGCACACTGAAAAAAGAGAGATATTGATTTGATGCATACGCAGACTGACGAGTGACATTGGCATCTTGATCAACTCTCACTTGCATATACTGGCATGGGATCCACAATCCAATATCATGGCAAAATACTATCAGACTGCTACGCGCTTTGGGAAAAGAGAAAAGAAAGTGCCGGATCGCGAAAATATACTGACATGATTCACATGTGACAGTGCAGCTCATGCTGTTTGCAGCCAAATGTCTCAAATTTCTTCCCAGTTGCTTGGAGATGAGGGCATTCAAATCCTTCACGATGCAGGAAGTCCGATTCACTTCATCAATGGAAAGTATATCGAATGGCTGTCTTTCGATAGTAGCTTCAGGTTCAAGCGAAATACAGTCTGGAACGAAAGGCTGTGACGACTGTGAAGGCAAACATCACATGGTGGCTCAAATGGAAAGACACAGAAGGGGCAATATTGTTTCTTGTTGTCCTGTTAGCAACCCCCTACCCAGATTGCTCCTGCAAGGCTTTGTTCTTGGTCTCCTTTCAATGGCTTGGTTCAGGGTTTCCAATTTCAGGTACTTGGTAAGATTCTGCCATGGAGATTGCTACTCCAGCAATACCAAAGCGCGGCCGTCAAACAGTTTCGATTTCTCTCTTTAGGCACAAGCATACATGATCCATATCATTCAATTCACCTTCATTCTGAAGACGGGGGTAGCAAGAGAGCCAATCATGCAATCGGAAAACCGGATCCATATGCAGTTTGGATGCGCAAACTATGGCAAACTAAGGAGGTGAATGAATAGATTGAATAAACCCACCTTCTCAGTCTCCAAATGCTGGCGCAAATTGGCATGGTGCTCCTTCATCGGAAAAAAATATGCAGCGGCGCAGGATACGGAGATACAGACCTTATATACTTATCCATAATCATCTTCGATGACCTTTATCTGCAAGTTTCAGAAAAATCTTGTACTTGCTGGATCATCTTGCATTATTTCTGCTACATGCTTTGTCCCCTCTTCATCTTGTTGTACCTCATTGCCTTCAAAATTGATGCCCAAAGAGCCGCTGAGACCCAACTCAGCCCGCCTGCATCTCCGAAACCCTCGCCATGTGCGTCTGAAGCTCACGGCCCAGTTTCTCCACGTGATCCTGGGAGGCAACGAAGTTTGACTTCCTGAAACCGATCCTTGGACCAAATCTTGGCTTAGCACTCCTAATACTCGTACCTTGAGGCACTAACAAAAGCATTGGAGATGGTTTGTTCTGACTAGTGTTCTCAAAGAAGAGGATATGTTGGATCCGAAAAATCAAAGAGAACTGAGAACGCTGATGGATAGTGATATGCTTATGCTTCCAAAGAATAATGAACACTCCTGATGGGCACTGCTTTGCAATCGATCTTGAACATCCTGAGGCTTCACGAAGCATCGACTCATTTTCCAAAAACGGTCAGGCGTGGTGCTGCAGCACAATAAGTTGTAAGTCGTGAGGAGTCGAACGTAGAATACAAGGTAAATACTTCAACAAAACAGTTGGCGCACTGTGTCTGATTCCAAACATTCAGTGCTTTCTACTCGTCTACTCGTGCCTTGTGGAGGGCGCTATGCTTTGTCATCCCTTGCGCGGTGCGACTATAGCAGCATGCACTTATATGCTCAGACCGGGGCGTCATCGTCATCGTCATCATCATCATCATCATCATCATCATCATCATCATCATCATCATCATCATCATCAGCAGCAGCAGCAGCAGCAGCAGCAATCATGGCGTCACAATGTGTCACAACACTACAGTTGTACTGGATGGTTCTGAAAGGAACCAACACGAGTAGATACATAAATTCAGAACCAAACAAGCAGTCTGTGTTGATTTGGTTTGGAAGCACGACTTGTGTCTTGAAAGTGCGAATGCCATGAGATCCTTGCCTGCATCGATTTCGGCAATCTTCTGTTCCAACTGTCCATGAGCCTGATGACGGGCCTCCAGAACAAAGCTGAACTTATCAAGAAAGCTGCATAGCTGCAATGATATTTCAGATATTTTGGTCCGGTTTCAATTTTGGGACTACCTGAAATCATATTAGACTTCTCAAGCCACTGCCTCATGGATTCAGAGCTGGTTTCCACCCACTTGCCTCCACATCCTTCAAAAAAGTGGAATGCAAGTCCTGACGTCGCAAGTTAAATCAACCAAATCCTGGAACACTGGAAAATGATGGAATATGATGGAAAATGAGAATGTCATGGAATATCATTCAATTTTTGAATATTTCATAGCACATACCTTTCTGACAATATCAAGTATGTTGAAGTATCACAGTATCAACGATTCATCAACACTTCGGCTCCTGAATGTGTGGGTGCCAGGCTGTCTCCATGGACCGAAGCTGGGCGCTGAGCTATTGCTGAGTGGGTTGGGAAATGTTTGAAGCACCAGCACCACGGAACTCAGAAATTGAGTGTTTGAAAGTCAAGTTGCGAATCTTATTTTCTGAATTCACTGTGATGAAACTTCGGGAAATAAAAAACTTCAAAGAGACTATCTGGTGCGCCAAAGCCGTTGGGCATAAATGGATGCTTTGTGCTCCAACCAGAAAATCCCCATGACCTGTTCACGCATGAGGGACATCTCGTCGCGTATGGAAGGCAACTCAAACTGCAGGTCATGCACCTGCAGGCCGCAGGGAGAAGCTATGAGAAAATAGCACAAATGCATACAAATCAAGCTTTGAAATGCTTTGAATATAGGGAACTTGTCTCAGATTCATGGTTCACTCACTCTTTGATTCTTCAGGCAATCGTCGATGATAAATCTGCTATTGAGATACAGCGACAACAATATCCCTTACAATAATCACCTGATTCCAACTCCAAAGACATGACCTCAAAAGAATATTCTGATATCATCAGCCTTACTAAATCATGAAGCTATCCTAGTCATTGCTGCAAAACAGCTGCCTTCCTGGCGAGCTGCTGCAAAACAGCTGTTCGCTCCCGCTTGTCTCTTTCAAAGTGCTCCTACAGCATGGATCAAACTTAGGCAGTGAGACAATGTGAGACTGGTGGTAGTGCAAAGTTTCGAACTACACTGTACCACTGGAACCTGCAACAAACTCAAGTTGTCCAACCTGCACTTCAACCTGCTTCCCTTCCATGGAATTTGCCTAGAAGCAGAATGACACAAAGGCAAGTCAACAAGCGTTGAGCTCAGTGGAAGTGATGCGTTTCATGCTTGGGTCACAGTAGAATGACTGGGTTCATCCCCCCAAAGTATGTACAGGCCTAGGGAACGATGAATGGTAAGACAGTAAGACCTGGTAAGATACAGCCGAACACTGGTTATGTCCTCAGAACTCATAACACACAAATTACATCAAATTCCATAAGTTGTATTGCTGTTCTAGCGACCAACGGCGCCATGCCAAACAAGAAGGAGGTACCAGTGCACTGGCATTCAAACCTCGGCGTTCAGGAGGAAATCTGAATGACAACTTGCCGCATCTTTTGAGAGGACCCTGTAATTGTGGTACACACATAAGCAGAGGTGTGTACTGATGGTATTGTGCCTAAACAACAAAAAAGTCACCGCACCTATTCATGGCAATCTTCATGCAATCTGATCGAACAAGCAGCTTCCTCAATCTCATTTTGATTTTTTCTGCCTGTTCGTACCGAGGTGCGATCGGACTTTTGCTCAGACTTCAGAAGTAAGACCTGGCATTCTGCGAGGTACAAAGAGCTCTGAACTTGCTGAACAAATTTCGCTTGATAAAATATCCGTAAATGAAACCCAAGGTGAAGACAGACAATCGCAACAATCATTACAACCATTGCAGCAGTTCCTTGTCAACCGAATGCAATTGCTCTTGTACATCACATTGGGTGTGAGGCATGAAATCATGAAACCCGAAGGGAGCGAATCTGGACCCTGGCGCTCCATGCAAAGCCACGCTGCCGGTGACTCGTGGCCTCTGTTCGCAAAGCATTGAGATCCTTGATGCAGTTAGCAGTCTGCTCACGCACCAGCCTGGCAGGTTTTTGCCACTCCTTGCAGTCTTCGAATATCGAAACTCTGGGGGCGTCAAATTTTGGATAAACACAAAGCATGCAGCTACCGAAGCAGTACACTATCTATTCCAAGAGTTGCCCTCAAAAGGCGAGGTTTGCCCAGTCGAAGTTCCAGTCCAACTGTTCCAACGACATATTTTGTGCCATGACTCCACTCTCCCTGCTACGGCCACGACCTCAGCTGTGTGCTGTTGAAATCCAGCTCCTACAAGGTGCCAAGAAACCATCAAATCAGAGGTCGGAAGAACAAGAGCTTTCGTGGGTACGGTGCCTCATTGGGGGAAGATAAAATAGCAGCAAATCGCTGTAGCAACAAATCGCCTTGTAACGAAAAACGTAGTCAATTGGCACTTTGTAGGCGCCCAGTGGCGTGTTTGAAGCCTTTTCAACTTTTCGCGCCTGCGAGGTGGGCGAAAAGGCCGCAGTGTCCAAGACCGACAAATGGGTGGACACCCCAGACGGCTGTCGTCCAGCGCCGGAGTTTGCCATCTGAGCGTCACAAAATCAGAAAGATGCAAGCAACTGGCAGAAGTACATCACAGTTGCCGCATCTATATATATGAATTTAATTCAATCAAATTCATTCCAAATTCATTCAAAAAATTCGACATGGACTTGGCATTCATAAGTCATCCTCTCTGGGTCTTTCTATGGTCGATGAAAAACAGCATAGGAAATAAGTCTCAAGTCAATGCATTTTGCTCTGCGGCGGACGTGCAGAAGACATTTTAAATCTATGCTTTCTGAACGCAAGTCGCGTCCAAATGTAGCTAGCCGTCACAATTGCGGGCCACAAGCACCTTAAGAGCAAGAGTTGGCCTATCAAGGATGCACAAAGTCTTGGAAAGGGACTATGCTACGTATACTTCCGAAAGAACCTTCAATTCACTCGCTATGTGCATATTTCATTCTTTTTGCCAAAAAAATCATTATGTCATACATTTGTTGCTCCGATGCGTTTTCTGCGTTTGTCACAATGCAAACAAGTTGCTGTGTCCTGCAACACCCCACGCAGGGGCAAAACATCCGAAACCTGACAACAAACGTTTCAGGCGACACGATCTCCTCATGAATGTGTTGATTCACAGAGTTTGATGAACTCCAAGATCCCTACACAAAAGCATCTTGCAAAATCTTGTATTTTTGTAAAAGAAATTGTATTGCTTCATTGCTTCCATTGACTTCTCTTATGAATTTCTACACCACCTGGATCGATGACTCCGATCCCCGCAGGCCTGGGATCGGTACATGGCGTGCAACGTGCGGAATTCCCGGCGGCCCGACTGGAAGCCACGTACCACCTGGAGGACACTTGAAACAAGATAGGTCGAAAATGACCAAAGAATGGAAGCAAAATGACACCAAGACATATCAAAGAAGTCAGCTCATAATGATGATGATGATTTACTAGCATCTTCATCTTTAGTCCAAGAGAAAGCTTCTCCCAGTCTTCAGCATGTCCACAGATCAAACAAAAGCGTTCTACCTTGATGTGTTCATCATCACTATGCAGAAATCGTTGCCATACTTGTGCACGTCTCAAACTCTCATCGCTGCATTCATCCCTCGGCAGATCTTCGAAATTTTCCTGCGGCATTCCCACAGGCGCATTTTTTACAACACAACGAATTCAAAGTGATCTGTTTGCATGGGCAACTGATCGACATGTGTTGGCCAATCCTGCAAGAGGCCGGCATAGAAACGCCGGTCGTCTGCCTTGAATTGTAGGTCCTGAATTGAGGCGAAGAAATCGTAGTGGCATTCTTAAGAACCATTGGTTCGTGATAACTGGTTTCAAAAAATACCTTCTGAATATTATTATGTACAAGTACCTGTGTCAAACAAATGTTTGATATTGTAGTATACAGTATATCACATTATGTATATACCTGTGTCTTTTGATTGGATATTAGTATATTATGTATATACTGTACTGTACTGTCTAGAGTCTAGACATATTATCATATATAATTATATTACCATGTACTGAATGTACTGTGTTTAAATTCATATTGTCATATTCATACATTAATCTGCATTTACATTATAATATAGCTCTGTTCCACAAGTAATTACTACAAAAGCCTCACTGGTGTCGGTTGTTTGTCCTACAGATTTCAAAACGACCTTATGGACAATCAGTTCATTGACTAAACATTGTGGCATGCAAATGTCTTGATCCTTTTGTGTAAGGAGACTCATTCGTGCTTTCCGCTACCAAAACATGTCAACACACAGCCAGTGCGGATGACATATTGCCTACTGCTCACGGTCCTGTTGTGTCCACTCGTCGGCGTCATCAATCGACCAGATACCACTCAAGGCTCCTGCTGATACAGCACCAGTCAAACTCCTCCAGGGGCTCTTTCGTTCAAAGTGTGCTGGATTCAAGGACATATAACAAATGCATACAAATGCGAATCCCAAATGCTGGCACGTTGAGACCTTGACCTCTAAGAAACAGAAAAATCATGAAAACACCTTTGCATGTTTATATCTTGCAGAACCTCTGTAAGGCTTAGGACACCCCTCCACCCCCGGTGCAAGAGGCGGTGGGCAGGTAGGTGCAAGATGTGGTGCTGAAAATCCAACCCCTCAAAGATACAAGCTACAATGTATATAGGTTGAGAACACTATGATACTTGTATATTGTGATTGTATGGGAAAAAAACAAAAATATTTCAGAATACTGGCAAATACCGCGGCAGCAACACCAAAAGTAAAGTTCTCTTTCCCGGTTGGCAACCACGCAAGTAATGGAAATCACTTTCTGGGTTCACATTGCACTGGGTCCAGCACCCCTTCCTACCCACGACTTGATGTGTCTCTAAGCCTTATGGGACGCCATTTTGGGGGGCATGCACATCTCCGACAGCTACCGACGGTTACCGACAGTTACCGACAGTGAAAAACCTGGTGCAAAACGCGGTGCGCGAGGTGGTGCCCAATCTGCAGGCAAGAAGCACCATGTTTTGCACCAGGTTTTTTCACTGTCGGTACGACAGTTAACAGTCGGTAACTGTCGGTAACTGTCGGGGATGTGCATGCCCCCCAAAATCGCGCCCCATAAGGTTTAGAGACACATCAAATCATGGGTAGAAGTGGTGCTGGACTGAATGCATTGTAAGCCCAGAAACTGATTTCCAACATATTGACAATTTTAGCGACATCCCAATATCATGCCACGCATCACTCATGACACCTTGCCGTGCACCATTTATAATAGCTTTTTGGCTATCCGGTGGGTTTCAAGTCTTAAGCCTTATAGGGGCTTAGCAATTTATATCCCAATCATGACAGAGTCCGCCCCACAATTTGTGTCCATTGTCCAAGCCTGGGAAGCTTTCGTGTTTGGCTAAAGAGAGGTGTATGGACGAGTTGGATACCCAACTTCTCCAGCAAAGCAGGTGTGATCTTTGCACCACCTGGATCTGCAACAGAAGCGTAAACAACCCCTGGACCCCTGTCCCGGAAAAAACAAAAGAACCTTAGGATCTGCATGCTATCATCCAACTGCCTAAAAGAGGTTGTTGAAGTCGTTGAGCTGCATAGCCATTGAGTAGCCATGGTGGATTCAAGGTTGTGGTATGGGCCTAGGTGTTGTAAAGAAATCAGGGGAACCTATGAAGTCATGAAGTTGGGATCTACGGCCAAGGAGTCGATTGCCTGGGGTACCGACCGTTTGATCCAGGAAGCCAAAGATCAAATCTCGGGGGGACAAAGGCGGAAGTTTGGGCATCAACTTGTTACACTTCGATTGGTTGGTCTCACTTGTGCTCAGTGTCAGTGATTCCTCTGACAACAGTAACATTAATATGCTGGCCTAGAGACGTTTACGATCTGTAGTTGTGTGTTTGCTAGGATGACTACCGATGCAACAGCTTCTGAGTTGATTTTCAGAAGGTGCCCAAATGTGCCCAACTCTCTATACCAGAACACCTCGATGATCGGGCAAATGCGTCAAGTCCTGAAGATCAAAAAGAAGTCAAACAACAGGTTTTGAGAATGGGTTTTCAAAGAGTCAGTGGACATGTCAAGGCTTTTCATCGATAGTGGTCCTGTAGGAAGTGCCCCACCGCTGCACGGTGGAACCAAGTGCCAACTGCCGACAAGAAGTACCAGTGATCCACCAAAAACTGCACATTGGGCAGTACCAGCGAATGAAGCAGGATTTGAATAAATGAGAAAGCAGTCTTTATAACAACATTTCGACAGGGCGTTCGAAGGTGATCCAGAAAGCACCGGCAATGCAAAGCCCCTTGCTTGACATCCCTGGGCCCTATGCTCATGCATGGTCGCGGACTCACAACAAGCAAAATACCGAAAATCCAAATCCGCCGACCCCCTCGTTGCAAGGGGAGCGCGCCAAAGAAGTGGGGATGGGATGGTTGTGGAAGGCATCATCTTGCGGATGAAGTGGCCACTTCCACGGAGGCCGCTCCAGGCAATGGCATCATTGCATCATCTTTCTTTAGGGCCTCAGAACGCAACGTTAGGCACTTTTGCGGGCGATGGTTTTCGCAGGTTTGGGCTTGAATCCTGCTGGGGTTCTGCTGTTTCGCAACCACGCTCTACTGAGCTCCTTGGGGCTGTTTCGGAGCTATGCTCCAGAGAGTTCTTTGCGGATGAAGTGGCCACTTCCACGGAGGCCGCTCCAGGCAATGGCATCATTGCATCATCTTTCTTTAGGGCCTCCGAACGCAATGTAAGGGAGTTTTGCGGGCCATGGTTTTGGAAGCTTTGGGCTTGAATCCTGGTGTGGTTCTGGCGTTACGCAACGTTAAACAGTTTTTCGGAGGCTTGTCTTGGAGGTTGGGAAGGGCTGCTTTACGTCGATTGCCATTGCTTCCGTGGACAAGTTTTGCCATCAGGTTCCTTGTGTTTGCTTTGTATTCTCCCCGAAGCCTTCCTTGACAGGACCTCTGTGCCACATGTGGGGCAAGCATGGACGAAAGTACGTCCGACAACACCGTCTCGAACGCGAAACTGCTTGCCGCAGTGCCCGGCGGCATGAACGGTACCGTTGCGAATGGTGCTGTTGATTGATGCATGGCAATATGGACATGCGTATTCGTTCTGCTCGCTCGTCTCGCTCTTCTGCGGCTTGGCCTGCTGATGTGCGCGCCTACATTGTCCTTGTGGAAGGCGCTGCTGTTCTTGTTCCTCTGCGGCGGCTAATGTCTCCAGGCAGTGCGTGCTGGGGCCTCCCTCCGGTCGCGCGCGTTTCGGGCGTGGTCCTTCTTGCGCTTCGCGGCCCTTGCTTCGGGCATGCACTTGCGTTGCGATCTCATATCGGACCTCGTCCAAGATGGCTTTCTGGCGCACTTTTTGCCGGCGGCGGGTCAATCGCGAGGTTGTTCGCGCAGCTATTGGTTTAACGACTGCTGCTTGTAGGCACTTGTCGCACACTTGGGTTCCATTTTGTCCGGACGGCCTTCTTTGTCGGAAGGACGCAAAACTTTCTATCGGCAACTTTTGCCGACAAGTTGCGCAGGTCCAACTACCACGGGCTTTCGTGGCACATGCGCGGCAAATTCGTCGCTCAGCGTTTCGAGTCTTCCACGCTGATGCTGTGTAGTCTGTTGCAACTTTGCGCACTTTGCAGCGGCTACATGGTTTGCGTAGTTCACAGGTGATGCAAACGCGGTAGAAACTGCATTGTCGTGAGCGATGCTGCTGTGGAAAGCCTGACTCTGGGAACCAATATTGGCACACGCAACATTGATATGGCTCGCCCACGGCGCGGTGTCTTGCAACGCATTCTCGGCAAATGCGGGCTGCTTCATCGCGCTTCCATTGTCCGACCGTAAAAGCGCTCTTGTTTTTGCGTTCACCACATTCGCTGCAGGGCCTCTCGTCCGTGTATTTTCGCCGTAAAGCTTCCCAATTGATCGGGTCGCCTCGCCACAGTTGCAACAACAAGGCGCGTCCTATCCCAATACCTTTTTGAAATGGCGCCGCGGGAAAGGGCCTGAGTATCAACAATTTATCGCGCCCTGTGACGCGGGTTGCCGCGACGTATGTGGTGAACGGGTTTCCGGTATCACTGATGTTAAAATCGGCTACAACGCCTTCCCGCAGCGTTTGGCCTTGGGCAATGTGGGCAGTGACTGCAAACCCTGGCGCTAGCGGAAACTGGAGCCTGCTCACTCGGAGCTGGGGCATGTTCCGGTTGCGGTCCAAAAACCAAGGTTTTCGCATGGGACTAACCGGATACACGTTGCCGTGCGGCATGCCGTCGATGTGCCAGCGTCCGGCTGTTTCGAACTGGATATAAATAACTGTGGGTAATGTATTCCATATTTCGGTTGCAGCTGCTGTGCTCCAGCCCACAACTTTTCCTTTGCAACCTTTCAAAATGCCTCGTCCTCGGTCTAGATGTTCTGTGGCTCGGATGGGCAAGCCAAGACAAATGGGTAACACGCCGTACAAACCACCACATTCTTGATCATGTCGTTGCAACCATGTGACCTTTTCTTGCAACAAGTTAGGTTTTTCTTGTAGCACGGCGCTTGACGCTGTATCGCGTGCAATGGCATAATGCATGGGCGTTGCTGCCGCTGCGGCCCATGCCCTGGCACGGACTTTGTTGACGTGGTACTTGGTGTCGTTCGTGCTGAAGATTGTAGTGGCTAGGCGAAACGCACCTTGGAAGCGTGGGTCGGTGGCCTCCGTGGCGACCAGCTTACGAGACCAGCGCTCTTGCTTGCACAGCTTGCATTCATTTTGCATTATGTCCTCTGGGCTTCTTTTCAAGCGGACTAATTCCTAGCACTTGGCGTTCCGACATGTCAGGTGGTCCTGCCACCAACTACCGGGGACTGACGTGGCAAGACCATGTAAAAAAGCGTGGTTGTCGGTGCCCAATTTGCCTTCACGCAATTCCGCTTGCACACTGGCCAGCCATTCATCAGCAGTGCGTTCACAACGCGTTAACTCAGTAACTCCTTGCATTCCTTCCTGTTTTGTTCCCCAGATTAGGTTTTGGCCTTGCGCTGCAAGGGGTGTCTTTGCCGCGAGTTGTCCCGTCAATAACTGCCATGGCACGTCGCCGATAAATGTACCGCGGGGGGGGGGCAGCTGGTACAAGTCGCCCGCCAAAACGACGTTCAGGCCACCAAAAGGACGGACAGTGCCATCGAAGGTCCCATACTTTGCAACGCTTAAATCCCGCATGATTTCCGGGCAACGTCGCTCCAATTGAGCGAAAAGCTCTGCGCTGACCATGCTGAATTCATCGATGATGAGCCATCGCCACTGCAACGTGGCCAAACTTAACTCAAGCAAGCGTTTGAGACCGCCACTGTCCTTGCTTCCCGCCCAGTTCAGGCCTAACGCATGGTGAATGGTGTCCCCGGCGAGCGCTTCCGCCATTACGGCCTGAAAGGTCACAACTTGGTATTCCACACCTTGCTGCCAACCAAGGGCCTCTTCAAACAGTCCTTTTCGAATTAGATTCAAAGCGTAAGATTTCCTGGTCCCCGGCCCACCATGCAACACCCAGCGCAATGGGTCTTCCTTTCCAAAATCTTGCGGCTCCATCTCAAGCTCTGCTGCCACGCGCCTTGCTACAACCTTGCAAAATTCTTTTTGCTCTGGGTTGCAGACTTCCTGTCGCAATTGATTTGCCCATGCCAATGCTTTTTCGGCCGCAGCAGGGTCCGCGATGGCTCGTACCGAGGCCTCGACTGATAGTGATGGGTCGTTTCTTTTCATCTCAACACATCTTCTAGCAGTCTAGCAAAGATTCTTGTGTGTCCCTTTCTTCCTCTTCACTCTTATTATACTTCAAAGTTATTGGTGGTTGGCAGAACAGCATGTCACATCCACATCTTCAGCACTTGCAACTTCACGTCGAAAAGCTGCAAGGGGCTCCTGCAAGCACTCAGAAGTTCCCCACCGCATCAAGAGAACCCCAGCAACGGACCCGGTCCGTCAGGTGGTAGTAGGCTAGGTATTCCTGCCACAAAAGATGATATGCTGTAACAACGGCAAGAAGGTATTGGGGTAGGCATGAAAGATAAAGAGTGAGAGGTTGAAAATGTGGCAACGCGTTACTGTGATTTTTTGGGCATCATTAAAGTCATGGCAAACTCACATGCAGCAACATCAGGTGACTCAGGCAACGTGTATTTTCCAACGAACTGAGCCTCGATAGCTTTCACAATAGAGACCTGACAGTCTCATCACATTTGGCGTTGTTGAATCTTTTGGATTTGAAAAACTGGAGGATATGCCCAAGTTCTTCACCAAACTGTATCTGTTTGAACGCTCCAAATCGTAACAATCAAGAAACAAATCCGTGATGCATGCCGGACCTCACGCAATCCGGCACCATGATCAAAGGCACTGCAACAAGGAAGTGGAGCCTGGCCCCAAACGACCAACGAAAACCTCCGCAGATGAATTTTGTCGCCCTGCATCTCTTTGGTATCGTCTGCTCTTACAGACCTTGGTCATTTTTTACTGAAAAAACAGATCACCAAGCAATGGAAACAATGCAAACAAAACATAATATACATATTATAATAATATATCATGTGTATATATAAGCAATCTTAGATAACACTACGTCACTACAGCAATACCCATCAACTGATGAAGAGGTTTCTATGTTTCTGTTTCATCCTTCTCAA
Source organism: Breviolum minutum Mf 1.05b.01 (assembly GCA_000507305.1). Taxonomy (NCBI): domain Eukaryota; class Dinophyceae; order Suessiales; family Symbiodiniaceae; genus Breviolum; species Breviolum minutum. The sequence goes on along the minus strand of DF239329.1, from coordinate 114,342 downwards.
GAGTTGTCAAAAGATCTCATTTGCACATCTTTGCACCCAGACTCATCTGCAGTATCCGCCATTGCTTTTGACATCTTCCCCCATTGATGGAGAAAAACGCCGTTCGTCTTTCAGCGCTGGACTTCAGCATGCAGCGACACGGTGTTGGAATATGGGCATGCGCCCAAGGTGAAATGGCCTGTTTTATATGAGTTCTGGTCAGTTCCAATAAGTTTCAGTATATCCAGTAGGTTTCCCATTGGTCTCTCGCTGTTGCCCCCACCCCGGGGAGATATGGGACATCATTGGACAAGCTGCTGTGGCTTGTGACTTGAAACAACTTCACAAACCCTTCGAAAAAACCCAGCCCGAACGCAGACAACTGTAAAACGGTCGAATCTTTTCTACTTTTATCAACCCTTCGATTGTGGAAATCTGATGAAATCTAACCCCTTCTATTTTCAAGTAGCTACATAGCGGAGCCAGCAGAATTGTCCAGGTGATTACCAGACAACCCTCACGGTGAGCTAACAAAAAATGAGACCTCACACTGTATTGACGAGGGATAATGACATTCATCAACTGACTTCACCAGGCATTCATCAAATCTTCCATTCAGCTCTTCTCGGTCCAAATTCTTTCCAATGAAGACCATCTTGCACTGCCTGCAGTGATTCACTTGGTCTACTTAACGCGGCCGCCGTCTGCTCATGACAAAATCACCTTGCTGTAAACTCTCATTTTCTTACCAAAATTTCAGACCGATGCGACAAGTGCAGCACTCTCTAAGTAGTCAAATTCCTACCATGCCAAAATCAGAGAGCGTCACCGAGCATCATCATCCCTTGTGACAAAACTCAGAACATCTTGGAAATGCTACCAATTCTCCCAGGCGTCGCAATCAGCGACAAGAAGAAAGGTATCTACAAATGTGGAGAAGCCAGATGTATGCACGCTCATTCCTAATGACTTACATGGAATCGAATTCAATTTCAAATACATAGAATATAAAATGAATACATATAAGCTATAAAATCGTAATAAATCAAAATCTATCAAAAATTCCATACCAGTTTTGGCCCTCTCAGCTCTGGAAGCCCCCCTCGAAAAATGGCAGTTGGGGGGCCCAAAAAACGGAAGCCTGACATGTACCTAATTGTCCCAAAACTATATAACAAAGTCCATACGAGGTGTGGCGCTCTCAACTCTGGTAGCTCCCCTCGAACAATGGCAGTTGGGTGGCCCAAAAAACGGAAGCCTGACATGTTGTTGTGTTCAGCTTTCGCGACGACGCTTTGCATTTCCAGTCACCAAAAAGTCAATAGCTTTGCCTGATAGTGTTGTTGCTGCAGGCATAAAAAAAGAATAAGTGTCTACTTTGAAATACTTAATATATGATTTGATGTTGGTATGCCAAGACACTATATTCGCACACACCGAACGCTCGTCCTTCAAGACGAGTGACCAAATTTTTCACCATGTCCTTCGCAATGCGTGTTGTTGAAACAACTAGTTTTCAACCAGCGATAAAAAAAACAAGTATTCAAACAAATCGCCTTCGCTGCAGAAACATTTGGGCTGTCGTGCTGGCATTTCTTTAGCACGATGCTGCGAGAAATGGGCGAATCCAAACGGCGCAAAAGCACTGTGAAAAATTGGCTCGTGGAGATGCACGTCTGATACAAATTTAAGTCTGGTGGAAATCCAAACCTTAGTCCGCGCGAGAAAACCAGGATCAACAACAACAACCACAACCACAACAAACAACCAACACCGATACCTCACCAAGGAACAACCAATTCAAACCTTTGCGAGCTCCCGGTCCACAGTCCGCAAACTCAGCATCCATTTTCGCCGGATACTTGGTATGCATTGTATACCTTCGCATTTTTGTTTGTGTTCGCGGGCGCAGACTTACATTCTTAACTTGTGTGCATGCTAAGGTACAAACGCCAAAAGTTTTCCACGCCCAGCGGGCCCAGACCATACAACTCACGCAAAGCCATGCAAATATTCTTCTTTGGGATCCATTTTTTGTCCTTGCCAAAGCACTGAAAATTGTTGGTTGTGTCTGTTTGGAGATTACATCACGCATAATCTTTAGAGTGTCCTGCTTGAGTCTGGCCTTTCCCGGCTTTTTGTTAAATTGGGACAACAAGATTCCGCGGGCTTCTTTGATACACCTGACCGCACAACGAACGGAGACTTACTAATGAGGTCTACAAGTAAAATGAAAAATAATGACACTGGGGCACTTCTTTGCAAGCATACCGCGCGTGGTGCTTTGTGGGCGGAAATGGGTCGTCAGGTAAGCTCTCGGATGTGTTCGTTTGAACTTCGCAAAGATGGCCTTCATTTTGTTCACAATCTTGTCCATACGATGACCCCCAGACCTGACGAAAGCGGTGAAATAGGACAAATTTTTCAATGGAAAGGAACGAATACGAATTGGCGCAAAATTACAGCACAGGCACTCGCGAAGGTGCATAGCAAAGGTAGCTGTTGACATAACTGTCAGCAAATAGCAATTCTGGAACTTGTTTCCACCACTTTCCTGCATAACCCTGTTTGCGGCAACAGTACCGGGGTCAGTGGGATAAAAGTTTAGCCTCATGCTGCGAACGATGGCGCCAATGCTGGGAACACCATTCTTCACTTTGCAACGTTGAAACTCCAAAGTATTGGCTGCAGAAAACAATGCCGCATCAAACTGCTTCAAACCGTGGAGGCATCGGACGACCAACAAAAGCAACAGAAAATCGATTTGCGTTTGCAAATCGGATGATATGTACGGGAAATCTCCGGGAGGAGCACGCACCATGTTTTCGAAGTGAAATTTGAGCCAACTGAGCTTTGAACAAAACTTTTTCCCGAATGCGTAGCGAAGGGTTCCCGTTTATAGTTGGGGTCTGGGGTTGGACCTGTGTTCGCTTTGTTTTGCTGCCTCGTCGTCGCGTCGTCGTCGCCAACTCGTCGCGTCGTCGTCGCCAACTCGTTAATTCGCTGCCATTGGGCGGTACATTCGCACTGCGACACAATCATCCTTACCTTCAAAGTGTGAAAAGTGGAGGAAGTCTCGCACGAATACTGTTTTTGGCGGTGTCAAATCACAAAATGGGCGGTCGTTTTCGTGTTTTGCGTGACAGGCGCAATACTTTGGCAGTGTGTCAATGCAAGCGCGTTGTTTTTTCGTGGCAGGCGCCGCACTTTGTGATGTGGCTTTTCGCGATGTCGTGACAGGCGCAGCATTTTGTGACGTGGCGAAGGTGCTATTTCCACAAATCACACTGGCAGTGACGTGCAAACGTGACACTAGTGCAAATATCGTGGAATACTGCGCATGGCCTTCAAGCCTGTCGCACTTCGGGGCTTAGAAAAGACATGGTGGTTCTCTAACGACTTCGGCCAAGTTTGACGATTGAAAACATGTTGGTGATTTCGTCACGATGCTTTACTAAAGAATTTCTCAAACGGTGTTTCATATCCCATAATTCCACCTAATTTTGTGGAGGTCAAGTCTACATCCCGCGCCTAAAAATACGGTCGAAGGTAAGATACATGTCCAAACGTCCGCCCAGCTATGACGGACAGGTGATTGCAGGCCAATCAGCCTCAGGAAAAGTCAGGATGCACTGACTTGACTTAGGTCCAAAAAATAAGGCACTAGAGTGGCTACTAATTTGGGATCATGTCTCGAAATTGAATCACCTACTGTAAATCTTAACCCACTAGACACAAAAAAGATCCAAAAAGCAGAACAAACCAATAACGGCCGTAGTAGTCACCTCACATTAAACAAGCATGCAACAAGCACCCTTCCCACGATGCAAGACCAAGGGACCTGAGACCCAGACCAACAGTTTTTGGATGAATATGCCATAGGTTTGGGCTACCAATCCTTAGCCAACAATACATGGCTACTTTGTAACTTGCCCTACGTGGCATCATGAAGGGAAAGATCAACATAGATCAACCTTCAAATCAAGAAATCTTAAATCATGATATCCAAGAAATGGAATAACCCGTCTTCTTGGCCACGATAAATCAAGGCCCTGTTGACCTCGGAGATTCAAACTACTTTCCACCAAAGCAGTTGAAAGTTGCAACTATCTTCAAATTGCAGTTCCAATATGTGACAAAAAACAAAGAGCTCGAATGTTCCAGTTCCCCGCCTTTGAATCCAACTATATATGATCCCCATTCACGGCTCTCTCCCACCCGCCCCTTCCCCCCCCCATGGTATGGTCCCAAAACTTGCCTTCAGCAGCATTCTGCATGAAAACTGGTATTTGCAATGTTTCTTGCACGGTGGATGGCTGACACAGTCCGCAAACCTGCACAACCAACCTTCCAAAAACATGTTATTTGCAATGTTTCGGCTTTATATCGTGGAGTTGCGCCATTCCACCCCCCACTAAGTTGAATTATTATCATATAATTCTAAATCTTCTAAAATAACGTCGCCTTCCGCCTAAGGTTTACAGCCTCGGTGGTCGATCTGACATCTGTCTATATCTTATACCGGTCACTTTCCCTTCGAACAACTAGTTTTCCTTATCAAGGTTCTCGTCATCCTCTTTTCAGCTAACATGCTCCAAGCTTATGTTGTCTGATATAAACTTATTAATTTCATCCCACCCTACCAGCTACGTTGCTGTGTGTTGGAGATTGGATGACATCGACCCCTTCCCACAGGGCCCACCCATTCCACAGAGAGAAGCAGGTTATCCCTGTTCTATCTATGTCCTGATTCTATGTTCATTCCTTTCGGGTTCTTACTTGATCTAGTTTTCAATATCTGCCCTTACCGTACATTCTTGTAACTTATTCAGCATACATGCTTGTCTTGCCTGAATCAACTTTTTTCATTCATCTCATCCTACCAGTTATATTGCTGTTGCTTGGAAATTGGATGACGACCACCTGTCCCCAAGGCCCACCAATTCGATGGATTATGACCATGGCCATGGCGGGGGAGGTGGTGAGACCCGTAACCTAGAACATATATATAAGTTGACGACCAAGGTGTTTGCCATCACCACCCAGGGAAGGATACTCGGCTTGCTGCGAATCAATCCAAAAGTCCTGGGCCCTTGTTTTATAAGATCCTCGTACAAGGCCGTCCTTTCCACCAAAATATTCCACTTCAAATCTCTTCACATATCCAAACTCAATGGACACCAATTTACAAACATCCTCTTTATCCCTTAGCTACTCATTCTTGGGGCGTCTTCCTATGCATCAAAAGTTGACCCCCGCCTCACCAGAAAAAACTTCGACAATGTGAGGAAGCATGTGTGAAGAAGTGAACTAGAAGTCCTTGCCAAAATCGTACCGATCTCGTCACACAAACTCACCCAAAACGAAGAAAAGGTTTCAGGTCCTATTGGATGAAGCAATCCAAATCCAAGAAGTTGAACAGATCTCTTGGGTAGTGGCGATACAGCGGTACTTTTTTTGTGTTGCCAAGATACTTGAATATACTTGAGACTCTTTCAGATGAGCTGACAAGCCCCGAACATTGCCATCACCTCAGTCCAAAGCTCGGGTCACAACACAACCGAAGTTGCCAGGTCTTGGCCGAGGTGCCACCAATACTCTTGGCAAACTGTAAGAAGATAGTTGCCAAGAGGTGTTCAACAGCTTCGGCAAATATACAATCCATAGAAGACCTCAAGTTCAAGACGTGTTAAAAAAGAGTGTAAAAAGTCATGGCAACACGAAAGTATTTATACATTGACATAGTGGGCACAAATTCGCGCCGGCTTTATGACCCCCTTTCGGTCCGAGTTGCCAAGGAATACTAGGGTCATAAGGACAGTCAGCATGACGTTGAGCACACCCTGACCGGTTGGACACTGTCAAAAACGCAGCTTCTCAACTCCAAAAGCAAGCAATCAGTGTTTTACAAATACGTCCAAGGTGAAATACCACATGTTTTTCCCAACCTCTCACACTTTCTACTGATGTTTTGCAGGATTTGACTTTAAGGTGAGCCTCAAACATCCATCAAACTCAGCTACGAACGCTCGGCAACGACGCTTGTGGCTTTCCAGCCACTTGGCATCGCCGGCTAACCATTTCTTCCTTGGCGAAGGTGAAGTACTAAATCCACAGACACAAAAGACTTTGTTCAAAACTAATCTGATGTTTCATTCCTTTTCGGTTGCTACATTCTATATTCTTGCTAGTGCCTGATTGTGCTTTCTGGCTATATACTGCTATATTTGATGATGATTCATTATACTGCATTGTATCTACATCTCTACATACTAGTACATGCGCAATGTTTCAGTTTCTTTCCTCACTTGCACTACCACGGGTGCATTGACATGTCAAGATCCTTCATTAAAAAATACTCCTCCCCAAAACATGGCAGACCCAAGACAACACAGGATGATCAGCATTAATTCGTCATTTCACCGTCATTCTGGTGTATATGTCCCCTCTCACCACATGGGATTGAGTTGCTGGTCCGGTAGCAAATCTCAAACTTAAGGACCGCCTTCTCAAATCCCACAAACAAGCAGCGGTTAAGGGCTCGACCATCTTCCGTTGGATTCACGGCTCGTACAGCCCTGATCTTTTCTCCACCTTTCATAAACACAGAATTCTGCACCGATGCATCTCGAATAGTTACTCTTCTTGGGGCTTGTTCCTATGCATCAAAACATGACCCCCGCCTCACCAGAAAAAGTTTCGACAGTGTGAGGAGCATAGGTGCAGAGGGCAGCTAGAAGTCCCTGCCGAAAGCGTACCGATTTCGTCACACAAACTCACCCAAAACGAACAAAAGGTTTCCGTTCCTATAGGATGAAGCAATTCAATTCCAAGAAGTTGAACAGATCTCTTGGGTAGTGGCGATTCAGCGGTACTGTTTTTTGTGTTGCCAAGATATTTGAATATATTTGAGACTCTTTCAGATGAGCTGACAAGCCCCGAACATTGCCATCACCTCAGTCCAAGCTCGCCACCAATACTCTTGGCAAACTGTAAGAAGATAGGTGCCAAGAGGTGTTCAACAGCTTCGGCAAAAACACAATCCATAGAAGACCTCAAGTTCAAGACGTGTTACAAAAGAGTGTAAAATGTCGTGGCAACACAAAAGTATTTATACATTGACACAGCGGTAACAAATTTGCGCCGGATTTATTACCAACTTTCGGTCCGAGTTGCCAAGGAAAACTAGGGCCATACGGATAGTCAGCATGACGTTGAGCACACCCTGACCCGTCGGACACTGTCAAAAACACAGCATCTCAACTCCAAAAGCAAGCAAGCAGTGTTATACAAATACGTCCAAGGTGAAATACCACATGTTTTTCCCAACCTCTCACACTTTCTACTGATGTTTTGCAGGATTTGACTTTCCAGTGAGCCTCAAACATCCATCAAACTCAGCTAAGGAACGCTCGGAACGACGCTTGTGGCTTTCCAGCCACTTGGCATCGCCGGCTAACCATGTCTTCCTTGGCGAATATGAAGTACTACATCCACAGACACAAAAGACTCTGTTCAAAACTAATCTGATGGTTCATTCCTTTTCGGCTGCTACATTCTATATTCTTGCTAGTACCTGATTGTGCTTTCTGCCTATATACTGCTATATTTGATGATGATTCATTATACTGCATTGTATCTTCATCTCTACATACCAATACATGCCGATGTTTCAGTTTGTTTCCTCACTTGCACTACCACGGGTGCATTGCAATGTCAAGATCCTTGCAAATCAGAAAGTGATGCTTTTGCTAATCTGGTCATCCTAGTTTGTTTTGCTCATGCACACGTCAGAAAAAAACAATCATTAAAAAATAATCCTCACGTTCAAGGATTGAAAATACGTATTTCCTTCACTCCAACAGCCAACATAAGCTAAGTTGCACTGGGATAATGGCCGGGGAACTCACCCCTACACAAATGATCCGTGTTGGGGTGTTTCTGGAAACTTTGATAGCTCATATACATCAGCAATTTTGCCTTGTAGCCCCAAAACTGTCGAAAATCTTCACGTTCAGGGATTGAAAATATGTATTTTCTTCACTCCAACAGAAGCTAAGTTGTGTTGGGAAAATGGCCGGGGAACTCACCCCAACACAAATGATCCCGTGTCGCGGTGTTTCTGAAAACTTTGATAGCTCATATACACCAGCAATCTTGACTTGTAGCCCCAAAACTGTCTAAAATCTTCACGTTCAAGGATTGACAATGCACATTTTCTTCATTCCAACATAAGCAGAGTTGTGTTCGGATATGGTATAGGAACTCACCCCAACACAATGATACCGTGTTGGGGTGTTGCTGGATGCTTTGGCAGCTCATATACACAATTTTTTGTTCGTGGCCACACAACTGTCCGGAACTTCACGTTCAGATTGGAATTACACATATTCTTCACTCCAACCTTAGCTCGATTGCGTTGGAATGTTTCATAGCTCCCTTCTGGCCCACAAAATAGAAATTTTCTTTGGGTAACAAGGGTAGCTATTCTTAGGGGTGGGAGCAGCATGTATGCGAGCTCAGGTGACGAATGTGGAAGTAGCCACTTTTGACCGGTCCTCAATGTTTTTACCCTACACCCTCCCAAATTGGCTGATGATGCTTGATAGAGATGTCTCATTGCCTGTCATTATGTCTTCCAGAAAATTCGAATTTTGCACCCACCCCCACCACCTATTCATGGTTCAGAAATCCCATTCCCAACCACCTGGGATGTAATGTCGTCCCAACACCTTCAAATGCCTTGATAGCATACAGCCTCATACAGCCCAACCGAATGTATGTTGTATATGCCTATTTTTCATTAAATACATCTTCCCACACGTATGCATACATATATACTATATTTAATTATATACGCTATATCTACTCAAATAAAACATTCTTTAACACCCAGAAACCCAATGCATGGCAAAGAGACCTACATTTGCCATTGAAATGGCCAAATGTGGCTTCCTCCCAAGCACAAGAAACGTCGCGCAGAACAACCCCCTTACCAAAAACTCAACTCCCCAATGACGACCTCTGACCCATTCCTCTATTGCAAGGCTCAACGACTTTTCCAATTGCCAGCACCTGGCTTTGAACAGTTGCTGGCTTCTGCATTCTACATGCATCTGATGCTACCTTGAGATATACTCATGACAACAATGAATCAAAATTATTCGATGCCGGACTTACTCTCACTGCGTGTCTTTTTTACGTTCCATTCATCCCTGTACGAAGAACAGAACTCGGAGCAGCACTATAGCAGTCCAACAAGGGCACTGGTTTGAAATCTGGCACCACATGTTGGACCAACCGCTCCATGAGGAATTATGATTGGGTCAAAAATAGCTCCCAGTCTCATGCAAGATCCTGCCTCCTGAAACATATGTAAAAATTTCTATCACAAACAAACTTGAGGCGCCTGCATTGCAGATGGCCTTTTTCAAACATCTACTTCACCAGGAGCCAGGAACTGTCCAGAGCAAAGCTTTCTACATCTCCAGCCGACACACTAGAATGGGGCATCCCTACAGCAAGGCCTTCAATGACCAGCTTTGGCTACAAAAGATCGATGTGCCAACTCTTGAGGACTCTAAAAGACATGTCTTACCTTGCTCTAAAGCCTGCTCGTGCAATATACAGATACAAGGATAACTCAATCCTGAGTCTGTTAATTACGATACCTTGGTTGTATTTCTTTCACATTCTAAGTCCTCCACCCAACTAATGCCCCTCTTCCCACCGATAGGTTGTGCAAAGAGCAGGGACTACGAGATCCAAGGTTCTGAACGAACCTCACTCAGACTCGTCGTCGGATCTTGCTTCGCGGAGATGCGAGCGGGCCAGACGACTGCCTCGTGAGGCCAGAATAAACGGAAATGTTTAGCTGGAGTTCACAGAAGGAAAGGTGTGGTGAATGGACTAGGAAGAACGAGCTCGGGGATGGCTGAAGTGATCATGCCAAGCCACTGCTGGATATACACTCGCTCACTCGATCAATGAGCCGTCGCTTGCGACTCGCTCGTCCTCCATCAGGTCTGGCTCGATAAAGCTCCGCCATCAGATCACTGGCCTTGTCAATCCGTTCCGCTGCAGAACTTTTCCGCTTCCCTGCCTGCGATCACAATGACAAAGATGCCTTTGACATTGCCTGCTGCTTCAAAATACATATAAACAACAAAACCGAAGTCATCTGCCCGCTCTTATTTCCGCCAAGACAACCCCCCTTCCCGTTGTTTCACACCTCCTTGGCGCGTTCTTCATCCGCTGCATTGAAGTTACGCACGGATCCAAACTTCGAAGCACCTTTCACAAAATCAGACCACGTCGCACCATCCGTTTTGCAAGCGGCACGGATCACCATGCCATTCTGGAGCGGAATGCACAAGGTCCATCCCAAGGGCCTCAACCAAAACAGCTTTCAACTTGGCCAAACATGATACTTTCTTCCCTTCTGCCTTGGTTACCATGCTCAAGCCCCAAAAGAAAACTGCCACTCTCTGACACTTCAACTAAAAAATAGCCTTGCCGTGCCCCTGCCATCTCTAAGCCTTTCGGCAAACTCCCACTTAGACCGTCCGCACCACCGAGCCACTTGATCCCATCGAGAAAGCGCTTCACATCTCCCCGACCATGAAACACATGCTGCTGCTTCAATTCCAACATGAAGTCGCGCTGCACGTTTTCTGGTCGTCGAAGAACCTCCTCCTCAGGCTCACTAGTTACAATTTCCAACTTCTCCAAAGTGAAGTGCTTCTCCAAAGTCCCCCTCGCAGCATCATCTAACATCACATGGTGATCCTCCGAAACCTGCACATCTCCTACAAGCTTCTTCACAGCCTCCCAGGACCAAGACACCAACCCTTCAGTGAACTGCCCCCACAAATTTGTCATCATTGTGGCAATAAGAAAAGGCTCCCACAATGATACAACCCCTAGCACAGTTGCAGGGGAAGGCTCTGAAAGGGGAGTGCACATACCCGTGTCTGAAACAATTGTGACAACAGATAGATGGGAATCAAGGGATGTGTCTGAAACAGTTGTGCCAACAGGTAGATGGGAATCGCGGGTTCCGAAATGGGGTGCTCACATACGACTCTAGACAGGTGGGACAATACCCTGATGGGAAGGGCCCCAAAACGCTCGCGTAAGTGTTGGTGTCTGGAAATCTTGAGGTTATAATGCAATGCAAAACCCCTCAGGTCCATAACAATTCCCTGGTACCCTGCGCCTCAGACAATGCTTTGAGATCTTTTCCTTCCCAGGGCCCACACAGAGCGGGCTCTGCTTTCTCCAACAGGCTCTTCAATGCATACAGAGCCATGCTGCCTGGAACCCTCTGGCTCACTGATCCCAAATTTGCTGCAGTTGCCCAACACGTTCATGCGATTGACGGCGATGCAACAATCCAACCTTCAAGTGGACATACTATACATGTAAATAATTAAGGCACCAAAGCTTGCAGTCTTGGAAGTGACACAACATTTCCTTTTCTTGAAGAACAGTAAGCATTCTGTGCACAAGTTGGACTGTCTGCATCCCACCCCCCACCAACCGCCTCTGCAAGCTTCATCCAAACCTCTTCCGGACACAGGGCACGTTTTCCTACAAACAGATATTTTCGAATCTACCTTGATACCACTCCCCTCTCGAAAATGTCATACTGTCTCTATAACGCCGTTCCAAAGGAACCGGCTACCGATGTCCTCTTTCCACAAATACAACTTAGATCTTCCGCCCTCCAGTTGTTCCCCTTTTTGCCACCTAACATTCCTGCGTTGCTGGTTTCTCACTCGCCGCTCCAGGTTTAATCACACTTGCTGCAATTAGATGAGTAATCTTCAACATGCTGCTACCCAACATTGCAAACCATGCGGCAAGCGACAGCCCATTGTCAAAAAAAAGCCTATACTGTACTCTCCTAGAGCTTCAGGACCCCAAGAATTTGTACGTTTTTTTCAAAATTTGGTGTTGTCTAATTTCCAGGGAAGACCCGGTTTGTGCCAAACAGATTGGTCTCCACCAGGCAGAACCCATCAGATATGAAGTTTGAAGAACCCATTTCTAACCTTAGACTTTTCACTGGCCTACTTGTCTTGAAGTTCTTGAAGCTCTACCCTTCCCATCGTGAAGCACCGCTACTTCTGCAGGCACTCCTTGATAAAGGCCTGGACAACCCCACCAAGGTCACTAGACACTTCAACCTTGGTGAACACCACTTGCACCACAGCATGCAATGCCTTCAAAAAATCAGCACCCGCCACCTCACGATACACTGGACTCTCTCGAATGTAGCCTCGAGACTCATCTTCAATCACCTTCCACTCACAAATCTCAGCCAGTTTTTCCTCAACGGCCACGTATTGCCGGTCAGCTGACACATCCACACCTTCTCAGCCACATCCACAGAGCCAGGAGCCGGCAAGAATGTCATTGCCACATGGTCCCTACCCCGCGGTGGAGCAGGCATCTGCCCCAGACGAAATGGAGCTGTCGTCGACTGCACTGTGAACTCCTCAGGAACTTCATCCAGCACCACATCACTAAACCATACTTTAATCTCCGGGATCACCAAGTTCTCCTCCTTCACCCGCCAGTTGAAGTAATACTGGATATGCTCCAAGGCAAAGCTCAGGGTATCTGTTTCCCCGCCAGCATACAAGCACGGACGCCAAGGACTTTGGCGAGGGAACGCCCAAGCGAGCTGATACTGCTCTGCCTTGGACACAAAACACAAAACTACCTAAGAACCAAAACTATCCCAGCTACACTACACATCCCAACTTCCAACAAATCCTGCGGGCAACCTTTACCCCTGACCACAAAGTCCATACCAATTGTGGGTAGCACCGCTCGAAAAATAACAGAAAGGGGGCCAAAAATTTGCATACCAGTTTTGGCCCTCTCAACCCTGGTAGCCCCCCTCGAAAAATGACAGTTGGAGGGCCCAAAAAACCGGAGCCTTCAAACAAAGTCCACACCATTTGTGGGTAGCCCCCCTCGAAAAAGACAGATCGGAGGCCCAAAAAATTCCATACCAGTTTTGGCCCTCTCAAATCTGATGGCCTTCCTCGAAAAATGACAGTTGAGGGGCCCAAAAAACCGAAGCCTTACAACTCGCATGGGTGCTTTGCTTCACGAACACTCAAATCCACAACAAGCCACAAGATCATCCAGGGTCTGGGGACCTGCAGCATTGTCCTTCAAAGAATCTGCCAAGAACTTGCCCAAACTCGCTTTCAGCTGGTACAACACCGAAGGCATCTGAGCAGTGCCCTTCTGATCCATGCCCAGTGCGAACACTGGCTTCTCATCTTCGAAGACACTCGATACTGCACTACCACGTGAAGCATACTGCCAAACTACAATCTCCACAGCATAGCCCGCACCAACCCCCTTGGAGGAACCTCCGCCACCACTCTTGCGACGTGGGCGCATGAATGGAGACTTTGGCGGATTCACCGGCCGCTTCACACCTTTGCCCGTAGACCCACCTTTCACTGCTGGGCCAACAATCATGCACTCCTCATCTTTGTCCTCCACTGACATTACCCTGACGCACAGAACACAACTTGCGAGCCTACAAATAGACACTCGAGCCATAGATTTTATTGCAGTTCTCTTTCAATCTTATTTCACAACAACAGCCGACGTTCGCGTATGCGACTCATTCGACGTTTTGGAGTACCGTGCAGTCTGTGCTAAGTCATGTTGGGTCTCCAAAAGAAACGGGCCAAGCATGGACAAGCACCACTATCATTAAGCTGAGACTGAGACGTTAAAAATTAGGAGACGCAGCACGAGGCACGTCCTTACGCCATCGTCTTTGCGATTCGTACGATAATCGTGAATCCATGGAGTTCATGTTGCCTAGAGTCTTGCAATTTTAGGTGACTGTAAAGCCATGCCTGTCATACCCATCCCAAAATATTTGTGCGTAGTACGTACCATAATAATCATGGAACATTTTGTATTTATTACCTGTACATACATTTACTTACATACACGAGTCATATGTCTGTAGTAACAATAAAAATATATACTTCTATAACTTCCATAATAGTCATAAATCACATCCAACGTGCACTGCACACACCTGCGTTCTCACTATACCGAACCTTCAGACTTTCCTTCCACAAGGCGAAGGACGGTGAGGGGAAAACTGATGACCGACCTGGGTCGAAGCACTGCTCCGATGTTCAATGTGGTTCGCACATTACACAGAAGCAACTTGCGTTGAAAACCTCACTTCACAATGACATAAACAAAAAACAAAAAAAACATCGAGATACATCCAGCCTTATCATGGTTGCTCACCATCAAATTTCCAAAGCGGCCTCCAGTAAGGCAAACGTCGTCTTCAAGCAGAAAAACTGACATATACTGTCTGCACGAACCAAGGGAATACATCTGTGGATGCTGCTTGGAACAATGCGCACCTTGCATTTCAAGTCGTAGGATCGGTCCCTCAATCTCTATGAGCTCGACATCACCTACAAAACTGTCGGACGAAGGACTTGACCTTTTTGCTTGGTTTGTTGGTTTGGGAAATCCTCAACAAATTTATTTTAACACTTTGGCGAAAAAGACCACGGGGACAACATTTTTCCACCACAAAATCTAAGGAAATTGGTCTGAAGAGTCGGCCTGATTCAAGGTTCATGACCTCCATCTTTCTGAAGATATGGTCGAAGTTCATCAAGTACCGCCCTTGCAGAAACAAAGATCTTCGCAGATATCACCGCGGTATAGACAAAAATCAATGCTATCTGAGATGTATACGCAAAATGAGTTTGAATGATGCAAAGTAAAATGAAAGTATGATATTATACCAAACTTTCATAAAAACCAGGAACCTGCAATGGCTTGCAATCAACAAAAGACAGCTCACAGCTTCACGGCAAGCTTCTCAACGTTTTCTTCTGTCAGTGGCAGTGTCGGCTTTCCTTCCAAAAAAACGAAGAAAAGTCACCCTGGAAATCCAATCCCTCTCAAAAGACTGCGAAACAGTAAGCAATCAATTTTCCAAAGTTCTCCCCAAGACCATGGAAGCAACCACAACTCATCCCCAAAAACAATAACTGCTATTGTACGCAAAGAAAAACTCTCCCCACTCCCTCCTTGCTGCACACCAACTTTGAAAGGTGACTCAATTTCTGCATTGCGGCTCATCCTGCATCCAGTTGAGAACTTCAGGAACAATGGGATGTTTGGCTGGACGTTGGTAACTGCTTTGTATTTGGCTTATAAGCCACTCAAAAATTATGGATCCTGTGTAAGTTGGATGGTACAAACCCGGACCCCCAAGGAAACGCCTGCCTTCGTCTCTGTAAGGCTGCGGCAACAGAACCTGGGTGTGTAGGTGGCATTAAAACATCTCGATCGACGATATCATATGGACATGTCTGTCCTGTTTTACAAGCTACCCAAAGGAAATAGATACGTATCCCACCAGAAATGGTCAAAAGCGACTCAAAATGGCTTTGCTTTGAGGGGATAAGTCTCCTTCTTTGGATATCTTCTTGAAGCAACATTTATGCAAAAATATCTACTAAGATTATGAGCACCTAAGCTGAGTTTTCAGAGAACACAATGCTTTGAAAGAGATCTCTTGAAAAACAAGTTGAAACCTGCGAAAGCCCGCCATTCAACAAAGAAGACAGTCAACAATCAACGCTTCCGCGTCAACCCATATAATTAAAAATCCAGGAGAAACACATCTGTAAAAGAGGTGTCTGAGTGGCAGACCCACAAATGCCAAAGCTGCCGGCTGAATTCAGTTTTGAACCATGCTTTCGGCGTTGGAAAAGAGTGCGGCGTTGGAAAAGAGTGCGGAATGGTCAAGTCTTCTCTTTGGGGTCGGCGGCATGGGCGGTAGCCCTTCAATACCATAAATATAGATATAAAATGATATAAATAGACCGTGTGGTTTTCAAACGTGTTCAGACTCATAAATCCCAACATGTGAAGGTTCGTCTGGTTTTATTCTTATCAAGACTGCAAATTCACATTAGAAATAAGAAATGCGAATCCATTCATTGCAACATATCCAATAGCCTCTGTTTTGGCGATGTTGTCCACCAGGACCTCGTCAAGGTTGTCCACAAAGCCAGGCCAACGTGCCTTTCCAAAAGGATTGGAATTCAACAAGGCCTTGTCGTGCAATGGTCAACTATGACACTCTCCAAATAATGCACAAAAAAATGTAACATCCTTGGTTTGGAGGTATTCACACAAATAGCACGCATGGAATATCGCATATCAAAGCGCCAAACCACACTAGCAAAACAATGCTCAACGATAACCATTAGTGAAACATGTCAAACAAATGCTTGTCTGTCACTCGCTTGTTGGCCTCAAAGTAATTCTCTAGAGTCTCTGGAAGCAGCTCGCTCCCGTGAGATAGAGCTGGTGGCTGCGCCATGGCTGTTTCTTTGGCCGGGGCAGCAGCCTCCATAGGCAACAAAGCCAACCAAATGCACTGAGGTACACTGGTACAGCTGCTGGAATTTGCTGCAGCTGAACAGCTGAACAGCCCCTGCCTTGCAAAAACGTATCCTGAAAGCTGGGCGACAATGAAAGGTTTGCAGGATAAAACTAAAACGCAATTTTCTGAAGTAGCACCTTTGAATCCATGCATCAACCAGACTCAATGCGTTGCTATCCATGTTATTCTACTTTGCCATTTATTCGGTTTTCAAATCTTCTATACTGAGATCTTGCTATGTGACTTCAGACCCAGTTGCACTAAAGCACCCTTCTTTCCCCGCCTCTCAGCTATTTGCTGGTAGGTCCAAATGCCATCGCTTCGAGGAAGCTCACCTTGCAAGGATGTGATTGACCGTCTGTTCATTGCGGCATGGCATGAAAAACGAGACCGAGAACTGCCTTCAAAATCAAGAACTTTCTAGAGAACAAAAGTCCATCTCATGCCCGTCCCATCCCACCATCTGCTGGTTTTGAGCTTCTAAAATTACAGTTTGGGGCACATGACTAGACCAACAAAGACCAATAAAGCAAAAAAAAATCTTCCGCCCGGGGCACACTGCAAGTTCGGGAAGTCAGACTCAAAGGGATGTCCCAACCCATCGTCTTGCGCCAAGCTTGATGTTGAAAGTCCGCCTGCAGTTTGAGGTTGACAGGAAGCAGAACAACACACAAAACAAAGTGAGTAATACTGCGTTAGGATATTGTAACATTCTAATGAGACAGTTCTAGGTGACCAAAGCAAGTCGTTGCGTTATTCATGCAATCATTCATGCACATGGTGACCTTCTTGTCAACTTGAATTGAGACTGTGAGCCATACCATTCTTCTTCCCTGACGAATCTGCAGAAACCTGCAAACAAATCACGCCTGCGGCAATCCAATGGTGAGTCAGCAAGTTGGCCTGTGTCACGTTGAAAATATTTCACAGCTGTCAGGAGATCATATGGCATCAGGGAATTGTGTTCTTTGGCAATTTGTGACACTGTTCTATGGAAATAGCCAGCATGATCTGACATACTTGGCGAAGAGTATCTGATAATATGAATAATCGATCTGTACAAGGCGGTGTATTCGTTGCTCGTGCAAGGTCATAATGGTCATATCATGTCATATCTAATGGCCTCCTCGGCGACATTCTCAGCTTGGCAGTGAAATCCGGGGACATGAATCAACGGGACAGCTGTGTACAATGCGCAGTAGGCCAGGGATATGGCATTGGAGCCAGTATATGGACATGTCCTTAGAGAAGCAAGAGTTCAAAAAGAGGACAACAACATGGTCTGAGAGTCTCAGCCTTGGTGCCTTGTGATTTTTGGATATTTTTGGTCACATGCACAGGAATCGAAGAAAATGGCATACTTGGAACTCTGCCCTTCCTATCGGTTAAGTATATACTTGTCATTGCTTCTCAATGCACCATTCCGGAAGCTGTAGGAGCCTCTCTGTCTGAACCCTGAATCTTGAATTCAGCATCCGAAAGCAAATTTACTTAAATCTGAAGAAAATTGTGGCGAAGTGTCTTGCACGAGGCATGCTGTGACAGAAGTGCCAAAGCACTGCGGCTCATGACAATAGCACTATCCGTGCAGGGGACATCAAAGTCATAGACCTGCCACAGGAAATTTCACACGCCCCTGCATGCCAAGATTTTGTTTCACTTTCATGTACTTGTGCGATCTGCAACCGCCATTGATAATTTGTATCCATTTATCATGTTGACAGCTGGCAGCTCCACAGTATAGTCAGGGCCTCTGTATCTGAAAGAACCTAAGTTTCTCATTGTCCGATGGTTTCCAACACTGCAGATTCACAACCAAAGCGGCTTGAAGCAGGCAAAGCCTAGGAATTGTAATGCATTTAAGAAACGGCACTGAGCACTGAAATGCAGAAAGTCATGGGAAACAAAAGGATTTTATAAGATTGCCTGCAAGGAGCATGAGCAAAGATCACTGGATGGTCGTCTCGCGAAGCATGACCCGCCAGGAAATAGTACAAGCGTGCTGTGTTGACATAGACATCATCGCCAAGGATGATGAGCCAGCGCATGTCGTTTGGCAAACCCCCAGTGGAATACATTTCTTTCACCTGGTTCATCCAAATCATCAAGCCTCAGAGTGATTTGGGTGGGAGGGTAGTTCAGAGAAAAACACCCTCATCTTTGCTGCCAAAATACGAGATATCGCAACACCATCTTTGTGGCCTGCATCCCAACACCAAATCATGGCAAAGACGACAGATGCTTCAAGACACCCTGGATGGTAATCTCTTTAATTTCAATTCCAAACGCACCTCGCGGCGATCCGTCGTTCATGACCACCTGGAAGCTGTGAGGCAAACCTCACGCTTCGTTGCATCGAAGTGTCACATATCAACAGATCTACAAATCTCATCAAATGGCCACACTGCCCAATTTTTGATGCCAAGCCAAGCCATAGAATTCTGAAGCTAAAAAGAAGTGCTAAGTGTTATTCAGCATGATCTCATGAAGGGATACAAGTGCTGAAAGTGCTGGTACCATCTGGCACCTGGGATCAAGCCGTCCACCAAGTAGATGCGATTTGCTGCCTCGATTCGGAGTGCATACCATGAGATACGCTCAGGGTCGCATAGCAAGCTCCCCTCAAGTGCCAAGTGCAAGCACAGCAGCAAAGCATTTTTATGATCTACTGTAAATGCTGTTATATACTTATGCAATACATGAAAAGGTTCGCGTTGCAAATCAGCATATCTACAGTGGGTGCATGTCAACATTGCAAGATATCGAATCAAGTCCGCGTCATTATATATTATGATTTTGCAGATGTGCGGCTCCACATAATCACAACGTCTTCCAAAAAACATGAAACTTCTCCACCACAAAACCCGCACTGGCAACCTAATGTTGTCTATTCCCCCTTTTTATTTACAAGAGGGTGCCGCCAACTCAATCTGTCACTTGGTTGCAGGCTTCATCAATGATATGATATAAGCCTACAATAGCTATCAGCTATCGAAAAAACACCAAATTTCCTTCAGGCACATTTGATGTCTTACAACATACAAGTGCATTCTATCTGCTGAGGGCCCACTTAATGACTGGCTTCTTCACTGACAAACTGTAACCGGACCCACTACAAATTTGCTTTCAAAGCCAAAGGACGCAAAGGACATGTTCTCACACTTACTATGTATTGCAACAACTTGCTGTAAGAAGATGCTGCTGCAACTAGATAAGCGTGTGTGCCAGGTAGAGGAAGCATCTGGATGACATCTCAAATCTAACCCGTGAAACCATCTTCTTTCAAGCTGCACTGTGCATCCACGTTCTCTCCATGCGCACTGCATAGTCCGCCCTAGAGAGCAGGCTCAAACTTGTATGAATATTTGAATATCCGTCACTAAATCCACACACTTTGACTTAGACTGAACTTCAGCAAACATCTGCTGTTGCCAAAGGTGCAGGTGGCTGACCGGCTGTCCTAAATAGTTTCTGATACTTTGTGCCGTGCAACTGCAGAAATGTGTCTGAAGCAAGGCAAATCTGTACAGTACATACAGCCCTGTCAGAAAGCTGAAGTACAAGCGAAGTGCTGGTGTCTCTTGTGGTTTTCCTACACCCAACACCTTTGATGACTGCAAGCTAGATGTCCAAGCCTCTCCAAGGATGCAACAACCACAAAGGAAATGTGTCGCATTCCAAGGTCCTTGCCACGATCCAGAGGACAAGTTGAAACAAAGTCAATTTGAAAGACGTAAGATGCCCTTCCTGCCTGACCGTATCCTACGGTAACTTGGCAAATAGAAAGTGACTACAATAGCGTCAATGTCAAAAGATAACCATCTGCTTTGCTGCTCTTAAACCAAGGCATTGCCCTATATAATCCTGAACTTCCAGCTATTGCCACTCGTTTTTTTTCGCGGCCGAATCCTTTCCTCATCAACATGTAGCAAAGGACCACCTAAAGAAGGCAATGATGTGAAGCGCTGGTAGTCTGCCAAACTCCAAAATCCTAAGTCAAGTTCAAGAATCAAATGCAATCAAAGCTGCGCTAAAATCTCACAAAAAACAATTACATTGAGCACCATGCTTTACCACGATGAAATTCAAAATCAGAGATCTGAAAGAGTTCTTGAACCCCCCTCCTTCCTGGCTGGTGAAACTCCGTGTGTTCAAAAAACCCCTGCTAGAGGTTTTTGCTCCAACTGCTTAGCCATGGTGCTTTCGAACCGTGCAGCCGTGCCCCAAAAGCAGCTCCTTTGAGGAAAGCTTTAATTCCATGGGGCAAAACCACTTGCAATGAAAGAAATCTCTGAAAGATTATGTTTCCCAATGTCTCTAGCTTGCGGGAATCAAGCAGCCATCTGCATTTCATTTCAAAAAGTATGTTCCACTCTGTGGGAGGTCTGTCAAAGTTCTTGGAAGATAATGTGATCAAGCAGGCAAAACACCATGGAATCTCTCACATCTCCTGTTGTCCGCACCATCAGCAGCAACCAGCGGCAGCCAGAGTTGCCATGGCAACCACATCGTCGCTGCTTGAAGACCATGGACATCCAAAGGATGCAGGGCCCAGCCCCAAGCCAAAAGTATTTTGAAAGTAGTTAGCTGGAAATCTTGCCCCAAGCCCTATACTGGAAATCAAAGTTGCATTGCTTTTGATTCCTTACTATGCCAGTTGCAGGATTCTGAAAATGTGGTCGGTGGTCGGATCTTCCCGTGGCAAATCTCTTGCCTGGTTTCAAAAATCGTACATTCATCATCATTCATCTACAATCTACATTCGATTCTTGGCTGCAGATGTCTGAGGAGCCGTTTTGCGCACTCTTATACCTGTTCATCCTTGCTGTTTTTGGCTAAGGATCCCCACATTTTCAACAATTCTTCAGCAACCAATACCTCAAAGCGGGGCCGAACTTTTGAGCTAGAGGTACAAGAACAACAGCCATGTACTTGGATTGACCGGCTAAAAGAAAACCCCATACAACATGCTTTGGCAGGAGTTGAAGTCGCATTTTCTCCAGGTCTAGGCTGTGTTAGCTGGCAGTGATTTGTTAGAACATGATTTTATATCAAAATGCGAGCCTGTCAGCCCAGCATTGTTAAAACCAAGGCGCCGTTCAGTTTGCCTCTGGAAAACAGCCACATCAGGAGCGGAAAAAAAGAAACAGTGTATAGCATATCATTAGCACAAGTATGCATTCCATCAATATCATGACGGCTAACGGCAATGGAAATAATAGAAGATATTAGAAGATCATATGAGGTCGTTCTATACATGCACCGTATAGCTGTATAGCAAGTAAAAAAAGGAATTTGGCCCAATCATCAGCTCGATCAATCTCCCTACAATTTTGGAATCATACAATCCAATCAGGTATTCTATGGTATTCTGTTGGCCTCCATTGCTCAATATTTTCTTGACATACTCATACAATGCATTTAGCGGCTCAGTTTCAGAAAGACTAACACCTCTCCGCAGCTCTTGAGCCAATGTGAGAAAGGCTGTGCTCCAAAATTAAGCCAGAAATTATTGGCCCATGAATCAGCACCACCTACCGGTTACCAATCAATGATTGAAGGTCCTGCAGGTTAAGCCTTGTCACTGGACCTTATGCAGGTGTGGTCTAAGCAGGCAATAGTCTAGGGTTGATGGACCCCACATTGAAACAACCCAAAGTTCTCAACTTACAAGTGCCCAGTTTCACCGAAAGTGCTTTCGAAAGCGCAAAGTGCAGTGTATCACACTGTAAGCAAAGAGTGCAAGGCAACTTTGGCCAAGTCTCCGGCAGAGATCGAGTGGCATAGGTTACGTGTCATTTTCTAGAATCGATTCTTATGGATAAGCCTTAGCAAACCTCTGTCATGGTTACTTAACATCTGACAAATGTGGGGAGACAAAGAGACACAGTCTGAATAACCTGGAAATCCAAATCTCTGAGAGTTCATAAGAGTTTCTTTAGGTGAAGCTTCAGATTCATCACAAGTTCACCACTCAATCGGTAAGTTAACATTGATCTCCATTGATCTCCATTTTGCATTTGCTCAGATTCATTGGGCAGGATGACTGTCCATGCGGCGCGTCAGGGCATCATCGGGATCTCGGCACCATGTGCTCGTTCTGGGTAGTAACGCCTCAAGAGTGTATTGGTAATTGATAGGTGATGCGGGAGTTAGTAGAAATTCTACCAGAGACAAACAACAAACAACCAGTGCCATCATGGCGGGGGCTCATCCTTCAGCCATTTCGCTTCTGCGATGCTGCCATGGTTAGACAAACATTGCATTCAACTGTGCTGCCACGATGTATCAAACTGAACTTGGTCGAGAGAAAATATGCCCAAAATGAATCGCATCTCATCACTTCTCTTGACCCTTCTAGAACCTTGAAGCTTAAGGCTTTCACGCTTTGCCACATACCACTTCGCTGTGATCCTAAGTCATACAGAGCAGCTTTGATGCTAGGTAAGGCCATGGTCTATTAACGCCATGGTCTATTAACGCCGTCTAAGCATGTTTGTATGGAGTACAGTATATACAAAAATCCTGTCGCCTATTCAACAAGTGACACGTGTGATCCGAATGTGCATTTGACAACGCACCTCTCAAAATATGGAGCAGCGAATCAAAAAGACTGTTTGCACGTCGCCAATCCATTTCATCTCAGCTAAATAGGATCCCGGACCATTCGCCGAGACGGTGACAAGCTGCGGCCTGAACCCAGCACTTGCCATTCATCTTCACATACAAACGAGTTGTCTATTCAGAAGGATGGACAGGTACAAAGGACCAAAGGACAAAAACTGACCAGTAGAACTGTGAAATTTAGCTGTTGATGTTTTGGATGGCACACTCCTTCACTCTCTACACTTCGCGTGTACAAGCTTGAACCAGTAGAATAGAATGATTTGGAGACCGGTGTTTGAGACAGGATGTGCCTATGATGACTTCCAACAGAATGGAAATTACTTCGGGAAATGAAGTGTATGGCCACTGTCATCGCACTGCTCCACAGCACCTGCAGCTGCAGGTACCAACTCACTTCGAGTGCTGCTCTGCAAAGCAAAAGGTGCCGGCGCCGGCGCCTCAACATGCGCTCTGGTGCAACGGATTCATCGCCTTGCTGGGCCTACTAAGTCACTAGAGATCCATCCTGTGGTTTTGTCATCAGTGCTACAACCCCCAAAGGTAGCATCCAGGCCGGGGCCGTTGCCTGTAGCACAGTCGTTGGATACGACCTGGGTGGTGTCAGACCCGACTTGCATCAAACAGATGAGGCAAATGCTGCTTGAAATAGTCGGCCACTGCCTTGAAGATGAAGATGTCCAAAGAGTATAAGCATAGAGTCAGTCCGCAAATGTCCATCTCTACAACGTGTTATTAACATAGGGGGCAACCCATACCAGCCGGTACATCCCTCCAGTTGCCCCAATTCCCCAGTGTCTTTGGACTCTGAGAAAGTGACACCACTCTTGCCTGGGATGCTGGAAGAACCTGTCAGCTGGGGTCACATTGTTCAAGAACTAAGCCTGAGCTGTGCCTGAAGAACCTTGTAGCACCAGTCACCCTTTGAAATAATCATCTGCAGGGTTCACAACAGGGGACAAAGAACTGCTGCAACGAGATTAAATAGTACCCATATGATAAAATACTGTACTATCAATCTATAATATAGTATCATAAGCTTCTCGGAACTCTTACATATCAAGTGGATGTCAGGCATCACCTGACAACTTTGCTCAGATCTCAGATCGGCACATCCCGTCACTTCGACCCACCAAGAATCCCACTGCTGGTCTGTAGGTGACAACCCTTGGTGAGGTTCCTCCTGCGTTTGCAGACCTGGCATGGATTCCATCTTCCCAGTCATTGCCATCCGAACATCTCAACGTCCAAACAACAAATAACCAATCGGATATCAAATCAGCCCGGCAATAAGTTTTTATCTGACGATATACACCACTTCAACATTCGAGCCTCACAGACGGGCTGACTACACCAGGCAAAGACGGGGAAGAGCGCGCGATGACGCGCGGCCTCCAGTGGTACCGACTCTTAGGCAACAAAATCGAGATCCATCAAGCTTCAAAGTCGTCGGCTTGAGGCCCTCATCGGCTTTCAAGGTTTTCTTTTGGTAGACAACAAGTGTTTACATCAACTTTGAAAGAGCCAGCCCCTGCTCCCCTTGTACCTTAGTCGAGTCTCGTCCTTCAGGAAAATCGCAAAATGAGAGCAAAATCGCAATTGCGAGCTGTCCCGGGTCAAGTGCTGTGAAAGCTAAAGAGACTAGCGGAGTATCGCTAGGTTGCTGCAAATGGCATCTCTCACACTCAGCAAAAACCGAAACTTCAAGACAGCGAACAAACTTCTTCCGCGAGATCAATGAATCTGAAGTGTCATGAGAAGTATCCAATCCACATAACTAATCTAATCCCAATCAATTTCGGACTGCTGTCCTCGAGATCCTCAGTGTCCGAGCCAATCGCCTCCGCACGATCATGCGGCCGTCTTGCAAGTTTACACTTTTCAATGACTAAATTTTATGATTGATGACTGGTGGCATCTTACTTGGCGAATATCCTTATCTCTCTGCCCTCTGTGATCAGCTGACAAGTTGTGGACCCACTGCCTTGACTTTGGAATTGAGGTCGTGTGTATGGCCATCAATTGCTTCCTTGGCGTCAACTTACGCATCATTCAGCGTGGTATCGCATAGGCAAAGACTTTGATGCTAACTGATAGGTTAAAGATGCAACCTGCCTAGCGTTTCTTCCACAAAGAGGTTTATTGCTTCAGGTCTTGCAAATAAAAAGACACAGCTTCCGACCAACACTTTTCGGCAGGACCAAGGCTAAAGCCCAGAGGTGTTTCATCTCCAACTTGCGCTCCTCCATGTCCTATCAAGGCGTCATGCTTGTCATGCTTCACTGACCCGATTCATCCGGAGCCAAAGTCCCTTTTCCCGTGGAGCAGCTGTGGAAATCTGTAAAACGAGGTCTTCGTTCTTCATCGGTGCCAAGCACACGCGGTTTCAATTCTTCTTATTATTCTTCTGAGGAGGAATGTATGTTTGATCTATTGTTGTTCAAATCTGTTCAATTACCTGTTGGCATTTCATTGTGTTTCAGTTATCCCTGCAGATCAACCACAAGCTCCCGGCACTGCGTCACTACACGGTTTGACGGTTGCACTTCTCGCCTTTCGGATCAGAACATCAAAGATCCCAACCTAGCAGAATTGCAATTGGCAGTAAACCAACCAAAATTCATCAAATGCTATGCAAATAACTGGTGGATAATGCTGGTGGTTTGCTATCCCAAGAAACCAGCATCCCAAACCACCACCAATGCGTGAAAAAAGAAGCTAAAGGCACAAAACCCACAGCATACCAAACAAGTTTTGAACACAAGTGGGCCATTTGAAGCCACCTTTGCTACAACTCAAACCAAACAGATTTTTTTTCGCAGGATCGGCGCACCGTTCTCTGCAAAGAGTCCACCTCGGACTGTCAACTCGTGCGACCAATTGATGCTAAGGTGTAGGGAGTCTCTAGTGTAGTTACGCAACATGTATAATAGATTACATATGGAACTGCAAAGGCAAAGAGTAAAATCTTGCTGAATGAAGCTGGGAAATGCACCAAACTTGTCCGAAGGTGATTTGCGAGGTCACTGCGGTGCTCGGATTCCCTGCGAGTTCGGATTGCGTCTCGTGGTGCTTGTGTCGTTCCTGCGTCTCCCGTCTGACCATCTCCTGAGACCATTTCCAGCCAGCATGGGATGTGGCATGGTGTTTGAGCTTTGGTAACTCGGAACAGGAAGATTCACACGTCTTTCGGGATCCTTCATGATATTCAAAAACTGGGCCGTTCCTCCCGTTCCTTGCTTTAAGACGCAACAGGAATTTCTATAACATTAGTTCTACTATACTTTCTTTTTCATTGTGTAGCTATCAACTGCTATGGAAAACTTCGATCGATGCTGTGCACAGATTGTCCTCAATCTGCAGCCGTGCTGCTTGTTCCTCCTACAAATTTGATGTTTCAATATTTTTCAATGATGAACGTTGCTATCACCACCATTCATCACTCATCCTGCTTGAAAGATCTTCCGTTGTAAGTCCAAGAGCAATGCTCTTTGTCACTCAAAGATGCTATGATCCTAGACGTCCAGGTTTGACTAAAAGCATCAGCATGCCACAAATCTTGCCTTCTCCATCAAGTCCAGGCGCTCCGCTACCCCCGCATGCTTTTCGTGCAGGGCCTTGCACTCAACCACGATTCAAAACCGGTGTCTAGGACAACACAATCTGCAAACCAATCGAAACAAAATCGACAACTACACGGAGAACGCAGTCAGCCGCACCTTCATCCCTTGGCCATGCTCCTGGGAGATGTTTGACTTCCAGAGCAACTTTACTTGTCTTGTAAGCCCATATACTGAATAGAACGGAAACTCCGGCACCTTGCTTCACGAACCAAAGTATCTGCTGCCCAAACAGCACTGCTGCCCAAACAGCACTGCTCCAACCCTTTGCGATCAAACAGAGCTCCTCGATGGTCTTTTTGTGTTTATCCTCGGAAAACCGACTTCTGAGGCGGCGACCTACTACACAAACGTTCCCTATTTATGATTTACGATGTTGGTGTAGGAAAAGAACATCAAAAGCCCTTATGACAATCAGAGGTCTGCATACAGAGTCTTTGTTCTATAATATCTTATTAAGGTATGAAAACAGACTTGGAAATACTGTCAATACTGGTGTGATCCGTCCAAATCAAATCCTTCCTTGACAAGCGACAGCATTGTCTCCGATCAGCAATTCTACGAACTTCAAGCGCTCCTGCAACACTGCATGAATTTCATGGCAATTTGTCGACAGATTCTCGCCTGTAAGACCCACTGTGTTGAGATTGAATGCGAAGCTTCTAGGCTGATTCGCAAGGATACTGATGGCATGCTAGAGCCGACCATAGTCTTGTTTTACTGCTTGGGGCTGCCATGGTGAAATACTACTGTGGTGTGTGAGCAGTCATCTGTCTCAAATTGTAGAGAAACCAACCAAGCCAAAGCTGGCCCGGATCGGCTGACGCAACCACTTTGCTTGTTCGAGATATTGCCATGCAGCTATCCTCCATGGAAGCATGTCGCTCTTCCTTCTGTTTTTGCCTCAGACACAACAATGTGTGGCAACCCCGTGGCTCAAGACCTTGTGGGATTGGTGTACAACTTATCCAGGGTGCCAAACACTGAGAAGCAGGAAGTAGCAAATTGAAGAAGAGCTGCCGTGCACGCGTGCGCGTTGACTGGATCGCACCCAGGCAAGATATGAAGCCTTGAGCAAATATGACCAAACTTGGTAAGTTTGAGTTCCAAACACGGAGACTTGCTCTCGAAGGTGTCCAGTGATGTGCAGAAGCTTCTCCTCACTTAGAACTCGGAAGTCCACATTTCGCCCAGAAAGGTCCACAAGTCCATCCAATGCTGTGGTCTCCCCAGTCCTCTCGGCTGTTCTTTTCATCTTGAAGCTTTCCATGCCTTGGAAAATCGTTTGACCGTTTGATTGTCTGGTCGTCTTGCCTCACCTCTTTGTGAACCAATCTATGCCAAAAGTTGTTGGTCTTTCAAAACAATAGACTCAATTGGCACTTCGCATTCAGGAATTCGGACCAGGCAAATCTTCAGTGATGCCAATACAAGAGCGATCCATAAATGACCTTTTTTGTCAGCATCTATTGGCAATGGAAATACAGCATCAAGCAGAGTCTGGGTCTCTTGCAGTTCTTGCATCTTCGATTGCATAATGGTGAGCTCCTGTGCATGGGTTTGGGGTTTCCTTTTGACACACGGAGGTTGATCAGAGCAGCCCAACGAGAGCGTGGCTAGCTATAGTGCGATGTACAACAGCGAGGTGGTTTCAACACCGGTTGCACACCCAAAGGCATCTACCAACAAAATATGAGAGTTTTAGTTCTGGATTTTGTCGCGTTTTGCTGTGGCTGTGCAAAAATGCAATGGTCCATCCGCGCACTTCCCAATTGCCTTGGCATGCTTGTCAGCAGAATCGCCAAGCATGCTTTCGAGATACTCGAGCCTCTCCTTCAGGAACCCATTGATGGCAGGACAAGTCATGACGATCAGACTAGATTCATATGACAAGGCGTTGCCTCAACTCAGTCAGTCCATGTTTGCCACAGCCAGGATAGCGATTGAAAACACTTTGCAATGGTGTTGATTGTGTCATTTCCTTCAGGCTTGGCCTTATCTGCAAAACATGATGCTATTTTCAGTCAAGGTGGACAAGTGGACAAATTAGAAGCTGACACTGACGACTCATTCATGAAGTTTATCCGCATATCCCGGAGCTATTGAGTGTAGGTACAAGTAACGACAGTAATTGGACTCCGACTGAAAGTGCAAAAAACCCAATGGCATTGCTCCTGCATTCCCGCATGGTGGCTTTGCAACTTGTTGGCTCCAGCATCTAACTTTGCATGCTTCGCCTGCAAGTTTCATGAGTTTGTCGCTTGCAAAGGGCCAAACAAGACAAGCAAGAGATTGGAAACTAGTCTCAAAATCTAAAGTAGAGTCAGTAAAATCGATAAATCCTTCCAATGCTAAACAAAACCTTTCCACACTGACTGCAGCGCCTTGAAATTCTCGAGTTCCTGTGGCAGTGGACTCTGTGAATTAGGAAGGAGTTTAAGGGCTAAAGCAGCTAGAGCAGCTAAGGCTGACCACCAATGTGCCGACTTTCTGTCCAATATCAACCAAAGTTGCTGCTACTCACATGCTGTCAGGCAACATGATAATTTCCTTCGGATATGTTCCTGAATTCTGCCTCCTCTTCTCTTCTAAACGTGTCATCATTGTGGCCTGCATGTGCTTTTCTGCGCTTTCACCCAGCACTTTCTCCAGATAGCCCACGCGTTCACCAAGCCTAAGCTGCCAGAATCACCAAACAACCTTCCGTTTGACCAAGTGTCACGTTGTCAAACTCCATGCTAAATCGACATGCTGAGGCCGGATCGACGTGTGCTTTGCATGAAGCTCGTGTGCCTTCAAAAGCAATTGAGAAATTCATAGCGGATTCTCAATTTTATGTGAAAACACACTGGGACCTTGTTCCGGAATTGCCACTGTTTGTGTTTTCAAGTGGATCATTGTCAATGCTTCTTTGTAGAAGAATTGCAGAGAGCTGCCATTGACGGGGATATTCTTGCAAGTTTGAAACGGGGCACCACGTCAAAGGACAAAGCATGATCATATCCAGGGATGAAAGGAAGGATTGATTGTACCTTTGCAAGGAAAAACGTTTGTTGACATTCACATTATTTGCAAACGACATCAAAAAAGTCCGTTTAAAGAAAAAACAATTATCAAGCAGGTCCAGTCCATACAAACTACAAGCAACAGTTTACAAGAGCGGCCTCCCCTGTCTCCCTCCAGGACCAAGGGGAGAGACCCGCTACTTTAGCTTGGAGAAACTGTGGGGATAATCGACACTCGACCTGGAAAACTTCGATACTTCGCAAGCCCAACATGCGCCCGTCCTCTCCGCTTCTCTTTTCATCGTGCAGCTTTCCATGCCTTGGAAAATCGTTTGATTGTCTGGTCGTCTTGCCTCACCTCTTTGTGAACCAATCTATGCAAATGCTGTTGGTCTTTCAAAACACTACACTCAATTGGCACTTCACATTCAGGAATTCAGGCAAATCTTCAGTGATGCCAATACAAGAGCTATCCATAAATGACCCCCATTTGTCAGCATCTATTTGCAAGGGAAATACAGCATCAAGCAAAGTCTGGGTCTCTTGCAGATCATGCACCTTCGATTGCATAATGCTGAGCTCCTGTGCATGGGTATGGGGACTATAGGACATCCACGTGAGAACCAGCAGAAAATTGGACAAATCCGAACACAAGACTGCATGCCATGTTGATTTGCGCCCGAACCTGACCAGGAGGTCGATCAAAGTGAGTTTAGAGTTGTCTCTACCCAAAGTGCACAAGGTCCAATACAGTGTATTTTAATGCGTTGGTCCATCCATGCGCTCGTCAATCTTCCCAATTGCCTTGGCATGCTTGTCAGCAGAATCGCCAAGCATGCTTTCGAGATACTCGAGCCTCTCCTTCAGGAACCCATTGATGGCAGGACAAGTCATGACGATCAGACTAGATTCATATGACAAGGCGTTGCCTCAACTCAGTCAGTCCATGTTTGCTAATGGTGTTGATTGTGCCATTCCTTCAGGCTTGGCCTTATCTGCAAAACATGATGCTATTTTCAGTAAAGGTGGAAAAGTGGACAAATTAGAAGCTGACACTAATGACTGATTTCATGAAGTTTATCCGCATATCCCATTTCATTGAGTGATGTTGAGTGTAGGTCCAAGTAATGCGAGTAATTGGCCTGAAAGTGCAAAATAACCCAATGGCATTGCTCCTGCATTCCCGCATGGTGGCTTTGCAACTTGTTGGCTCCAGCATCTAGCTTTGCATGCTTCGCCTGCAAGTTTCATGAGTTTGTCGCTTGCATGTCGCTTGCAAAGGGCCAAACAAGACAAGCAAGAGATTGGAAACTAGTCTCAAGATCTAAAGTAGAGTCAGTAAATTCGATAAATCCTTCCAATGCTAAACAAAACCTTTCCACACTGACTGCAGCGCCTTGAACTTCTCGAGTTCCTGTGGCAATGGACTCTGTGAATTAGGAAGGAGTTTAAGGGCTAAAGCCTGTCCAATATCAACCAAGGCCGCCTCTGCGCTTTCACCCAGAACTTTCTCCAAATGGCTCACGCGTTCACCAAGCCTGTGCCACAATGACCAAACAATCGATGGGTGTATCGATCATTCCTCTGAGGCTCCAGCGACCCATGAAGCTCGTCCTTTTCCCTGCATCACGGAACTGTACTTTCCCGAAAGGCCCGGCCCGCCGGAATGGTTTCGGGGGATCCCTCGCCTCTGGATCTGCATGAGGCTTTGCTCCTTGCCTGGAAGGTACGACAATCCATTGCAAAACATGCTTGTCTCCGAGCGCTTTCTATTTGTAAAGAACCATGAGACGGCCCATGCAGAGACAATAATTTTCACAAGTATCTATCTACAGAATTCTACAGAAAGAAGCAGCACCCGAGCTACTTGTACTTGCTTGCTCAAGTGCCTTTGTGCTCTGCCAGCGCCTTCTGATGGGCCTTGGACAGCACAGAAATTGAATAGTAAATGGTACTACTCAGCAAACATCCAGCCTGCTCAGGAACTGCCACTGTCGACAATAGCAATTATTCTAGACGCTGAGATCAGACTGCTTGCCAATGGCTTATCTCCGGGTGACCCCAACCTTCCTCAATGCTTCTTGTTCGCGCGAATGCTTGTCAGAAGAATCACCGAGAGCCTTCATTGGTTGTTCATACATTCATCAGACCATGAAGCCGGACACCAAGTTCAACGTAAAAGTCAGAGGCATGCAGGGAAACTGGAGGTTTTTGGTATCAAATTCACTGTTGACGACTGATGGTAGCGATATGAAGAGATATGGAAATCGATTGCAATCGGACAGCTTCTCTGAGTTTTGTATGAGAGAAGAATGTTTGTCGTATCGAGACACAGTCCCCTGTCAAACAACTCACCCCAAGAGCACCTTCTCTAAATAGTCAATCCTTTCTGCAAGAGTGGCATGATGCCTTGCTCGCAAACACTTCCAACATTGAGGTCCTTCCTTTCAACGTTCAATGATAGCAACATCATATTGTCGGTTTGCATGACCTTCTCGGCTGCATTGGGAAGTCCAATAGAATCGAGGACAAACCTGCAAACATCAGCAAACTAAGTACGTGACATCTCAAGGGCCTGCTTTTCACCTCGTAAGCAAAGATTCATCAAGAAAGATTTCCAAGCAGTCCATGACTTGAAATTACTAGTTGACTGAATATCTGAACACTTCTGAACGTCACACTCAGAAGGTGCCATTGCTGATATCTCAGAAACAATGAAGTGCAAAAATTATTCAGGGAAGCAGAAGTACAGAAACGCCTCCTCTCAGTTCGGAGTAGATGAATAGATTCAAAAACAAAATTACTACAATTTTTCATGAAATTTCGTCATGCTCCCTTCAGTGGAAAAATCTTGGCATCCTGGCTGGCAAGGTTGCCATGAGCTTTCTTCAGGCTCTCTAGAGATGCAACATGTGCCTGGCACAGTTTTTATTCTTGGAGCTTGTCAGCTCATCAATCGGAGAGGTTGGTTCCGCCACAGAAAAAGTTGATACTTCACACACCCAAAATGACCCTATATCATTATCTATATCATCTATATCATAATTCATATGTTCTATGTTCCTTCCATTTTCTATCCAAATTGTTTCAATCTCAAGATATTGGGGGTACATCACCATCATTATATAGCCTCGCGGGCCACTCGCTCCTCAGACACCTGACCACGCCTCAAGTGAAATCAATGCATAAAGTCCCTGTCAATCTTTCAAATTGATGCTAAGAGTTGAAGGTACTTGAAGGCCGATTTGGGAGGATTTCTTCGTAATTTTCCCGACTAGAATTGTGTTAGCACTTTAGGCATATCTGGAAAATGGAGGTTTATGAACTGAAGAAAGTCCTGTCTCTCTAACAAGAAGGATCAAACATGAACCACACTGGGGTTCCCAAGCATGGCATCCATCTTGGCCACTGCTGCAGCCAGCTCCTATGCCAAGTACTTCAAGTGATGAAAGGCAAACGAAGATGCAAAAAGCGGAGAGGCAAATAAGATCATTGCAGGTCGCTGCTTTAAAGGAACATTTATTTATACCGTATACCGGCAAATCACCAAGAAGGGGGACCTTGCAAAGCAATTTTGACATACTGGCCTTCGCGTGCTTCTCAAAAGAGTCTCCCATATGTTCTTCAATGTAGCCCATGCGATCAGCCAAGGAGGCATGACTGGCCTGCATGGCTCAACAATTAACATAAAAGTCTTCGAGAACTGGAACTGAAAGGAGGGGACTGATGAAAATGCATTTTGCTATATTATATAGGCTCTTATGATATGCAAAGATTATCTTTGGCACAATGCAAAAATGCTAAAAAGCTGTGCTCTCTCGGGTTGGACAACCAGTGAGTGGGAATATACAATCAAGAATAGCCACAAAGATGAGAAAAGATTATCTGAGCTAGCTAACATGGTTGCAACTTTGGCAAAGAAAGCAAGCATCAAAACTCAAAAAAGATACTGACACTTGATATCCATTGATATCCGATATACACTGACATTCAGCAGCACGCAATGACCGCCTCCCTCGCACGTAGCTCTTTTGCCAGCTTTTGTTGCGTGGCTTTGTGTTCTGCAATGGCCTTCACGGCAAGTTCTGTAGTGATACTTTTTCGGGTCAAAGGCATCCATGCAAAACCGCCCTCGAAAGGATTGTAAAACAATTTTGTCCAGAGAGCAGACATAGGAGATAGACATTATGAGTATCAGAAATTTGACGCTACAGTACTTCATACCTTGCGGCCTGTATGTGAATTTACGTAACCATTTCATTTGGCAATGACAGGACCAGCTGACGACCCTTAAAGACCTGCTTGTGATGATCCGCAGAATCACCCATGGTACTCTCAAGGTAGTCCACACGCTCCTGAAAGTCATACCATTAAAAAGACTTCTGAGCTTTCAGATGCTTTCAGTTTATAGAAATCTAGGCTTGTGTCCTTCAACATCCAACTAGTCTCTATCACAACTCCGGGAAAGCATTGACTTTTTTCGACATCCTGTGGAAGCAAACATCCTCTAGGCTAAGCAGGCTTAGAAAAACGCTAATGAATGATAAAACACGACGCAACCAAACCTCCCGGGAATCCTTCAACGTCGAATGATGGGAATCTGACATCAATTTGTCACTACTCAGCTTCGCATGAGAGGATTTGAGGTCGTCCAGGGCAGTACCTCTACGCTACTGTGCCAAGATGTGAGAACTCTGCAGCAGTGAATCGATTGGCTCGCAAACATGTGATTTCCACCAAGGCAGATCTATTTGCTAATTTTATTTTGTTTATTCTTCTCTTGTGTCTCTTGTCCCCGGCTTTGTTATAACAAGGATTGAACCACAAAAATCGCTCTCCCCAAACTGTAACATCATTCAATCCCATGCTTGACAAGTGCGATTGGAGCAAATTAAATTGAGGTCTCCAAGCAGCTACCTACTTTAAATCCATCAATGCACCCTGTGCGCACGCATCTCATTTGACAGCTTTGAGTGCTGCTGAAGGACCTGCAAAAGAAGACAGAAAGGCAAACCGGAAAGTTTCGCAAGTCCGTGGAAACTTTTCCTTGAGATTCCTTGAGATCGAATCTCAGGGCTGTGTTTTTGCACATAAGATCTTCGCGAGGCAAAATGCTAAACTGTTAAACCATAAACCCAGCTACCTTGTTGTGAAGATCTGCAGAGTCACCCATCATGCTCTCGAGGTAATCCATTCGCTCCTGTCCCAAGGAGTGGAATGCTTGCGGCCGCACAATGAAAGAGGTTTTTCTATACTATACCAATGGACTGAGTAAATGATACCTTGTCAAACAATTCAAACAAGTACCAACAAGTGACCATCTAGCAGCAAGGGCATTCCTTAAACACGGCACAGGTCACTGGGTACTGAAAACATGACAGTTTTAGACGCTCATCTCAAATGCGGTCCTTGAGTGTGGCATGATGAGAATCCAAGGTTAACTTGCCACTGCTCAAGTTTGCATGAGAGGATTTGAGGTCTTCCAGGGCACTGCCTCCAAAAAGGCGAACGATTGCCCAACCAGAGTTGAAAGCAAAATGCACTGTCTCCAAAGTTAAAACCCTGAGATGTTTGAAATCAGAGAAATGATATGAAACGAGAGAATCCCCAAGATGCTTTTCTTGTGCACTGCAAATTACTGAAACGCAAGTGTTTGCCTTGTCTTTGATAATTCTGCTTTAACTGGTCCACAGTCACCTGGCATCTCATAATTTGATGAGTTTCCATACATCAGGAGCAGCATCGATTCAAGTTCGACTTCCCAGTTTAGAGCACAAATGTCTCATAGAACAACATATGAATGGATAGTCAAGATTGCGTGGGCTGCAACGAGCAAACCACGCAGTTCCCTTCTCGCATGCGGTCAAGTACACGTCATGAGATATTGTTTATAACCTGAATCCATGAGAGCATCGGGCCACCAGTAAATCTACGAATCAATGCCCATACAGTTGCGGCACAACACACGCCAGCTGGACCCCTCTCTCCTGCCAGGGTTGCCGGCGTCTTGGACCGCATGGCATGTGGCAACGTGTCATGAGACGCATGAGTTGAGTGGCACCGGATGGCACTGACGCACCTCCAGGTTTCCAAGTCTTCCATGCAAAGCCTGCAGCTGTCCATGCGCATTCTTCAACTCCTCGAGAAATATGCCGAAACCAGCGGTTTTGCAAGAAAGGCATGAAAGTTGTCCTTGTTTGTACAAACATCACATTGCATTGCATCATATCACATGTCCACATTCTCTAGAAATAGAAGTTCAACTTTTTTGTGAAATCATTTCACCAAAAAAAAACTCGGTCTTTCAGCAAAGTAGTACACGTTCCGGATAGGCGGCTATGCATATATGACTTGCATTTTTCTGATTTGAAAACATGGGTTCCTCTTGGTGTTTGGCTTCGGAATCACCAAGCATTTGCTCCAAATACTTCAAGCGACTTTCCACGGTCACCTCTCCAGGGTCTAATGCATCGTCAAAGGTGTCACAAACGTTTACTGCCGGAAAGCTGTTCCCTGCTAATTAGTTTGTTTTGACTGCACAAGGCAGTTGATGCCAAGCCAGGTTGTTTTCATCAATTTTGCTTTCATCATTGAGTGCATCCCTCGCGGGGAACCTGTATGTCGCCAGCGGGCCTCATACTGCCACAAACGAATCAAACCAGCGATGCAGCTAGGTCAATTGGATTTGAAAAGTGCTTCTTCTCGAAATAATTCAGCAATTAACCTTCAGACTCCCCTTCCAGTCGTTGTCTTGTGACATTTTCTGACATTTGGTGACGAATGCAAAACCCACCGAACTTAGGACTCGACATGCCAGGTTTTCCAACGCCAATTTTGCCTTGCATCCTTGGCAAATGGCACGCTCAGGCCCCATGCCCGGACACTTGCATCCTCTGAGCTACAAGCTCCGAAAGTCGATCTTGCGTCCTTCTCAGCTCCTTTCCAGCTGGGCACCCAAACACAGCGAGGGTCAAAGACAGGAAGTGAGGAAAACTTACAAAAAAAAAGGAAACCATGTGAAACCTTGTGAAACGCATCAAAATCTATCTGTCTTCTGAAGCAAAGAATTCTGACAGTAATTAGATGCTATCCGATCGTGCATTAACATTGCATTAACATTGACATTGCATTAACTGCTACTTGAAGGCATCACACGAACCTGACCAAACCTGATAGCATGATAGCATGAAAAAGCAATTCATGATATCGTCAGGTGCTGCAACCACATGAAAAAATCGCTCGGTTATGTAAACCTAAGATATGCCCCATGCTCAAAATCAGATGAATTGAAGAGAACCTGACGACCGCTTTCAGGTAATTGCATGCCAAGTTTCAAGTAAATCCAACATTTAGACAACTGCAAGTTTCATTGAAATGGAAACAGAAAATGCTCCAAAGTTCTCAAGATTCCAACTGTTCAAAACCAAGATTTTGTGTCTCAAGCTTAATCTCGAGACAGAAATTTCCAAGGTCTACACTTTGCAAGATCCAAATTTGTTGGAACTAAGTTCGACGTTTAAGATCCACAGTGTCAGATAAAGTCTTGTTCAGTTCAGAATACCAAAGATGAGTCAAAGATGGAAGGCTCATGTCTGCACTCTTGTTTTGGATTGCTCGGCCAAGATCACCTTTTGGTCCATTCCTCCCCAACAGGTGTGGGTGGGTGGGTATCTATTTTGAACCCAGGCTGCGTTCCGACATGACTACCAAACTAACGTTCCATTCTTCCACTATCGTTTGTTGAATCATGTCTGCACTCTTGTTTTGGATTG
Organism: Breviolum minutum Mf 1.05b.01; assembly: GCA_000507305.1. Lineage (NCBI taxonomy): Eukaryota > Dinophyceae > Suessiales > Symbiodiniaceae > Breviolum > Breviolum minutum. The sequence goes on along the minus strand of DF239329.1, from coordinate 76,868 downwards.
CTCGGCCAAGATCACCTTTTGGTCCGTTCCCCCACTTCAGATCACCAAGGTTGTCGAAGGCGGAGCTTATCTTCCGGAGCAGTCCGACTTGATGCAGACTTCTGGGATGCTTGGCCTCCTGCCGACGTCCTCTTCATTTGAATCTCCTTGTCAAAGTCCATGGCGTGGTCAACCAATTTTGGGATCACCAGCAGGGGGGCCTTCTCCCAATCCACCTCAATCCGATTCTTGGGGTCAAAGGCATCAAAGTGACCTTTTGAAAGATTGTCCGACTCCTCGTTTTGCTCCCGCGGGATCCAATGCAGTTGAAGCTCTGAGCCCAAGGCCGCCAGCTGGCGGGATAACTCCATGAGCACCATGCTGACCGGGAACTTCACCGAGAGGTACTTGTCGATCAGGTACGAGTTGGAAGAGTTGTCAGTGAAACCAGAGAGAACCGATCTCCCATGCTTATTCTTCCACTTAGCCGCTGGACCGAAGAGCATAACGGCCACCGTCACTGCCAGGAGTTCCGAGGCAGCAATGGTCCTGTGAGGCTCCCCACGGATATAGAGCCAAGGAGCGTTCTTTCTTGTGAGCTGCACCGAAAACCACCTAGCCTTCTTAGGATCTGTAGTTTCGAAGGTCTCCCAGCCACCAATCATGATGCCCTGCTCTGATGCCATGGCGTCCACTCGGAATACTTCGCCTGCAACTCCGGGCGGATCACAAGGCAGTTTCATAGGCTCTTCCACCAACCAATCCCGAAAGAATTCCAAAGACAGCTTTATGGCCATATGGAGGTCCACATAGGCTGTGTTTCCAACTCTGGATGCTGCTGCATATAGAGGAGCCAGAAAAGGTCTCGCTCCCCGGATGGCACCCGCCAGGAATCCCATGCGGCCAATGCCTGCTTTGAAGTCGCGACCCAAGATCTTGCCCTCTGCGTTAGTAGCCTTAACCCACTCCTGAAGCCACTGCACCTTCCGATCGGACACACCAATCAGCCATCGATCAATGTCCACCGAATAGCCTATCCACTCCGTCTTGAACCCACCTCGGGTTTTCCTCCAAGACAGAGGCACCTCCATGATCTCCAGGTAGATGAAGATGCCCAGCGCCAAGTAGTGGTAATCATCTCCTCCAACCATTACCAGCCCATCATCTGCAAACAAGAGGAGGTAGATCAGGCTGTGGCGGGGTATGACCCGATGAAAGGTCCTGAACAAAGTAGCCGCTACCCTGCCCCACCAAAACGAAGCCGTAGTACTTCCTCGGACTCGTCTAGGCGAAAGGCCTGCAGGCCCCAGTCCTCCTTCTGCACAGGAACCAGTCGATGGGCCGACTTGATATCAAATGCCACCAAAAGCTTCCCCACAGGATCCCAACGCTGGAAGGATCTAAGCGCCGCCTGGAGATCGTCGAACTGCGGAAACTCCATTTTGTTCGGTTGCACAATCTTGCTATTCACCTGAATGCCATGAGTGCCATCGTGCACCACCCTGACATCAGACCAAACGCGGTCCTTGGGCACCGCTCCAAGACTGGCGATTTGAAGTTCGTCCTTGTACTGCCTCTTCGCATCTTCCAAAGTGGTGGTTGAGATCCAGCCCTTCTGAATGTCCTCTTGGATATGCTTCCTCACCATATCCATATGAGATGTGGCCGAGATATAGTTGTCCCGGCTGGACTGCTCTAGCTCGTCCGACCAACCGGATGGTAGGTGGTCCTCCTCCCCTTTCATCTTTGGATCATAGGCTGCTGTGACCTTCCCAATCTCGCCCCTCACACCAAGCGGGACTCCTTTTGCGGCCAACGAGTGCAGGTAACGGTCATCTTCGTCTCCTACAAGTTCTGCCCACTCCTAAAATTGATCTCCGAGTCCCGGTCCCCGCCCTTTCGGGAAGGATCCTTGCCCAGAGACTTGGCCACCTCATCCAGCCTGCTCCTCAAACCAGTCATGGCCTCTGTAAAGGGAGAAGATTCATACTTCCCCAGCGAAATCTTAGCCACCATCCTCAATCTCTCTTCTTTGTTCATTGAATCAACCAATCCCACCACCTCCTTCCAAAAGGCCCCTGCCAACGATGTTGAAGCTTTGGAAGTGGGGTGATTTCTCGAACCTGCGGGCCTGATCCCGGGAGAGCATTTCCCCAGACCGTCCGCCATCCTCCGAGTTCTTCCTTTGTACCAAACTTGCAAAGGAGCCGACTTGAGGGGGAGGGCCAACATCTTATCCTTGAGTGAGTTGGCAACACTCGCCCTTCTCTTCTTTAAAGCTGGCTCTCCTTCTGGTGTCTTGGATTCATTTCTCTTAATTCCTCTGGGCTCCTCTATTCGCTCCTCATAGCTCTCCTCCTCTGTCCTCTTAGCATCTTGCTCTCGGTGCGTGGACTTCTCCACGCTGTCTTTGCTGTCCACATTCTTGGTGTTCCGCTCCTCGATCCTCTTATCCTCTGAGGACCCCACAAGATGCCCACCTCCTTCTTCTTCCTCTTCGATCTTCTTCTCATCTACCCCAACTCGAGGGTTCTCACCTTCTGGCCTCTTCAGACGAGAAGCTTTGAGTTGAAGTGCCAACTCCCAAAGTGCTGCAGCTAGGAAGTGGTCCATCTGTGGGGGGTAGGCGGCAGCCTCCGTAGTGCGAAAGTTGCCCTGAGAATCTTTGGCGATCAGCTGCTGGTGCTGACGACCACAACTACATGTTCTGGGAAGTGGGCCCTGGTAAAAGCCCACGCTGTTAAAAGAAGGCCATCCTCCAAAACCAAGTACCTGAAAAGCGACAAGGTTGGTCCAAATCCTGGTAGGCTTCGGTGAAGAAGCCCCAAAGAAACATTGATGAAACGTTCGAGTGAAGGCACCGGGGATAGTGTCGAACTCCCGCAGGGCCTCCAACTGCCAAATAGAAGCCGGACGAACTTGTGCATGCAGCTTCCGAAACCACATAGTCCTCGCTTTGCGACGATATGTGACTACCATTCCCAGATCTTCTGGATGCTCCCACCAAAACTTCACCATGAGCTTGTTGAAGTGGATCACCTCCAGGACCTGGAGGCAAAACCTGATGAAACAGTTTGAATCCGCCACCTTCTGCTGACGAGCTCCTTCAAGCCACGGAAAACCCCATGGGTGATTAGCCGACCTTAAAGGTCGAGGGCCGACCTGATTGGCCCATGGTGCCCGGCTCCAAGTTCCGCACGGCGGCGACATGAGCACCGCGATGTATTCTCCTCTCTTTAATGCTGCTAGGATGTTGCTGCGGTTCTCCTCTTGAAGCAAATCTGAATGCTTCCCATTTGAAATGTCCCACTCCTCAACCTCCATCCTAATGCTTGCTCTTTTAGACCAAAGCGCCAACAACGCTGCCACTCCAGTCTCTCTCCTCTGGCCACTGAACAAGTAGAGCACCTTGTAGAGTGGCCGCTCCTCCGTTTGTCAAGAGGGTTGTGATCCTCCAGTGTCTGGAGGCTTCTTCTCATGCTCAAAGGTTGGGTGTGTGGGAGACAGGCAAATGCGACAAGCATGAACCCGATTGCATTCTCCTTTGCACCCCTCCTTGGCGTTGTTCCAGGCAAAGCAGAGTTGCCGGCCATCAGGTGTTGTCGAGTGCAAGAAGTCTCCTTTATACTTCCCCTTTCCCTTCTTTCCTTTGTGCTTCCCCTTACCCTTTGGATTGGGCGGTGGATAAGGGTTCCAACGATCTCCATCTTTATCTCCTCTTTGCTTTGGGTTCGCCCCCAGACTCTGAGAAGCAGAGGACACTGCCAAAGGTGTGGAGAAGTGCCTCTCCCTCAAATCTGCATTCTTCGTCACCTGCTTGATCTCATCCACCATGCGTTTGCCCATGTTCATCTGCTCAATGACTTCTTTCCTCATCTGATAGTCATAGCTTGTGATCAACTTGATGGACGGCTTGTGCAAGGTGATCCCATCCACTGTCTGAGTCTCAAGCCTCGCCACATAGTTTCCCGTCAGGTACCCCACATAGTCCAGGAAAGTGAAAGGATTAAGATCAGCCAAAATCCCTTTGCTGCTATACCGAAACTTCGCAAAGATGAAGTGATTCGCCATGAGCGTGATCTTAGTCCTCAGCTCTTCCAGGTTGTTGGGAGCTGCGGTCTCAATGCGGCTCCTCTTGATTTTCACCTGGCCAGACTTTCCTAATTGCAAAGTCCCTGTTTCCACATCCTCATCATCTGATTTGCTACCGAAGTGCCGCAGGGACATCGGCCTGAGTTCTCCTGCATCCAGCTGCTCGCAGAGATCCTCAAATGATGCACGAGCCGGGACCTCACTGTCTTTCAGCTTGTAGTAGAGCTTCTCAAACTCGCCTTTCAGAGAGAACATCTCCATGGGAGGTATTGCTTTGGGTTGTTTCTGCGAAGCCAGCTCTGAGTCCTTAACCCGATTCGTGGCTGACTGCCACGCCAAGTAAAGCGCAGCAAACTTGACTACATCCTCTGGCCTTGCTGTTCCATCGATGTTGAGGGTGTCCTTGGCGAAATTCCTCAACTCATCCCGGGATATCGCAATGGCTGCGAGCATCCCCATGCCATCAACGCCTGCATCATACATCGACGCTTGAACTGCCCCCTCTATCTTGCGAGAGTCCAGCAGACTCTGAAGTTCAGGCTCCAAGCGCGCTATCTTCTCCGACTCGGTGAGGCCAGCCATTCCTGCGACCTATGGCACCTTTTTTTTTTTTGAGCCTAAACCCCACCGACACCAAAGTTCAAAACCAATTTCCAACCGAAACAAAATCCCAGAAATTACAATCCAATCTTTCTAAATACCAACTGCCGATCCAATTTTCCGAAAACCATCACCGAACCGACTGACACTTCCAAAACCGAGAAGGAGGAGGACCCCCCCCTTTTTTTTTTAACTCCCATCTGAATCCGAGCTTTCCAAGTCCGTAGAGGAGGAAACCGAGCTTGCCACCTCCGACTCAGCTTCACTAGCCGTAGCCTCCGATACCAGCTTCTGTTGTTTCCCGAAGCAAGAGGCACATAGACTTTCTCCTGCCTCCAAAGTGGGTCTTGAGTCGCCCACCACCAAGAACTCCTTGTAGTGCACACCAGGAATCCGATAGCAGCCGCCGACCTGATGCAAGGTTCTGCGCTTTGATCGCCCCACCACACTGAGGACGTAGGTCCCTCTTCCCACCTCCATGCTTCCATCATCCTCAATCATCACATCTTTCAGCTTCTCAGGCTCCTCCGGAGCTTGATCAGTGGGAGTGTGGGGATCCGGCACCGATCCTCCTGGTGAGATGCTCCTGACCGGAGACTTGTCCTTAGCTCCAAACCCATCGGCCACACGAGCCATCCCGCCAGTTCCAGAAGCACCCCGTCATCCTCGATCTCATCAACGCGATGCATGCTCTTCCTCAACTTCTCAGCCAAGATCCTTTGTCCTTCGAAGACCATGGTGAGCGACGTCTTCACGTACTCCTCATCCGTTGAAGCTTGCCACCTGCCCCACCTCTTTCTAATTTCTTTATCTACCCCAAGTGCAGCAGCCCATGAGATGATGGTCACCCTCTCAGAATGTTCCGACCAAAAACCCGAAGTGTCCTGCAGAGTCACCAAAAGCTGACCCAACTGACCATTCTCCAAAGAGGCAACCCTCGCCAGGTTCAACAAGGCCCTAGCCATCGACATCGCCTCGGCGTATCTGACCATTGATCCTCGAAATCCTCTGAGATGCTTATCCGGGCGGGGCAGCAAGAAATCACGCCCTTGGTTGCCGAACTTCCTCCCCATCTCGTCGAAGAGCTTCCATCCGACCTCCAACCAATAGGGCCACTGAAACCAAGCATCCGCCGAGATATAGAAGTCTTGTACTTCTACCCGCCGGCCCTCTCCTGTAGTCTTGCTCCTCATGATGCGTCCTCTAAGACCCTTTCCTTCTATATATTCGATAGAGGAAGGTGGAATGCCCATGGTATCATCCCACCTCAATGCAGCCCAGAGCTTGACCAGCTTGAACCAAGCGAAGACTCGGATGTACTCCTTCTACCACTTTCTCCCAAGCTAAGACAGCGGAAAGGCAAAGAACCTTAGCGCTGGACCTGGGATTCGACTCAGCCCATGAAGGATGGCGGCTGACCTCCGCAAAGAAATTCTTGAGTGCACCATCCCGAGAGATCCTCTCCCCCTCAGGTACTTCCGCGCACTCCTCAAGGAACCTCAAAGTTGACCAAATTGAGTTAGGAACCGACTTTCCACACGGCTCCTCCAGACGCTGTGCCACGTACTCCATGACCTCCGATGCCTCCTTGAACCACGAAGTACCGTAGGAGTGCTTCACGTAGTTGACCAGCTTCCTGCCCAACCTGACGTGCTGCCTGAGTGTTGATGGACGTCTTCCCATCGCGTGCCGCTTCGTCAGCCACTGTTGAACTTCAAGCGACTCGGGTTCAGGCTTCTTCACTAACAGGCCTGCTTTCCTCAAGACTAGAACCAAATCCCTGGTAAGCCTATCCCGCTCCTGCTCCTCCAGCTTTGACCTCTGCTCCTGATCTTTCTCGGCAGCCATCCGCCGGGCATAGCGGCTGGGCCACACAGCCCGAGGTAAGAAGCTCCTCCCATGTTGTAGAAGAACTCCACGTGCTTGGTCTGAAAGATCTGCATGACCTTGCCCCGAAGTCCACCCCTTCTCTTTTCTGAATGCCACCGGGTTTTTGGCAAACTTTCGGTCCTCTGCATCCAGAAGGCGGCGTTGTCTCTTGGCCTCCTGTCTAACTTCTTCAAACTCCTCCAAGCCCCAAGCCCTCGTCACATCGCCCAGGGTGGACTTCATCTCATCTAGCCTCATCCCATCTAGGTACGCCACCATCTCGGTAGACCAGCCATGTTCATGCAAATCATCCATCGCACCCCTGGCCTAAACCCTATCTATTTTGAACCCAGGCTGCGTTCCGACATGACTACCAAACTAACGTTCCATTCTTCCACTATCGTTTGTTGAATCATAAATTGAAGAGACATCCATGATAAATGGAAAATGAAGACTTGCTAAATAAATGCAAGACTACCACACTCTCCAAAGAAGAAACTTTAGCAGACGGTTGCTCCGGTGAACTAAGACTGTTTAGATTGAGTTAGACGAGTGCAAACGGTACATCAGCAAATCCTGCGGGGAAAGCATATACATAATGGATATCAAACATCATATTTTCACAGTATATTTGCTTATAATCTACATGCTATGTTCCTGACTTGATCTTGGCTTTCCCTCGCCTCGCCGTGCATTTGTACACTGTCACCCAGCAGTTTTTCGATGAAGTCCATGCGTTCCTGCGAAGCCGTCGTTTCACATGGCAAGCGAGCTATTGCAGAGTGGTCCCAACAACAGCAACTAGGCTTAACAATACATCACATGACATAAAGCATTCTATTTCATGCTCTGAAGGCTACTGGAAAACATTTCTCGTTGTGAAAACGAAACTGCACACTAATTCCAACTAATGCAGTGAAAAGGCGCAGTCCTGCACCGAAGCATGCTTCTGTTGGCTGTGTTCTGTGAGGCCATGCCTGGAGCAGAGTGAAGAGAATTGAAGAGCTGCTTGATACTTCACGCTGCAAATAACACTGTTGAGACTTGAGGAAAGGACTCGAACATGCTTTGATCCCTGTAGCCATGTATGTGAACGCTTGATGCTGTCTCTATCCGCACATTGGAGTCATAATTGCAGTTATAGAAACACCTGAAACCTGGCTGAGGATCCGAGCAAGTCTGTAATCTTTTGATTGAGAGCAGCTGAATCACCCAACATCTTCTCCAAATAGTCCAGGCGCTCCTACCATACACCATCTTCACCAGCAATGAGATGCATGACAAAATCCCGTCGTTTGCTCCTGCACTGGGGCTGTCTGGCCTCAGGTGCTCAAAAAGTTTGATGAAGTTCTCAGCCAAAACACAGCACTGATGATCAACTTCCAAGTTCCTTCAATCGGTGCATGTTTTAGAGGAAACTGGTCGCCAAATCAACCTGTCTTAAACCAGAAATTTGAAGGAAGTTCGGACTGCCCAGTACCTACGCTACCTTGCTAGATTTGCTTCTGCTCCATGCCATGAAGGACCCTTCCGTAGCAATTGGCTGCCGGGATGGTACAGCTAGACACTGCAGGCAAAGTTCCAAATGGATATCAAACAGATGTGTATTGCAAGACCAACGAAAACTGTTTCATCTTTGAGTTTTGCGTGGATTGAACACTTTTGGTTGAGATGCTAGTCTGTTTGCTGCTGAGAATCTGCTGTTCCCGCGAAGCTGCTGGGAAAGGAAGGAACTCAAATCCTAGCTATGGAGAGGACACGTCAACCAATCTGGGTTCAAAAAGGAAAAGAACCTTAGAGGCATTTTGGCGGCATCCTCTGCTGACAGGAGCACAATCAAGTCCATGAATTTCTCTTCTAGGTAAATGACTTGCTGACTTGCGTGATGTGGGTGTCTCAAGTAATGCCTGTCAAATCTGGTCTGTCTCAACCGATGCTCTTTGGCAGCCGTGGCAGCCCTGGCCTTTGTTTGCTTCTCCACCGAAACTCCAAGTGTCTGCAACAGCGAGTTGCTTGAATCAAAGTTCAAAACATGTGGGGAGCGAACGAAGCTCAAAAGAGTACGAGTTTCCCAAGCAGAATGGATATGGCAGCTCTTGAAGTATTTTTTGTCCTTGCAACTGTGACCCACAATGTCAAGTTAAAATTATTCTCCCACGGGCATGTAGAAAAGACACAAAAAAGTGAGGTACAGCGATCGCGGGTGCATGAGAAGAAATCTCGATCACAAATCGAGGGAAAACTGCGACAGCAAGTGCAACTAGCATAGAGAAAAGCTTGGGAAATGCCGGAAATGCCCTAAAGAAAAGGATTACAAAGCGAAACACCCACACCAGAAACAAATGTAAAGAAACAAAAATGGTTCAGGGTTCCCCTAGTGGTGGAAGCGGAAAACTTCCTGCAACTGGGCAACTCGCCCATTCAAACAAATGCGAAGACAGGAAATTCGTAGGTGCAAAAGGGCGTGTCTTTCCGGCAGCACTAAGAAAGTCAGCTTTAGCTAAGGCAAATTGCGGGTACAAGGCATTGTAGGCTTAAAAAGCTGTAATTTACAGATGTTGTGAGACGTTTTGGTCCCCATTTTTTTGTTAGAGCTTATGGTGATGGAGGCATGTTCCAACATCTGACCAAATTTCGAGTGCTGTCAAGTGGCGGTAAAAAAATTGCCGAAAATGATTGTTTTGATACGAAATTTTCCTTCAAAACAACATTTTTGGACAATTTGACTGGAAGTGATTGAATGGAAGAAAACACCACTATTTTGGATATGTTTGGCGTGCAAAGTAAGACAAAACACTGCAAATACCAATATTTTACAAGGACTCAGAAACCCGTGCAGGGTTCCATGCTTGGAATGCTCTCATACAAAGACAGCGAAGGTCTCCGGAATGCAACAAATCTAGAATGCAGCTTTACCAGGAATGGAGTCCCAAAAACAAACAGCAAAACCTTGGTGTTCGCATATTTGAAGGTCTTTGTGCTTTCGGGTCTATTGCACAAGCCCTCGGAATGTCCCTTAGCAGAACCGGCCTTCTCGATAAAGTCCAAGCGCTCCACAGACCCCTCATGCTTCTCGGTCAGTGCCTGAAGAGTTGCACGGATCCTTCATCTTCCTATATTCACGGAGTATATGCATGGAATAGCTATGGATACCAGACGGCAAAATTGGTCACATTAGTAAGCAGTATTTTTTCGTCCATTTTGGGAGTCAAGTCATTTTAAGCCACAGCGTGTTTTCAACGAGGAGATGATGAAAATCACCGCTTGGGCACCTTCACTCCCTTGCCATGCTCCTCAAAAAGCAACCAAGGTGGGAAAATGCAGTTAAGAAGGAAAATTAGTTACATTCCACACAAACTCGCGCATCCTGGCCATTGCCGGAAAAAACATAAGTTTTAGATTAAAATGTTCAAAGAAGAGGAAGGTTTGACTGCAAAATTCCTTGATCGTTTATTGTGTCCTCAACACACGATGAGCATCATAAACGGGTATGTTTGCCATAGTATTCATCAAACCCCAGCTCCAAGACAGATCTCCTCCAGGCCTTTGTTGTGTTTGTCCTCAGAAACTGAACTGACAACTCGCAACATCCAGAGAATCACCACTATACATTCTACAAGTGATAGGAACACCGTGAGAAGCTTTGGAATAAACCAGCACCTTGTGAGGACACATGAAAAACCACACTTTTTCATACTTCTTCACTGTCCACAGCATTCACAAGATTCTCACAAACCAATTGACAGAACAAGCTTGTCTATGCTCTGCATTGGGAAGCAATACTTTGGAAAAAACCAAGTGGCTGCATTGTCTCCAATCGTAGACTCCAAAAACTTGAGGCGCTCCTGCTAAAAGCTGAAACATAGTAAGTCAGCGAGCATTGCCGGGCTGACAGCAACTTCGAGACCTTTCCTTGGTGAATTACTGTAGAAAACTCGAGTTTCTCCTCGATTGAAGCATGTCGTTCTTCTCTCGTTTTTTGCCTCAAGGATTTGAATACCGAAAAGGTGTTGTGATGTGATGAGAGCTGCTGTGAAGAAGGCAGGTGCCACACCTTCCCTCCCTTCCCCATTTCCTATCCTCCGACAGTCTTGAAAATCTTGAGGTTACAGCTCTCCCGACACTTGATCTCGTATGTGACCACTCATCTGAAGAAGCTTGTCCTCACAGAAGGGACAAGTTGCTCTTGATCGACCCCCATTCTGATGATACTTGGTGGGGAACTTGATAAATCATTGATAAACTAACCCTTTTCTAATAATGGAAAAGTGTTTAAGAAAAAGTCTGACAACATCCACAAGCTTGCTTGACTTTCCCGAGATCCTCCCGATTGTTCTTTTCATCTTGCAACTTGCCGTGCCTTGGAGACAAGGATATCTGCATAGATTGGATGATCGTGTTGACTCCATGGATGAAGCAGGCACTGAAAAAGTTTGGACACTGCAAACAGAAAAGGAAAGCTATTGATAAGATGTTGGGAAATTCCACTTAACGAATGAAGAATAATAATCCAATATCTGAATCTGAGTGTGTGCTTCTGTTCAGACGTTTTGTCATGTCTTGTGGCCCTGACAGTTCTTGCATCTTTGCTTCCATGGTGCTCAGCTCCTTGTCACATTTCTATACATTTCTGGCTTAGGGGGTGCAAGCTGGGGCTGATATCGGTAACATCAGGGATCACATGATAGTTGCCACATTCAAGACTGCGCAACCACTCGCTGCCTTGGAATGCTTGTCTGCAGAATCGCCAAGCTTCCCTTCCAAATACTCCAGCCGCTCCTTCATGCAATACTGAACTAATATTCACATGTTGAAGATCACTAGCAGGTCGTTTGCAACTTCAAAATTTGATCTTTTGAAGCAGTCTGAAGTTCTGTAAAGGTCAACGTCGAAGCAAAAACTGAGCAGCACTCTCCTGCAGTCCCGCATGGTGGCTTTGCAGTTTGCTGGCGCTTGCGTCCAAATCCTTTGCATGTTTTGCCTGCGCCGCCATCTGCTAACTGGGCAAGAGGGGCAACAGGGTCGCTTGTCAGGTCCGGTCCCACAATGTCTAAGGAGACTTGGAATGACCTGCAAACTGTAAACCCTGGCCGAAGCCAATTTGCCACTCTGGGTTGCACAGGCAAGAATAAAGAATCACACCTTCCACCCCTCCCGCACCTTGAATCTCTCAATTTCCTGTGGCTCGGTGCTGAACATGCAGAAAGCAGCAGGTAGCCAACTGAAAGACACTTCAACCACACTGGCGGTTGCGTGCCATTTGCCAATTTGCATTTTTATTTATATATCATTTTTGGCCAAAGACTATTTCCGTCACCTTCACAAGCATTCTCTGCTTCGTCCTCTGCAAATACAGTAACTTATATCATGAGAACATAGCTGCCTGTGTGTGCTTTTCCGCGCTTTCCCCCAGTAGTTTCTCCAAATAGTCCACACGCTCTCCGAGCCTTTGAAAGGAGAAATGAAACAATTGGGACTAACATCTTTGTTCTGAGGATTCAGCTTTCTGCCCCTCTCATCCCCGATCAAACTTTCTTCACTACATACTTGATAGAATTAGACTATTAATATGATAGAATCATTCCCTGCATGAGAAATCGATATAGAAGGATGGTCCAGATGCAGGTCTGACGCTCAGATAGATTGCTTGAAGTACAGCATCTGCTCAGGCCATTGCGACATATGACGAGCATGAAGATCTTCCTTCTCCCTGACCGCAGCATTTCAGGAACTTTTGAAAGATAGACCTAGGCAGGACTAGGACCATCTATATAGGAGACTTTGGGGCCCATTATTGGCTTCCTATTGTATAAAACGGAACATGTCGACACGATGTTGCAGTCATTGGAGTCCCTAGACTCTTACTCTCCATTATACCGGTTGCCCAATAGGGATCCTCAAAAATGGTTTATTATAATCCCCACATCACTGAGTAATCCCCTTGCCCTAAACAACTCCAACCTTTGGAGCTGCGACAAGCGGTCTGAAACTTGACCATGGCTGTGTTCTTTGCCTCACCAGGGCGGAAACCAAGCGAGAAACCACTGGTGGAAATATCCCAAGGACTACAGGATGAGCCACTTAAAACTGTCAAGAAGTCAGGATGTATACCATGAGCGAACACAAAGAATACAAACTGCTTGGTTTGGCCAGTGCTTGCCAAGAAGCTTTTCTGCTCAGATGCCACCTTCTGATGTGCCTCACGAAAAGTTGAAGTGCGACGTCAAAAGGAGGTGGGTCTGCAGCAACACTGACGTAAAGCAAGTATCTAAGTGGTAGTTGAATAAAATCAATGCACATTCCATCAAATAAGTCACTCTTGCACTTAGCGCTATTGATTCATGCTTCCACGACCGCCTTGAACGGAACAGGCTCAACTTGAAAAGGATGTGCTAGAAAGTCGTTTTGATGTGGCACAGGTCTGAAAACTAGCTCTAGGATTGAACAGGGGGGCAAAGAGCCAAGAATCAGAGGTCTAAAACATTTGAAAACTACATGGTATACATGTTCAATGTTGTTACTCGGTTGTTCAACCAATTTCTGCCAATCCCAATACTGTAGCTGTTTGACATATCCCCAAGTGACCGGACGGCTTTCAATGCGTCGAGCTCACGTGTGTGTTTGTCGGAGGAGTCACCAAGAGCCTCCAAACTGCAGCGGTGCTCAGAAAGTTCCAAGTGTTACAATCAAACGCCATTTCCCCAAGTCTGCTCATGGGTGATTTTTGGAAGAGCGGGATTTCGCAAAGGGTTGGCATCACCACCCGTCGAAACCTTCTCTAAGTAGTCCAAACGCTCTTCCAATGTTGCATGATGCCTTCCCCAGCTGGTTTTGAGAAGACAAGGCACTGCTGGTAGCATTGGATTACAGAGATTTCCGATGCACAGAACAACTGAGTATCCAACTTCTCCAGTACCTGCTTCTCACCTTCGAAGTCCAACAGAACTTCCATGCAATGACAGATATTCTATGAAAAGCACTCGCTTTGGTGCCACACTTGGAATCAGACTTGCCAGACTGCCATGAGCTTTCTTCAGGCTCTCTAGCGATGCCACATGTGCCTATCCAGAAAGTCGTCATGACTTTACTGCCTTGCCTACTTCACCATCTGTCCAATCAATGGCTATTGCCGATGGACGACAACTGAATCTGAACGCCTGTTTGAACCAACCAGTTTAGGTATCCCCTCCAGTTTAGGTATCCCCGAGCCCCGAACATCCGGTGGCAAATTAAGCAAGTTTATCTACTTCTAAAGCTTGTTCAAACTGTACGACAATGCAACCTGTAACCTCAAGTCTACAAGCATTCTCAAGTCGATATTTCAGACCACCCAGCAACCTCGCCTCACGGGCCACGCGCTCCTCCGAGACTCGCCCATGCCTTGGAGAAGAAAAGTTTCCCCAAAATATCCCCCTGAAATCGAGGCTTCTCAAGGAGACATCAGAACCCTATGGTTCGTTGAATTTAGTATGGCAAACAAAGGAGTAACACAGTGATGACATACCGAATCAACCCTACTATCATCATGGCTGGCTTGAAGCTTTGCAGGACTTCACCTCACAAATCAGCTGACATTCCAACAACCGTGCAGGAAAATTCGTACAGGTTCCCAAACACTGCATCCATCTTTGCCATGGCTGTAGCCAGCTCCTGATCAGCAGGATTGAAGTTCGGATATTTTGTGTAGCTCGTACTCTATAATTTATAAGGATACATGATATATAATTAGAATTATAAGATATATTATATTACAGTATTTAGATCATATTGAAATCATATTGAACTTATTGTATATACTTCTGCAGTACTTAGTGTATTGTAGGGAAATCAAGATCGAACCCAAGGTTGACCGGTTGACCCACCCGGGTGGCCTGAGCATGCTTTGCAAAAGAATCTCCCATGCGCTGTTCCATGTAACCGACGCGATCTGCCAGAGAGGCATGACTTGCCTGTGCAGCGACCGGGATCTCATAAGTCACAGGGGTATGAAATCAACTCCAAATACAGGATGCAGTATCTCCAGCTTTCTCAAGAGAAGTCAATAATTACCAGCAAGAGGGGTATATTACAGTATGTGAGGGAAGTAGCAGACCTTGTTGAGTTTTTCCCAAAGTCGGTCAAGAAGACCTTCTGCTACTTGGGTGCTTCCGAAACCAAACAGCACCATAACGGAGGCCTCGCGTGCACGAAGCTCGTTTGCCAGCTTCGCATGGTTGGCCTTGTGCTCTTCAGTGACCTGTGAAACGTCTGGTGCCACGGGCAATGGTCAATGTGGACTATGCACTTGTAGCGGTGACGGAACAGGATTTCTTAATGTCTAATAATCACTCGGCAAGGTCTCTTGTCCTTCTAGAAAAAAGTGAGGCAACTTCAGACTTCATCGTATTCTGAGATTGGAGCAACCCTCAAAAAGCATGACCCCTGATTTGTGTCACGACTTTGGTCAGGTGGTGTCCTTCTTATGATGATCAGCAGAATCGCCCATCATGCTCTCGAGGTAGTCCACACGCTCCTTCAAGCAGAAGCAGGTCAAATCTGTGCAGGATTTTCGTGAGATGCCGGCGTCAAAAGATGTGAAACAAAAGCTGCTCAAGGACCTTGCCGAAGCTTCTGTTCTTGCAGCCATTGTATAAATCATGAAGTCGTTGTACTCTGTAGAAAGCCATGAACAAAAATGGAAACATCAGCCCTAATTGGCCTAGTCCCAGTCCTTCAGAGTGGCATGATGCAAATCCAAGGTTGATTTTTGGGTGCTCAAAGTTGTGTGCGAAGATTTCAAGTCTTCCAGGGCAGAACCTCCATCTACAGCATCTGAAACTCTCAAAATATGAAAGACGGAGTGCTTTCTTGATGTCCACAAGACTATGGTTTCAATGTTACGGTTTCGGCGGCCTTGCTTTTCAAAGTTGTGCTTCAACTCATCTACAGTCACCTGGCATGTGCGCCGCACCGCAACGTGTGTGTTCTACGAAAGTGCGGCGAAAAATGCCAACAATGGAACTCCTCAAGCGAAAAGACAGGCAAGCATGACCCCCTTCGCCTGGCCAGACTCCGAACAATCCCATGAAACATCAAAAACTTTGAAGAGCGTTTGATACTTTTTGGGATATTTTCAGTGACTTTAAGATCTTTAAGAAATCCCAAGTCTAGAGTTTAAGAATTTTCTAAAGTTAGCCTTGTCCAGGAATCAGCAACAACAGGCTTCCATGCCTCCAAATGACCAAGCCTTCCGTGCAAGGCTTCAATCTTTCCATGTCCATAACTCAACTCCTCGAGGTTTTGGCCAGTTTTGAACCCAGGATTCTTGGCAACAGCAACCCCCTACGGAACCCAGAATTGCTATGTCGGTCCTCCAGAGACTGCTCCAAATACTTCAGGCGACTTTCAACTGTCACCTCTGCGGTTGATTGGTGGTGACTTACTCGTTCTGCGTGCACTGCTCCTATAGTGACTTGCTCTAAAGTCATGGACACTCTCCTGTCAAAAGCTTGCAGCTTTGGCCAAGAGATTCATCCAAAATCAGTATGCCTCCACTGGACAGAATTCTTTGTTCCGCTGACACCCATCCCGCTGCAACGACACCTGCGTCTCTCCTGATCGCCTGAGGCGCAGGAGATGAGCCCAGGAGGCAATGTGTGCCCTGCCCCCCAATTTGAAGAAGTCTTCAAAACATGATTATTGACGAGAAATATGTCTTGTTGAATGAAGGGAACAGCTTTGCTAGTGAGCAAAACAAACAGCTGGCACATGGCACACGTTTGAGAAAAAAAACATGGGGCATTCACAGACCAAATCGAGGGTAGGATAAAGTTGGATAGAGAATTTCCTACATTCCGCAACTGAGTTACCCAAATTTGAGCCCATGACATGTTCCCAGGCATGGCAACACCCAGCTTGCCTCGCAACCTGAGATTGCCAAGTGGCAAGCAAAAAAAGGGGGCCAGCGCAACAAGTCTCAAGGGAAGATCTCTTTCGGTTTCTGAAATCTGGTCATACCTGAAATTGCTCACGCAAGGTGGCTGGGGCATGAACTCCGAGAGTCGATCTTGCGTCTTTTTGAGTTCCTGGGGTGACAGTTGGTGACACTTGGATCTCATGGATCAATGCACCGATCCTCAAAAGGCAGACCCCGAGCCTCACTGTGCTTTTGGACATTGTACCCGAGCAAATTCTCGATCATATTCATGCGCTCCTGTTTGGTCGTACACGAAGTCATGGTGCTACATCTGTGACCCTTGAAACAGAAACCAACATGATATTGGCATCTGGCACAAAGTCCTGCAAAGAAGAGTGTTTCTTCTCGCTGTGCTCATTTAGGCCATGCCTCAAATCGAAACAGTTGTACACAAGTATCCCTACGCAGACTGTTGAAAGACTACTGAAGCAGTTTCTTTGGGGTGCCCATAGCAGAGTGTATTCCAAAGAGCTTGATCCAAGCTTTCAGAAGCCTGGTGGTTGGTTGAAGGCTTCATTTAAAGCTGACCCAGTAAAGTCTAGCAGCCAGCAAGTTTCAAAAGAGTCAAAGTCTCACACGATGCAAAAATAAGTCAACAGGATCCATCGCAGATACCCTTAAATATCTTAAAATGGTATGGCTCCGGTTGAAATGTCAAGTGCTCCTATCTGAAATGTTAGTGTATGCAACCATACCATCCCAACAGCGTCCAACAGTCAGTATCATTTTCAAGAAATGCAGATTTGGAGGATTGAAAATGTAGCCTGACCCTTGGCTAATGTTTCAAATTCTATTACAGAGTCCGTTGAGTCACGTAGCATTGGCCCGGCGGCCTGAAGTGGCACATGTTCTGATTCAAGGTTTGAACACTATCTCCCCCTATGCATCCCAACAGGTCGGTAATCTTCTGATGAGCATCTTGAATCTCCTGGTGAGCATTCAACACCATGTCAGAACTGTGTTCAATGGACCTTATCAAATTATCACTAGCCTGCCTTTCTGCTCTTGATGCGAAATAAGGCGGTAGGCTGGGAATTGTTTCCTCTCATTTGACACCATCTCATTTCAATTAATCAATCTTAGGCCCTATAGCCACTCGCCTCGGAAAACCTCAAAGATCCTTCGTAAAACTCCCAAATTTGTTGTCCTGACCGTGCTTCGCCGCAGAGTCTCCCAAGCTTTTCTCCAAGAACTCCACCCGAGAGGCCAAGGGCATGTGGTTGGCCATCTGTTCCTGCAGGGTGAGCAAACCAACTGTGAAATTGAAGATTGAATCTACGCGCTGATAAAATCCGGTGCCTTGTGAAGGGCACTGTGCTTTGCCATACCTTGCAGGACTGCAAGTGCTGTCCCACCACTGCACAGAAAACTACAACAAGAGATCCCATTGTCATCAATATGTAAGTATTTATGTACCTAGGTATGTATCTTTCTTTCTTCCTTCCTTCCTTTCCTTCTTTCTTGTATGCAATTGCATCGACTAGACATATCTAAAATCTCTGAATGGCGATGCCTGGGAAGACCCTGGTTCATCCGATTCCTTTAACGTTTCGGCCTATGGTTCCTTCACGCCTGCATCGATTTCAGAAATCCGCTGTTCCAAAAGGCCATGGGCTTGATGTCGAGCCTGGTCTGTGTCTGAGAACAACCCCATATTTCAACATGTATCAACTGCTCCATTGCCTCAGCATCCTTCAGAAATGTTGCTTGCAAGTCCTCCAAAATAATATCACACCGAACTCGTGACTTCATTTTGCGCAACACAGCAAGAGCCAACGGACTCCAAGGACTCCTGAATGTGCGGATGCCAGGCTGTCTCCAAAGCTCGAATCTGCGGATGCCAAGTGATTGCGGTTCGGTAAAAGAAACCCAACGAAGCGTTGCTTCTCAACTGACAGTCAACAAGAAAACCCAGGATGGTGACAAAGGTGGTGTTTTTCAGAAAAGGCCGCAGAGGAACGGATATAAATCGATACAAATGGAGCTTCCATGGATTTTGCGGTTGAATGAGTTGTTTTCAAGCTCCCGCCTGCTCACGCATGAGCGTCATCTCGTCGCGGATGGAAGGCAAATCGCGATCCAAATCATGCACCTGACTCGCAATTGTTTGTGGCCTAGGGGCAGTTGAAAGTAAAAGCCACCAAAAATGTCTTGCCACCAGTTCTGTCTGCCTTTCTGGAGAGTTGCTGCAGCATGCAGTCACGTTCACGCTTTTCCCTCTCGAAGTGTTCCTGGGCATGGTCTTTTCACTGGACAACTGTGGCACAAATTTAGACCTAGAGACTCTTGACCTCCAAACTTTAAACAAACAACCTCGCACATCAAGATTCTCGTGATTCTATTTGGACACGCGTTAAAGATCAGAAGTTCAGAAGTAAAAGGAGCTTCATGGATTCATGGGGGTCAGTTTACTGTAGTTTCTGGACTCGACCAAACAGCCGTTGCCGGCCTGAACTTCAATCTGTTTTCCTTCCATCGAACTGGCCTAGTCGCCCAGGTTAGTAAGGCAAGGGGATCACTTAGGGCACAAATTTCGGATCACTTTGGGCATAAATCAGGCTGGTAACAGCAATCTCCACATGTCTGTAACAAAAAAAACTTGAAATGCTGAACCTAAAATTTGATCTAAGATATGTTCTGCATGTCTGTGCATGTCCTTACATTTTTCGAGATGCTTTCTGCATCCTTTCTTATCCTGCTCACGTATAGCCAAAGGCACCGCTGCACTCGCCGTCAAGCCTCAGTTGTGAAGCAGGATGAAAGTTTCCCATCGGATCAGGTGAACTTGGATTCATCATGTTTCCTCGGCAAGAAACGATCTGACTCCACCTCCGATTTCAGGAGCATTACCTGTGGGAAAATGGAAATTATGGCCATATAATCACTGCTCCCAAGCGGAAACAAATCTCCTTTTGGAGGATTTTTCCACAGCAGACGCACTGTACACTCACCCAAATATCCCGATTGCATTGCGTTCCAAAATCATTGGCCACAGCCCTAGTCACCTCTGCTCGGAGGGCATTGAGATCCTTGATGCAGTTGGCTGTCTGCTCACGCACCAGCCTAATGGGGCGTCTCTGTTCCAAGGTCAAACCTTTAAACTGCAGCACATGATGCAGATTCGGTTCTTTACATACGAACGTATGTGGCTTCATTTTGTGCCATTGTAGACGATGTGTGGGTGTGTGCGCCCATCTGCATGCAAACTCATGGCATGGCAGTGTTTCCTTATCTATCTACTTCTTGACATCAGCAAAACTTATCAGCACCAGCCTGCAGATCACTCTACCAGTGCAGTTTTTGACAAATGAAAGTGCAGGAACCCTCAAGAAGTCTCCAAGCGTTCACAACCTGAAAATCAATGAATTAATGTGATTTAGTGTCTTAATGAACCTCACCCGCCTTGCATCCTTGTATAAGTACTAGGTATGCCATTCAGCCTACTTCCTACTTTGCTAAGATTGTTGAATTATCAAGTCCCACTCAACTCGACCATGACCTCAGCTGGGTATTGTTGAAGTCCATCTCCTGAAAACCAGAACACTGACATGGAAATCAATGCAGTGCACCAAAGATTTGTGAAGACCATTTGCAGACTGCCAACGTAGTAGGATTATGTTGGATTCTTGTATTAGTATGTATCTGGATATACATTTCAAGCTCTCCAACTTTGCGATGGGAAACGAGAAACAGGGCGTTCTGCTGTGTACTTCTGCTTCCCGGTGAAAGTGGAAAACAAGTGCACAGCAGCCCTTGAAATGAAGATCCCTTGTTTTGACCAGCTATCTCAGTCTATGATACATGATTGCTAGCTCACTCCAGAAGAACTTAATGCTGTAGCGAAGACTCCTGCGCCTGTTGTGAGCTTGGCGAAAAGGCGCCAGAGTCCACGATCGACAATTGTGTCGACATGGTTGCTGCCGTCGTAGGCCGCTCTCGACCGGTCTCCATCTCAGGTGGCAGGTAGAGGTATACAGCTTCAATCAAAAAAGCTCTGAATTTGCATGATCCAATACCTCACTTCGTACTACTTTTATGGAAATTGGCCCAAGTTTGCTAGATGGACCGATCCCAACTCCATGGGATCTTCCTGTACATTCAACACAAACCCAAGAACCCATGGCAGTCCGTCGGTCAAAGGTCGTGGCCAATTCAGTTCTCAGGCAAGTCGGGACAACATCTCGAACCGAACACGGTTGACCGGATCAAAATACAGTTCAGCTATCCACGGCTAACAAGACTTGCATACTCATGACTCATGAATGAAAACCGTGCGTCATGTTCACACTCTAATCGGCACACTATAGTTTCCTGCCTGAATCTAGGTCTGAGGCGTGCTGAAGAAGTGACGATGCAAGTGATGACAAGAGAAGAGTGGAGGTGATCAAAAACGAACACAGCTGCATGGAGCATTTAAAGAAATGTCTTCTGCACACTCGGTGCATTGTGTTAAGTTCAGGAATTCCAGCAGCCAGCATCTATTGTAATCTTGCATAACATTCTAGATTTCTGGGCAAAAGCACTTACCTGCTCCGAAAAGAAACAACGTGTACTTTGGCTGACCGTGGGTCTGACCGACTTTTTTCACTTCGAGGGCACAGACTCGCAGAGTGGGAAAATCACCGAGCTCAGCCACGGGAACCCTTGGTTCCACGTGGTCGCCAACGCACCTGCCATCGCAATGTGGGGGTATGCAATCTTGCGAGAAGTTCCGAGTAGCATTTTCTCGGAATTACACGCAAACTGCAACCTTCGGGTTTTGTTCCAGCTTTAAAACTGAAATTGCCCTACAAGCCCAGCAATGTCCATGATATCATGATTGGAACTCTCCTTTCTAAATGGGACTGCAAGCTACAGCCTTCTTCTCTGGCATGGAAGCGGCGCGCCACTCTGGTTCGCCAGTCCTCAGCATCGGCAGTTCATACAGTACAGAAACGGGAAGTTCATCGGCGACAAGACCAAATGAACAAAGTCAATCCGTTCAAGCCGCAAACGGTCTGTTTGTATGCTGGAAATACACAATTTCCACTCAACTGATGTGCTTCGCGAAAGTTTCGGTGTCAGGCATGGGTGCTAAATATGAAACAAAATGAAAAAGCCTTGCTCTGGCAAATAGACATGATTCATGAACATGATATTCCGGGGGTGGCTAGATCTTCCTTTGGCAGTTTTCAGGAACTCTCCACATGGTGGGTGACTCCTTTGCTAGGGCCCAAACCAAACGCCCATTGCCTTGAGCTTCTGCATACGCTCTTCCTGCATTGGCCACCCAGGACTCAATCCAGGTGTGGTTTGAATATGTCCGGAGATTGCCAGTCAAATTATATGATACCTGCTTGCAGAAACAAGTGACGAGTGGATGTTTGAGTTCCTGCAACAAACTAGTACGTCAACAAGACTTCCTCTCCAATGAGTCACACTGGTCAAACCATTGAAGCTGCCTCTTGTTCCATGAAGAGTTTGCGCTGCAGCTCATAGGCACGTTCTTTCCTCGGCGCGGAAGTGGAAGTGCTATCCGACACACTCCCATGAGAAATCGGTATTCCGCATGGGAAAGCACTCAGAACAAATCCTTCCACTATAATTCAACAGTTGCTGCCATTGTTTGCCATCAGGCCTCTCTTGCAGCACCCACAAAGGTCCACTCCGGGTCTCCCTGCTGGGCTTTGTGCCTTGCTTCTCCAGGAATGTGGACCCACTCGGGTCGTTCTGGCACAGATGGGATCGATTGGACTATGGCTGCACACATTAAGCAAATGTCAGCCCTGGAATTCTTGCATGCACTTGACATGTCCACAGCCTTAGGTGCCGATGTGGGACAGTTGAGAACACATGGCAGAAACCACAATCAAGAGAGAAAGAGGTCTTCATAACATGTCGCACACACTGGCATATTTCTCGCCGTAGATCTCTTTCGTGAAGGGATGCCTTGCCATCCTTAGGCAGTGCTGAAGCATGCTGAAGCAGCAATCTTGCCCATGTAATCCTCTAACCTATGCCTGAAGCAAGCATAAATTTGGCTGAGTAGCAATCAAGAATGGTGTGAGAAACAAAAACCAAAAGTTGCCCATCATGTCGCTTGACTGCAAAGTATCGTAACTCTACCAGAGGACCCTCATACAGTGTCAAGTGTCATCCCGGCATACGACAAGGGCCCAGCAAGGGCAATGAAATACCCACCACTCACTAGATTCAATGTATCCAAGGAGTTCTTCGAGGCTAGCACCATCCCAGGATCTGCAGATAAGGCCCTCACATGACCACAAACTTCAGTTGGCCGTTACGGTAGCGACCTAAGGCGGATAAAACAACTCCAGGCCGATTGATCTTTGGAAAATTGAAGGCAAGACCACAATGTGTGCAATGCAAGACTACTCCTCTCGTAAACCTAGCTACCAGGCTACCATGCTAGATCGCAGGAACTCTGAAAACAATCACAAGTTGGAGAGTGTCTCAGTCTCTGCAGTCAAAGTCATGTGCTAGACTAGAAGTGTGCCATTTACAGGCTGGAGATTGTGAAGTAGCTGATAGCTCAAGGACTTTGCAAGTCTGCATAGCAGTCCTTCAAATCCAAAAGTTCACAAGGTTTCTCAATTCCATTCCAGAGCCATGGGATGCTGTCCCCAAAAAAAAGTACCTACAGTATACAACAAAACTTCGATCTCATCCAGTTCATTCCGCCGGATCTGAGTAAATGGCAGTCGCCCATCTTCCTGACACTCAAACAAACATTTTGCCAACAAACATTTTCCGCCAAACTTCATGCGATTGCGGGTGCGGTGAAAGCCCAGTTTTCCATTAATGGAAGTCAAATCTGGACTACCATGCTTCTGATTGTATTTAGTTTGAACCATGTCAAGACGTTGGCTCTTTTCCAGGTCAAAAATCATCTGCCAAAACTGCATTGAGCTCTCAAAGCACAAACACATCAATATCTCCCTATCTCAACCACCATAAGCACTACCTGTTTTAGGCGCTTAAAAACATGTCATTCACTTCAATTGAAACTGCAGCTGACTCAAAACACTGGCCAGGTCCCCCGCCTGCGGATCTTCCTGATCTTCCTAAGATTCCACAAACCAGCCACAAACCAACAGACAATACCAGAAGTACAACAAAATATAACAAACGTATGCGATTCTATGCCTGCATAAGAGCACAGATAAGGTTGATAGAGCCAGTCCCTTCAGCCTCTCCCTATATAGGACATGCAAACATTCCGTACACTGAAATAGGGTTGCAGTATTTCAATTCATTGCACCTTACCACAGTTCTCTAAACAGCCAGCATCTATTGGACAAAATGATAGTCAATAGATGCCCTCGATGCCAAATCCGAACGAGCCACTTGAAGTACTGGTACATCAGATGTGGGCGCCTCCTTTCACAGTTTGGCAGTCAAAATTTGCCGAAATGCTTTTGGAAATTTGCAAAAAAACCTCAACCAAGGAAGCACTTGAAACCAGACAGTCGGGGGGTAAATGGCTCAGCTTGTAAAGTGGCTGACAAATGATAAAGGCCACAGCTGCAGAGTTAGAACCTGTAGGCATAGCATCCAAAGCATCCAATTGCCAAGGCTAATAAACTGGAAAAAGCGAACTGTATCGCTGATTGCTTTGAAATGCTAAACATTTTTATTAAACAATTTCTTGCTTCCAACAATGGTTGGTCACGCAAATCGAAAATGTAGTCAATACAACTGGAAGAATGGATGAGGACGAAAAAAGAGGACAAAGAGTCGCTCTCTTCATGCATGAGCTTATGAATCCAATTGCAATCGAAACGGCTCCCTTCCAATCGCAAACGATTTTTTCGTGCCAGAACGAGTTTTTTCTTCACATTGTTTCCTGCTGACAGGATGGGAAGAACATGCAGAAGTGACAGTTGATCCTGCCTTTCAACTTCAGACTCTGGCATCTTGAACCAGTCGTTCCACCTGCACGTGGTTGCAGGAGTCAGAGACCACATGAGAAAAAGGTGGAAACAGTCCACTGGCTTACAGATTGAACTTACTACAACTCGCCCAACTGCCTTTGTAAGAGTGCAAATGCACACAAACTGGTAGTGTGAAAGATTACTGCCAAACAACTGCAAGTTTCAACCTTCAAACCTGCTTCAAAAAAAAAATAACACTACCCTGCTGCTATACAAAGCTGCATCCCTTGAGTTAGCGTTGGCAACTGCATGAAAATCGGGGAATCACAGCTCCCTACACGCCAGTCGCATTGGTGGCGGTATCGACCTTGAGGAATGGATTCACTCTCAAGATTCTCCCAAGGAAGGGTGGAACTGCAAGGTTTCTTGGTGAATAAATTCCGCCATGTACGTCGCGCTACCCGGGTTGAAGTGCATGTCAACCAACTTCTTCACAAATGGTCCATCCTTTCCTGACAACACACATTGCTAGTAAACACTAGCAATTTGTATAGAATTCATCAAAAGTGCTCCAATGGTCAATAACCAGGCTGCGCACCCCATCTCACAAAGCATGATGTGAACACAGGCGTGCTGCATGTCATGACCCTGATACATCCTTGGGCCACGACAAATTTCATGTCGGGCCAAACCTTGTACTTTGTGCCCATATAGCGGTATACAGTGTACCTCAAAAGCTGCACAAAAGCCTTCAACGCAGCTCCAACATGTCCCTGATGATTTTTTTTTCTGAAATGGCAGGTGACTATCCTGAGTGAAAGTGCATGTTAAGGAATATCGTAAACAATTGTTTTGTCTCGCACAAGTGTTTAGTGACAATGTTTATCGGAAATAATTGCTGGCAACGAAGTGAAGTCATTGCTACAGCCCACAGTTAATCTTAAGTTAGATGGTAGTACAAGTAGGTACAATGAGACATTGGAACTGGATAAAGAAAAAACTGAGGCTCATGATTCATGATATATTTCTTATCATTCTTATTGATCTGAAAACATTCCATGTTGATTGTTGATGCATGAAATATAAGGTAGATGTTGTATACAAACATGTAATCATATACCAAAGTATCATCAAAGGAAGCTTAATTGAGAAACTTCCGATATACGGACTTTTGAAGAGCAGTAAAGGAACAGTCAAGCAAAGAAAGGAACAGCAGAGAACGGAAGAGTAGGAACAGTCAAAAACAGAAAGGAACCATACAGGAACAGTAAAGAACACTCACTTTGCGTCGCAGGGGAAGTATCTGGTGATCTTGGCTTTTTAGACGGAGGCAGTATTTGGTGACATGCGAAGGTAGCCCCAACGCGAATCGCAGTGTTCGTTTGCATACAAAATGTGTCCCAGAACCAATAAAGGTAAACTCGGCGAATGGACTGACGGGTTCACGGTTGTCGCTCTTGTTGCTGTTGCTGCTGTTGTTGTCCTTGTCGTCATCGTCATTGCTGTTCTGGGTTAGCGTTCCCAACAATCCTACCGGCAAATTCTTTTTCCAGACATTCACCATACCAAACTTCGGCCCAGCTCGTCCTGTCCTACCACCCTGGATTTGAATCTCACCCGATTGTAGGCTTGGGCCCGGCAAACTCCATCTTTGAAGAAAAAAGGTACCGAGGTCCATACCTGTTGCTGCCACTATCCAGCACAGACGTCACTTCAGGCCTTACGTAGCAAAACCGGCTGAAAAACTAGGTGCCCTGCCTTCTAATCCTATATGACCCAATCACCTGCAACACGAACTGGGTCTGGGGTCAATGTGAACGATTTTGGGCTTTGCAATTTTTTTGCTCACCAGCTTCAGCTTCATTCCATGCGAGCGAAAACAATGTCGTTAATCTTGATCAACTAGCAAAGTTGCTCAGCGTCCATTGGCTCTTCCTCCTCTTCGCCATCTTCCACATCTATGACCTGCATGTTGACCAGCCATTGAGACAAGTGCACGATGACTATTTATGATGTAAAGATAATGTATAGACTGGGGGCTGTTTCACGCTGGACCTGCACGAAGACCACTTGCAAATTCCTTTCTGAACTCAAAAGCATTGGCTACCAGCCCTAGCCCCACCTCAACGTCGTCAGCCTGCGCGTGCGTGCAATACACACACAAATGGCTTCAAGTGCCAAAGGGCATATGGGCGACTCTTAACCAACACTGTTTTCAAGTAATTTTTCAGTTGATGTTCTAAGACCCTGTTATTGGAAGTCAAGCCCCGTCAACTCAGACTGATTCCTCTCAAGACAAGGAGAGACAGTTCACCTGCCTCCGCACAGCGTGGCACCAGGGAAGCACTGCGTGGTGAAAAAGGCCGAAGGCCAGACACTGCGGAGGTAAAGGCACCTGAGAGGTTTGGCTGCTTGGATTCTTGCATCCACTGGCACCACAAGTCTAAGGTTCTACGGTTATCAACTGAAACATATGAAGGGCATGTACCGAAGCACCAATTAATCACAGTAGCACATATCTTACTGTATCTGATTCATATGTATTCAAAATGTGCATTTCAATTTTTTACCTCAATATCCGAAGGTCATTAGCAAGTGATTTTTTGGAGAGGGGTGCCCAACTGCAACGAAGATACTGAGGCCAGATGGAAGCCCAAGCACCAATGCCACGCAGGCCAGGACCCAGCAACGAGAGCTGCGAGTCAAACGAACCTCCGCAGAAATGGCCGACGAAGGTGACATCGTGTCGACACCTCTTAGAATCAATTCGATCAAACGCGGGGCGCATGAAATCCGTGGGTGAATTGATAACGGTTGTACGTAGAATGCGAAAGGGTTGTTCCTTGCGAATATACAGTGGCTTTGGGACAACACAACCCTTCCTGTAGGGACACTACAGGTGCAATGCAAATTGAACATCCCTAAACCTAAACCAGCCCCTAGCCTGCAAAAGGTTCATGTCATGTACCGTCAGTATACAACTTGCATTAATGGTCTAAGCGTTCCATCAGGTAAATTCAGAATTACCTACCAGTTGCCAGCACAGAAAGCAGTGATGATCCATCCTGATGCAGCTCGCCTCGGGCTTGTGTGACATCATGGCCAGCGCTGATGAAATCGGCTTGAGCCTGATTTCCTCTATCAGAAATAGGTGAGGTCCAAGCAATCTGGGGCCATTTTCAGTTTTGCAAATCTAAAGCTGCACCATAGTTGTTAAATCAATGTATATCAATGTATTAAAAACGGCAGGTGCTTTTGGCTGAAGTAACAAATTTACAGTAAAAATGCTGAAGGCAGAATTCCACCGGTTGAAGCAGTAGAGACTCCAGGGCACCGAAAACTCGCGGAGCGTTGGTTTTCTTTCACAACTCCAACTTTCATCTTCGCTCTCAGTCGCCTCCCTTCAGAGCATCCTCTGATTGCTTCTCGCGGATCTGAGCAAATCGGGCTTTTGTGGCTGATGTAAAGCTGACATCAGGTATGGTTCAGGAAGTGAGACGGATCGTGTACTGAGGAAACAAGAATCGACCACTTGTATAATGTTATAGTTATATGTCAACTATTGTTTTATACTATATATATACAGCAAGGAAATCTCAAAGGTCAACTATTGACAGAATTCACCAGCGCCTCCTTCGCCCAGAATTCACGCTGTGACACCTTCCTTGGAGCTTCCCGTGCTGCTTCGAACTCTTCCTGACGGTCATAAGGATACTCCTGGCGGCCAAGGCAGGCACAAGAGTCGTCTGCTTGGTAGATCCCTTTTCAGAAGGCCATCTCCAAAGATGGAAAGAATCAGAATCAAAATTGACTGCAAAGAGAACATCTATATATATTATAATAGTGTATATATATACATATTACATGGAAATAGAAATGTCTTCAAAGCTCTGGCGAAAGACTTGGTCTACGGTGACACCATCAAAGAACAACTTCAAAATGCTTTCACACCAACCTGCACCAGTTGCTGCATCTGTTCAATCAGGATTTCGTTTTCACCCTTGAAGGCCCATCCTCAGATCACAGCAAGACTCTTTGAACAGTCCCTGGTCGTTGGCTACGTGGAACAACCCTATGCTTGAGGTTCATCTTGCATGGACGAAAATAGGAATTTGATGGCTTGTCAAGTTACTATCTTTGCAACCCGTCTCCACCCCTCTCTCTTCCGAGTTGCCATCATGTGCATCAAATTTGGCCTCAAAAGTCATCAAAAGTTTTGTATCAAAGCACCTCAACCCTGTTCAGCTCCCAAAGTTTCCTAGAATGGTTTCCATGACAATCCATCCTCCTGAACCTACACTCCCTCGCCTTACATACCATCTATTCATTTCAATCTTAAGAAAATACCATAAAATACGAGTAAAGTATTCTGTGTTGACGATCAGATCTCCTTTCCATTTGGCCAATGTCGCCACATTCCCTGCAATTTGCACCTTGAGATCGAAGAATGCCTCCCGAGAGATGATGATCTTTCGCCCCAGCAGGCATTGGTACAGGCCATCGCTGGAATTGTCGATGTCACCTCGGCTTCAAGAACTCACCATGGACCACGAGATGTTGGGAGTGCAGGCATCCAAATTTCAAACGCTTGTCCAATTGTGCTTGGCTCAGTCTTTGGGAAAGCTTGAAGGTTTGGACGTTTTGAGCAGTTTGAACATTCATCCACATGTTCCATGTGCTGCTAAGGGACGTGGACGCCTCATGGAGAAATTGTCAATAAGGCGACCGGCCATGTAGAGGGGGCTCCTGCCAGACAGATTGGTAGCTTCGAAACATTGTATTGTTGATGAGTATATTGTTCGGTTATCCACAGATTGGATGGTTTTGCTGTTTGTCAAAGTACTTTTGCATAACGACTACCTTGTCCACCTATTCCAAGCAGCCCCCCCAGCAAGGCTCTTGTAGCTAAAGCTGCGCGGCACGCACTTGTACTTGTGCTCCTGGGAAAGGTTCCATGCTGATTTGAAAGGTGATGCTGGCAATACAATGGCCATACACTGCCATGCTTGCCTGATCAAACAAGTAGAATAAAGGTGTGTTTTGAGCGTGTCTTCCTGGTTGGACCCATTCGTCACTGCTCTGTTTGCGTCGAGACACCACCATAAATTAAATGGTTACAAGCATGCACAAACTTGTCATGCTTTTTTGGATGTCATTCTTCGTGTAAAGCCACGTATATATCTTTCAACACCAATACATTGCCTCCCACCCCGACCCATAAACCTCCCCGTAGCCACTGCGGGTAATCATCAAGGTCTGCCTGTCACTGCAAAGCGTCGAAAGCCAATTCAAGACGTCTCAACTATCTATGGTTCGATTCCTCAGAATTGGTGAAATCCTATTCAGGAATCCATACCATCCCCCATGCCACATATTGCTAAACCACAATGCACGAGATTCTATTCAATTCAGGTCTATCAACTGTATATCGCTGTATATGATGCACGATGTCTGCTTTGACCAGGGCCCAGGTGTTTGGGGGACCCTGTATAGGTCCTGATGCAATCGGCTCTTGTGGGCAACAGATTCCCGTGTTAGCATCAATGGTGTATCTCTGAAACAAGTTTTCAGATGTAGGCAAATTTCTGAGCACATTTCTAATGGCTGGTAGTTGACCAAGAAGCAGTCAGAGCAGTATATAGCCTGTACGCTGTGCCATGAAAGGAAACTACAAGTAAGACACCAGTTCATGAACTGGAGCTTCTCATGAACCTTTACAAAAGTCCTCTTTCTGATGCCTCTAAATACACTCTTGAATCATATTATATTATGCGTTTGTTCATCATGCCATATCCTCTGTTGATATCCTCAAATCAAAGGCCCAGCTGTCCTTCCCTGCTTCTGCCTCTCACCAGGAATGGCGCCAGTGTAGGCGCGAACCATGTTGTACAATTCGTAGTAGCGAGGCTCTTTGAAATCCTGGACCGATGTTGGGCCATGCCAGGAGTTCTTGCAAAGCAGAAAGTAAGGACTTTTTTCTGAGAAATCCAAGCAAAGCCTTCATACCTGTATCAGCCTGTATTCAAGTGAAGATATTGAGAGATCAGTACCGTAGCCATTGCACGCATTTGTTTGCTCCTCCAAACCTACCACGATCTTCATGTTGCGCCACTTACTTTGCAATACAGTGGAGATTGCAATCGAGTGCATTTTCCTGGCGATTCAATCAAAAGACGTAGGTCACTTGCTAGCAGAGAAAAGACTGGTCCAAGTATGTTTGACAACAGATTGCAAGTGAACAAATGTTTGATTTCCCATGTGGTAGGAAGTAAGTTCGCTCAGTAGTTGCTTCCAAATGCCAGAAATTCTTGGCGAGTTTTGGAACGAACACTTTCCTCCTATCACAGCTCTGTCAGTTGAAGCCTGTTCAGCTTCTTGTTGCGCTTGTCATCAAGGCCGTGTCGGTTCTTGTTGGTAGCTGATCTCCCAAAGAGAGGGCTGTAACTCAGTGTGCAGTTCCAATAGCCCCGAGGCACATGATGAAACTCTGAAAAATGCACTTCAGCAAGAGAACCTCTGAAATCCAGAGAATAGAACTGAACTGGACTACTTATTTTAGAATAGTGTCCAAAGGAAGCAAAAACTGCGGATAGATTTATTTGCAACTGCAGTTTGATGCTTCTGCTTGATGTTCTGTTGAATGCTTCTCAGCATCCGGCATGGATCCCATACGTGCCCTTCCAACACCCTTGTTCTTCCACAACTTCTTGCCTCACAAGTAGATTCAGGGGTCTGGGGATGAAGCTAAAATCGAAATGGATGTAGGGGGGAGATCAGCAAAGGTGCAGACCACTTGAAACACCTAAGTCACCTAAGCATTATATGATTCAAGACTATTTGGGCAGATTCAACTGGCGAGTCTGTTGGGCCTTTTTTGGTCTCACTGCGGCGCTTTTCATAGGCGCTGAACGGGAATTGCTGGTACTTCCAAATGCTGTAAGCCTGTCAATGAGAAGAAAAAATCAGCATTTTGCAACATCTGCTCTCTAGTGCATGACCGAACATGTCATTGTGGGCTGGAGCAACTACAGTGAAGTATGTCTTGGCAATCAAAAGGAACACTTCCCACCCTTTCACCTGGTGCACCACGTAGTTCGCAGTTTCCTTACTGAAGGTGCGAAGTTGCAACTCCTCTTCACCTTGGTGCCGTGTCATAAGCTCCCATTCTTTGCAACTTGCTGGCTCCCAGTGACAGTTTCATATTACGTATCGTCATATTCTGAGGAACAGTTTGTGTCGTTTCTTAGCTGAAGAGACAAACGATCGCTGCACCTAAGCACCCAGCCAATCTTTTTGCCAGAGAGGTCAACAACCTTGGCTTTTCAGAATCTTTCAGGCTTAAAAAAAAAACGCAAAGTATCATCGCACTTGGCAGTGCAGGGTCTCAAAAATGAAGCACTAAAATGGCGAACGCTGCCCAAAGATTTATATACAAGAAGTAAGTATGCACAAGTTCTTCCGAAGTCACTGCAACTGCGAGGCAATCAAGGTTTCATTGGCATTCTGACGTTAAAGCTTCATTTAGGCGAAGAAAAATCTGTGTAGTTTGCAACATCTCCAAGGTAGTGGCAGGAATCACTTGAGCGTTCGGAACAGCTTTGCGGGCAGAGCGATGAGCCTGGTGATAAGATGCATCATGAAAAAAATGATTGATTCAGCACGATTCTCAACTTTGAGTTAAGGGCATCTTGACGTCAATAGGTCTATGCATGCTACAGATTCAACAGTTTGCACTGGTAAAAGTTTCTGCCATTTCAGGGTGCCATTAGGATGTACGTCTTTGCAAGCCCATATCGATCAACCAGCTCCTTCTTTGGGCTATCAGTCTTCCCAGCATTAATCTCCCTGCAATCAATATCTACATTCATCAACCAACTACACATGAGGAAATGAATTAATGAAAATTACAGTACCACAGCAACCAAGCTCGAAGCATCAGGAGTTTGAAGAACAATCTCCGCCTTTCCGGCAGCAAGGACCAATGCTGCTGCACACAAGACTGCTGAGCCGCAGCTGCCCACAGCGCTGCTTCCCACACTGTTGCTCGGAATTGAGCGCCTGGAGTGAGGAGTTTCTAAAGTTTCAGAAGACATTTACAAGATCTTTTGAGGCACTGGACCAGTTGAAGATGGATCTTTCAAGATTTCATGATCCTAGCGAAGCCTATCATGTCCATTCAGCTTGTAATCTAACAGCTTGATCCTGGAAGGGCAATGTTGCCTTCCAAGCTCTGGTGTGG
The DNA here is from genome assembly GCA_000507305.1 of Breviolum minutum Mf 1.05b.01. NCBI lineage: Eukaryota > Dinophyceae > Suessiales > Symbiodiniaceae > Breviolum > Breviolum minutum. The sequence continues at coordinate 44,260 of DF239329.1, read as the reverse complement.
TAGTGCGGAGAACGCGTGGTCCTGCTAGTGGGCCTCAGATTTGAAGAAAGTGAAAAGCTACTTGAACTGTGTTAGTTTATATACTCTTATATATACACAACAATAGACTGACATAATTTATCGTATTTCACTGTCCAATCCAAGACAAAGAATCTCAACATTCTGGTATGATTCAACCATTTCTGCAGATGTCAAGCAAGTGACTCTACCACCCTGGATGCTAGGATTCCAGCTTACAAACTGCAAGGAGCCAGAGCCAATCAAAGTGACCTTGCATCAACAGAAACAAAAAAAGAGAAGTCAGCAGGAATCAATCGTTGAATGATGTTGATCTGAATTCGTCTTCGCTATATCAGTGAATTGAAAGACGAAACCAAGAACAGTCGGACACCAAGCGTTCCGTTTGAGATCCTTGCTGCCACTGCTCCAAGCAAAGGAGCCAACCACCTGAGTTGTTCCAGGCTGAGTTTGACTTTCCAATGAGGTGCTCATTCTAATGGATGACAATGGATCGGGAACCTGCGATGTAGTTTCAGTCTGCACTTTTTATTTCGATTCTTTTCTGATTCTAGGTTTTGTTTGAAGCACTATCCGGGCCCCTCAAAAGCTTCGTCTCTGTGAATGATTCTATCGAAAGGAATCGGTGAATTCTGAGAGCTTTCCGATGAAGATCAACTTGACATTGCTTTAAATTTCTCTGCATGAAGTCAAAGAGATTGCCAGGACCCATCGAAAGAATCCATCCGCATCTGCTGGGTACACCGACTGCGTCTTAGCCATGATCGCTGTAGGGCGATCCCTGTGGCGGAGCAAGAAGGTTTCCTATGTGACTGTGAGGTAAAACGGTGTAGAATTCCAAGTTGCTTGTAATTCACGAAATAGGTGAAGAAATGTGAAGAAATGTGAAGATTAATCTACAGTGGGGATGCAATACCCTCAAGTCAGGGATCATTTATGTCGTGAGGCCGCTGAACACGAGCTCACATGGCACTTACCGGACCAAAGCTCACAGATCCGCCTTCGGCCCTTTTCACTACGAGCAGAGCTTGAGATGAAATTCCACCACGAGATCTAAGGTTGGAGAATGAATGTGTGTCTAAATTTTCCAGTTCCATTTGAAGCCAACCCAGTCCATGCACAAAATATGCCAAACCAACCAGAATTGAAGACACTTCCGGCATACTTTAAAATGCTAGGAATTTCATGCAATTTCCACTTTCTCCGAAGGAATGGCATCCAACCTGGACGTCAATCAACGTTACACTTCTTTTTGGCTCGCACAGAGCATTGGTGCGGGGCAAATCACGAGGGCACCTAAAATCACAGTGTCTCTGGTGGTGAAAAACCCATGATTGCTGCGACCCAAATCTGTTCCCAACCGGCTTTGCTGAGAGGCGAGCAAGTTGCCAAAAGATTGGGTATCTTGCATTGCATTGGATCACCGCCGCCTGGATCACTTGCTCCTGGATCAATGTCGGTAGGAAATGTTGTTTCCCTTGGAAGTTTAAGTTTAACGACAAACTTGACCTAGCGCAAACGTTCTCCAACAATCACGTGGAAGCAAGATCAAACTAACGTGATTTCAACAAAAAACAAGAGTTGAATATAAATCTTCTGATATATGATACACTGTCATACTTCCCGAACAATCTTCAGAAGTCAGTGCCCTGCATCCCAACATGGCCGTGCCCTGCAGCCTGCCTTGTCAGGTGGCGTGGCTGTGATGCAGCGATCTTGGTACAGTGCCCACCTGTACAGGGGCCAAGGTTGGTGGCTGATGGCATGTCTTGTGGCGGATTGTCATGGATTGACATGGATTGACCATTGTCAAAAAGAAAAACAAGGCCTAGGGGCCTAGGGGCCTAGACTAGACTATCCTAGACTACAACTATGACTCGAAGTTTGTGAGTGAAAGTATGAAAGTGACACAAGTCCAGTCCACGTCAAAGATCAAGGCATATGGAAATGACATTGGCATCTTCAGTCTGGGGCATCCCAACCGCAGCCGGCCGTAGGACAAAGGCGGAAAGGGCAAAAAGAAGTTCTGCCGAGTCGACTGGCACTTCTCAAACACCATGCTCGAATGCCTAGGCAAAGCGGTGAAGCTCAGTAGGGAGCAAGCCTTGTCATCCTCGTCGTGTCTAGGTGGAAATGTCTGCGTCAAGAGTCAACAGGCATCTTTGGAACAATCCTGTACCATCCACGTAAACTTGCAAACCTACTCAACTTTGCCCAAGTTACGATTCAAGAGCACAGGCCCCATTACAGGTCCCGAAACCCTTCGCTTGCACACAGATGTCTGGATTCTCTGCTAAGGCAAAGTTGGTCACATCCAGATCCCCCCTGCAGTGAGTACGAGGTGATGGAGTGCAGAAAATATATGAAAATATGGCATCAATTTCATCAAATGCGACCAAACGTTCGGATTTGTTGAGGTGGATCCGGTGCAACACTTTCGCTTCCTTCTGTTCCCTTGGCTTGGCTTCAGTCCTCACGTTGCGAATGACAAACTCAGCCGCTTTGGACTTGTTCACGAGTAAGACTTCACTGCCCTCGCATGCCTGGCTGAGAAATGCAGTTCTAAGGCATCCTTTTTGTTTGTTTCAATCTAAACAAAATTACTTCAAGCCAAAAGTTAATCTCATGAGCAAAAAGTCCAAGAACTTTGTGTGTGTATGCCCTTTTCAACTGGCTTTGTTCCCTTTGCCTCTTGGTTTTTGCAAATGGCCATACAGACATTGAGGTTGGTATTACAAATCTTGTAGCGTTTGCCACTTTGGTAGAACTCCGGCACTTCGCCCTCAGCAGGAGGAAGCGATTTGAGGCATGCAGAAGTCAAGTGCCAAAGTGGGGGAAGAACGGAATACGGGGGCAAGCCTTGTCAAAAATCAATTATGACCTCATCCAGAATGCAGTTTTTAGCAGAAGGCTTCAGCAACTCAAAGATCTGGAGCCGTTCCAGATGCACACGGTGTATCATTGGGCCCCCCAGCCACAAGCCAAGAACTTCCAGGACCTATACACGCACCAGGCTGCACCTCGCACAGATGGGAGGCATTGGTCATTGGTCAAGGCAGATTGAACAGTGTCACTTTGCAGATGGGAAATCTCAAGAGGAAACAGTGAAAAAAAGCTGGGTGTGCACCTTGATCGAAGACCCCTCTTGCAAAGCTTGCAAACAATGTCCATCATCTGACCTCGCAGCACGAAGCCATGCTCAATGATTTGATACTTGTTTACAGAACCTGGCATGTGTTGGTAGTTAGGGAATGTACAAGTAGTGTGGATAGATTGTTCGGTTGTGCGGCTCAGACTCAGATTCATTCTAGATTGCATTTCAAACTGCGACCGAAACATCGCTTTCAAGCGCAAACAATTATAACAACCCATGCTCAACAATAAAACAACAGCACTTACGGAGCATCCTCTGTACTGATTCATCTACATACTTCACCGAGTTCCTTCAAAAAGGTAGATCATGTTTTGAAGCCCCAAGACACCATGTGTTCAACCCACAAGACACCACTCTGGCTCGCACCTGATAGTGCCACTCATATGCCTTACACATCAACAGTCGAAGGTATGATGCGTTGTGCCCTAGGACTCCCCTTCACTGGACCCACCCTTGCCGAACCGTGCAACTGGGTGAGAATGGTCCCCCGATTTATTATGAAGCAAGCGAAATTCTGAACACCCAAAAATTCATACACCCTCGCCTTTGTTTTTGCAAATTTGGGAAGGGGGATGAGCAAATGAAGGGGGTCCCGCCGCCAAGACCCAACAAAAAGAATCACTTCTTACTGTTTATCATGCGAAGACAGGCTGCGGAGCCTGCCACTGCACATATCAAGTAGACCCAGCAATTTTCAATGCTTTGGAGGCCAAGTACAAGTGCAAGTTGAAGTTGCAGGTCAATATATTTCAATTCAGCAGTTTGCCAACTAACATGTCTTCCTGTCTCACACTGACAGGTCTCTAGGTGAATCACTGTAGGTATCTAGGCATCCCCACACTGCTGGAAGATGAAAAACTTGATCCTTGCAGTTCTGCAGCGTCACGTTACTGGCCACAGCCGGGTGGCGGAGGCTAGCAGGCCGGCACTATTGTAGAATGCGCTGCAAACCAAAAAACAACCAATAATGGTTTGGCCATCATCGCGCTGCTAATTGCATTGCTGGTACCCTCTTGTGCACCTGGAGGTTGTCTCCAAGCAAAGCCCCTTTGAATTGTCTAAAACAATGGCTGTCCTGACAGTCTTTGCAGAAGTGAAAAAAATCCGCAGAACGTAGACCGACATGACTTCTGGATTACAAATATAGGAAAGGTCATAATGTGTCAGCATTGGCAAATCTCTAAGCAAATGCAACCCATCTCCTGGAGCCACTGATGAAAAAGCTCTTCGCACTGTTGAATGCTGCAAGGTCCACTGTCGAACTCTCCACCTCAGATGGTGTTTTTGAGGAAAATTGCCACAGGGGAGTGATACATAGAATCTGCCATGCAGAAGACCTTGCAGAATTGTTTGGAAATGCAACTCAAGAGATCGAAACGGATGAGGAGGTGATCTGAAAGATTGATTTATTGAATTTATTTGATCTTGACAAAGGGAGGAGCGCTTGCACTTTGAATACATATACCGGCAGCTCGGTGATCACTTCACATCTCCGCAAATAGCTTCAATCAGATCCAATGAATTACAAGAGCCAAGCATCGCTGGAGGTTGTGAGGCATTTCTTTGTATCCAGATTGCAAATGCGATATTTCACACCTAAGGAAAGGTATCACGCATCACATCATACGAATCACTCTTTAATCTAAGGTCCAAAAAACTTCAACGAAAAAACCTGAGAATTCTGCCTGTTTTGTATCCAGCTGCCCACAGCTCCTGCAATTCACCACTTTTTGCTGGCTGCCAGCCTTGCACACTCCTGGCAGAGTTTCCGGTTTCAAGAGTTCCAAGGTCTAGCAGTCTCGCAAATATGATTCCAAAGTTGTGGCATCCAAAAAAGATGAGCATGTCTTTCGGATCTCAAAAGATTCATGGTGAAAAATAGAAGTTGGCAAGGAGCCCAACAGTATAGCAATGAGGCAGGGTCAAATCTCAAAATGTACTAGCAAAACACCGGCTGGCCCGAGCCTTTGCCACAGCCCTAGCACTATGAGTGTGGTGGCTGCCAGTGCTGACAACCAGCCTTAGTTTAAACTCAAATGAGACCAAGACTGCCAACAGGCACCCAGGCACCCATTCGATGCAGACAACAAAACAGGATCAAACTAGTGTGTGAGAGTCAAGAAGTCCAAGGTACAAGATCTAGAATCCATATAGCACAGCACAAATTATTGAGAAAACTGAGTGCAGTTTCAGTCAGCAATGGACTCTAAGTGATTAGTGACCAACAATCCTTGCTGATTTGATATGATGATATGACCTGTGAGAATGTCCCAACAGTTCGCTTCGTCTGCCCGTTGGTTGGAAGCCAATTTCCAGGGTTCCTGGCGTTTCCATCTGCTTGCAACCGCAGCTCCCGAAGGTGCCCTGACCAAGCAACAGGGTTGTTCTTTTGTGGTTGAGGGTCTTGAGGAAGGAGGATATTTCTGAATCTGCCTTAGCATTGCTTCGGTATCTTCTCCCTCCATGGCTTCTAGCATCTCACCGGTGAAGGAGACAAGAATCTCCACAGGAATGGCAACAAATGAGGAAAGGATTCAATCATCGCAAGGTGGCTTTGATGCATTACTTGCTCTTGCGCCCAATTGAGCACTGCATCACAGGATTACCTTGAAACACCAGCGGCTGTGAAATCATCAAAACTCTGGGCTGTGATTCTAAGAATACTTTTGCTGATGATGTGCTGGACACTCCAAGAATGTTCCTGAATATACACTTGTGAAGGTTTCCAACATGTTTTTCAAGGAGCGTAACATGCATGTCCCCACTGGGCTGTCTTTTTTGGGGAAGGCTTCCTCGCAGTCTTTGCACGATGCGCCCGGTCAGGAATGGTTCCCGACTCCCGGACTCCCGTGTGCCGCGTCTCCGACGAATGGTATTTGCCGAATGAGATTTGTACACCAAATTACCAGCGCAGCACAGTTCTAATGCGGGCTGGCTCATGGAAACAATTAAAAACTTCATTAACATCTGCGAAGTCAGCTTCGTGACTGATGAAATCCTGCGAAAAAAATCAAAAGACGCAAGCCAAAAAATAACACATGTCTCCTTGCTGTCTCCACAAGACACTCATAGTGAAGGCAGTTTTAGTTCATTCAAAGCTGTCACTAAATCTTCACCATTTGCCAACCAAGGCTCGTCAAGCTTCAACTCACCAGCCATAAACAAATCCTGAGCAGGGTCAGAAAGACTCAGGAGAAATAGATAGACTTGGTTTCTATAGATACTGTTATACCGTACATCTTAGGCAAGACATATTTCCACTACTTGGACTTGGATTTTCCATCTTCGATTGAAGGGATATGCAGCTCCCTTGGCTCAGGTGCCGCGACCATCTGGGATCCCCTGCCACCAGCAGCGGGAGATGAAGCTTTGGCCTCTTCGAGAGAAGTCACAGCAAAAGACTAGGAAACCGCACCCCTTAAAACAAACCAACAAACCTGATTTTGCTCAAAGTTTTGCTGCTATGCTTGTGTAATGCTCATTTGCAATGCTTCTATTCTTGTCTTTAGCCTTGAAGCTAGGTCCTACACATGTATGTGGATAACACATCTCCACACTTGTACTGCTGTATGAAGCACAAGTTTCTAGACGGCAAAGAGAACGCGAGAATTGTGTTTTTTTCCATACGCATCCATGCAAAGCATTACGTGGCCGAAAAGTGCTAGGCTCATATTCTGCAATCATACGTCCATCAAATAGGCTTTTCCATTTGACCATCTAAATGCGAAGGTGTTTAATCCATTCTGTCGATAGCTCCTTTTGTATGCACAGAATCTAGGGACCTAGTGACTAGTGTATGACAACAGCAGTCATTGCAAGGCCGTACAGTTTTAAGGCTTCCTTCACTCTGATGCATCCAAATGCAACCAATGATGAGAATTTGAACACTGGTTTGTCCTGTCTCTTTGCTGCTACCAGCTACCAGCTCATGACTCCGTTTGAATGCAAGTCAAAATGTAATAGGCTACAGGTGGTGCTCTGAAGGGTAAAACAATCGCGGCAAACACACACTTCGGCTTGATTCAGCATACATGGACAGCATGCTCTTCTGAATTCTGCTCATATGATACAAGTATATCGAAGATTCTTTCTCCACTCTCCACTGCTATTTCCTGACAAATCCTGCGGAATTCTCCAGAAATTATCTTCAATAGATAGCCAAGAGTCAAAGAATCCACTGTAGACATATGTATGTTTCAGAGGGTAGCACCGTCTTGGATGTGTGTTCAAGACAGGAATTATTCCAATTTGCAAAATGCGGTGCCAGCCCGATTGATGAACGGACAGCCTGATGAATAGATGATAAGCATTGATAAGCTACTTGGTGGGTCTCTTGACTGCTTGGTTGATTGGTAGGCTGGTTTTCTGACGGGCCGCCTCCAGCCACCAAATGGCACATGTCGCACTCCGGCCAAGCGTGGGGTTACATGAAACGGACCTCGGTTAGCGGGTTTTTTGGTGAGGTTCTGTGTTTTCAAAGTTCACAACATTGGTACATAAAGCTAAAGACGCGTGATGTATATCATCTACGGCATTAAATCCGCCTGCACCAGTAGGTCAAAAAGGGCCTGTCTTTCCCGAGGCACTAACAAGTTCCGCTTTGCAACACACCATTTCAAGCCAGTATACAGTATCTATCAAAAGAACATGAATAAATAATAAATAATAAAGTAACCACAGTTACTACCTCCCTCTATTCATGTGTACTTTTTCATTGTGTGGGAAAGCACAGTCAAGCATCTATCTGTTTTGCGGTTTATGCATTGCAGCAGCTCAACAGTTGTCAACCCTATCGCAGAAATAGCCTCATGAGAAGTAATATAATAAGTCCATATGATGAACTACTATTTTCAGTAAGAGAATCTACCTCTGTTGAAAAACAATCCGTAAAAGAAAAACGATACTTTATCACATTCATTATCAAATATGTTAAATTAGCATATTAATTTACCTGCATTGAAAAAGCAGATTATGGGAGATAAAGAAACTCTTTGCCACATTCATTAGCTAATCTCTTTGATAAGCATATTATACATTTACTTTCATTGGAAGGAATATTATGAGAGAACCATCTGTCGTGTATAAATTAACCAGTCTTTGTTGTGTGCATATTTCTTCCCTTTTTTCAAAAGGCAGGTTGAACAAATAAAGTGGTTCTTTGACATATTTATTAACCACAGTGCACTTTAAATAGCCTGCAAGAGATCAAGCATTTATTGACTTTGTTTATTCTCAATCATCTTCAATAATAATCATCCTTACTGTCATCCATTGAATGTTTGATTGCTAGTACTGTCCGCGATAAACCAAATTCAATTATCAATTACAAATACTTTATCATAAAACAACTTTTGTGCATATATCATATCCATGTTTCCAATATACCTAAACCACCCTTTTCCCTTCCACTTCTGTTGAAAGTGTAATCTGTATCCTTAACACTGACCTTGTTCAGATTAATTTACGGCCTTGTCCTATTTCGTTTCGTTTTCTCCGGATTTCTCATATTCGTCTGATTTCCTTGAATTGAAGGCATTGTATATCAACCTTGACGAGCTCTTGAAACATAACATGTTGCTTCATATCTAAAGATACTTTCACACACATGCATCAGTTACAGTATATTTTCTTGCACATATTTTCTGGCACTTTTGAGATGTGTATTGTTTTGACATGTTGGAGTTTCCTTTCAATGTTCAGCTGCGTCTATCGCAAGTCCATTTGTGCCCAAGTTTTTCCACAAAATACTTCTTGCAAAAATGGTCGTCGTTGGCATTGGTATTGCAATATCCACGTCCCAATTCTATCCAATCACCTGTTCTTTTCTTGACAGCTTCAATACCACTTGATACTCTGTTTCGTGGAGGTGCCAAAACGCTCTAAAACACATCCCAGGTTTGGTACACCCATCAACCACATTAACCGTGGCAAGAACAAAGTCTGGCACGTCTTTGACATCCTTGTGCACTTAAGACTGGCGTTCATATGGCTGCAGAAAATATTGTTTGTGTACCTAATAAGAATTTGGACTCGTACTCTCTTACGTTGGATCCACACAGCTGCAACCACCCCCGGTGCAGGCGGCCCCTGCCGCTTGGCGGAGTGAATACATAATCACATCAAGTCCAATCATGATGGAAGGGTGCACCACACTCAATTCAAATCAGCAATCCACCAAGTCGTAAGCAAAGACCTGTTGCCAAACCCCTAAATCGTGTTTTGTGTACAGCTGAAAGCTCTGGAAAAACCGAGGGGCTGCAAGCATCAGAGTTCATCGCAAAGCTCTGTGCCCAGGGTGCAGACATCGCCTGCTGCACGGAAGCCTCGTAACCCAACAAATCAAAGGCCACATCTGCTGGAGCCTCCTAAGTGCAGCTACAGCTACAAGCAAAGGCTACGCGGCTACAAAAACAGAGTGACAAACCAACCCATTTACGAAACATCGGACACAATCCCATTCAAAGGAAAATCCATCCGAAAACCATCCACAACCATTCAGAAAGAACTACACTAGAAACATTCATCCACCGCATGAGGTAACAGAAACCAGCCACAGCTTTGGCTGAGATGCTGCCGCTCTAAGGATCTCCTCCTTGATGCTAAATCCTTCGGGAAGAGAGTATGGGTTGATGAGGTTAGTGGCACCCCACTTCTTCGCAAGTTCCTGAGTGCTCAGATTTCCGAATTTCCATGGCATTTATGAACTGCAAGATGTCAGCCGAAGCAAAACACATAAACACATACCTCAAACAGAAGACAACACCTACGATCCCAGCCAGGAACCATTCTATCAACAAAACAATCAAAACAGCTGAATGCAGCCACTGTCACAGCCACTAGAAATCTATTCTAAGGACAAAGTCAGCACGCTTTTGTGGGGCAAAAAACTAAGCAAAATGTTGCTGAAATCTGACATGTTTCTAGTCTTGCAGGATCAGGATCTACAGCAATAATCCTTGGTGCGGAAACCCAAAGGATGAAGAATTGCAAACACAAACAATCCTCTTCTGGTTCCTGAGATAGACATACTGCAAGGGATCACTGGCCTGACGTTAAAGTATCCGCGCATGGCCTGATTACATCGAAACCAAAAAGTTCGGATTCGGTCTGCTCTAAGCCCTGCTGCCGTGACACTTACGGGCTCGGGCCATGTGCAAAGCCCGCGCTGCAGCAAGGCCCTCGGCATTGAGACCAAAGATGGCCCCCACTGCGCCTGGTGCAGGAGCAGCAACCTGCCAGACCTCAGGCTTCGAAAAGGGGACAACTGGACATCTGGAAAGGCAGCCAATCTTATTGAAACTGGCTGAAATATGAAGAAGCGTTCTTGCAAAAAGTGTACATCAAAATATAATGAAATATACCAAATGTTATATGATAGTTCCAATTGGAACAAATTTACAGAAATATGTGGTTCAGAAGATCCAGTGTACCCCTTCGTGCCTATTTGTTTTCATTACAAATCAGCAAGTCAATCGTCGTTCATTTCATGTAGTGGAGAGTTTCTTTCAGAACTGTGGAGGCCTGCAGTCAATATTTCACATTGCACCCTACCCAACTTTAACCAAATGAAATCTCCGGTCAAGCCACCATTCCAAGCGCTGCTGCAACTCCGCCACCCAACAAACAGACTTTCTCCAGAGGCGCATCCTTGCGGATCTTCACTACGGATTCTGCGTGCACCACTGTGTACTCCTTGGTGCCCAAGAAAGTATGGACAACAAAATCAGAAACAGAATTTTCTGTCTGCAAACATGGGAATTCTAAACTTCTTCGAACAGCAGAATTGTTGTCACTGAAGTGGAATCAATGCAATGTGTAGCCCCAAGAGAGTACAGCATGAATCAGTTCAGTACTGGGTAGCCCAACGCTAAAAGCGCTGATTCCATGGAAATGGAAGATTTCTGTGCTGCCATAGGAAAAACGCGTTCCTTCATCCCTCATCACACCACGGCCTCCGGCAGGTGGCAAAGTGTCAAGCGGATAGGTTTTGCACGGCTCGAAACCCAAAGAGCTACCGATTCTGCCTGTGAAACGATCAATGGACTCACAGAAGTTCGTGTCCTCACGTGGTCAGGCGGTTGCAATAAACGAATCAGGTGAAAAATACACCCGATGTCACATGTCAATTTCTGTGAGCTTTTGAAAGCCACGCTGAGACATCGGAAGACGTTGAGAAAGCATCGTTGCAGCTCGTGCACCCAACCCACGGGCACTGCGGTCCCCGCGATATTGGCCGCATGACGCATGGCAGCATGGGATGACGTGGTCTCCAGGCTGAAAACCCTCCACATCATCACCTGTGGGAACTTCGCAGCAACCCCACAAGTACAACCAGCTGAGAATTCAGCATCCGGTTGAACGAAACACTTACCGGGAACCCCTATTTTTACCAAACACATGTATATCAAAAAACAATATTATATAAATACTATATACATATCATACTAATTATATATACATCATATACAGAACATTACTTAGACTTACTATATAAACAATTGATTTTTGTCGCTCAATCGCAGGAGCACTTTGGCCTACATCTTCCACCACTGCAGCAGCTTCCAGGCCAAGGATTCGAGGGCCGCCACTCCGTTCCTGCACCCAAAACACTAACATGGCACCTGAAATGTTGACCACTGGAAAAGGAGATTCCTTTTAAATAATTAAAATATATAGATTCCTATTGGAACCCATCATTTTTAGGGGTATGTCATGTTAGTTTTCAGGTGTATATCACTAAAAAATCCGAATGTTTTCACTGTGGCAGTTTCAAGGAGACAGGATTCATGGCACCTTCTGGGCAGCCAGATCTGGAAGACTTGGCGCCACTGCCACCACTCGAAGCCGGAGCTCGCCAGGACCCGGCGGGGCCACCTCGCAGGGATGCAATCGTTTTGGGCGTTCGCCTCACTGAAATCATAGGCTCCTGGATGGCCTGTATCTTAACCAGTTCAAGCGAAGGTCGCTCATCAAAGCAAACTGCAGCCAAACATTCCTCAGTCATAGTTGGAGTGGGTACATTGCTTTTTTGAAGACAAATTTGAAACACAGTATCATTTTGAAAATTCAAACCCATCACTCACCAATCCCATTCATATTCCTCCAAAGTCCAGAAACTGATACAGTGGCGGTCAGTTGAAACAGGGCTACTGAGGAAATCACAAAGATATCTCTCGCTACCAAGTGTCAATCTCTTTGGAAGAAGTGTTCAGAAGCTGCAAATGATTGCTGTTCTCAGAGGGATGCGCTTCCTGTCAACAGTCAGCGTTACATGCAACAGGCAGCGCCCCCCCTAACCTCCTTCCCCAATGGCTGCTAGTTGGATCATGCAGAAAATCTTCGTGGGGTGTATTAGTACGCCTTTACTTCTTTCCTCTTTCCATAAACTCTCAGGGGCATTAGCTTCCATTCCCCTCCATTCCCCATAGCTGCCATAGCTATACCGGCCCCGCGACACCTCCAAGCTTGCCTTGGCAGGATCTGTCGTAGCTCCTCAAAGTCTCTGGCTTGATACACAAACTGAAAGTGCAAAAGTGATACAACTTCCTATGGCCCGCCAATCCGGCTTCCCCACCTGGCGATCCCTCAAGTACAGAATCATCAGGCTGGACGTCCTTCACAGAAGACTCCTGGCAAACTACAATTCAACAGTCGAAAGGAGAAAAGGAGCAGGTGTCTTACGTTGGTGTGGAGGGATCCTAAAAAGGTGACACAAGCACAGTACATCACATTAGATCACATTTGCCTTCTCCAGCACCTCCGTCTCATCAGAGACATCTACATCTTCTGGCCTTGGAAAACCAAATGCTGACGGGACAATGGTTGCAGAGGATGACGAAACTACATGGGAAAAAACCTGCATGATGGCAATGTCCAAGTGACTTGCTCTCAGGGTCCACTGAGTATACTGAGGCTGCCAGGGGATGTTCTGGATCTGGGCACCATCTCAAGACACCAGTCAGAAAGGAGGCATGGTACTTGAGATGGTCTTCAATAAAACCTCGGCTTTCGTAGCATTCCCACAACAAAATCATCCCAGATCATCGAGGTGGTAATTCCATCACTGGGATGCCCAGCTTGAAATGAAATAGTATGAGTGGTCATAATCCTGCGAAGCAACTCAAGTCAAAGGGGTCTGATATGATTGATTCATATTGATTCATTGCCAATTCTTATTTATTGGTGCAGCCCCTTTGCTATGACTGGCTTCTGCCTTTTGTTGCTACACCAAAAAAATGTGTTCGTCTCCATTTGTTTGAGACTTTCTGTTCTCACAAACACATGCGAGATTGCACAAGATTGCAAGGTCCAAATCAAGGTTGCACACCTATGCTCTGGCTAGCTCCCTGGCGCCTGTTGGTTGCGCAATGTGAGGGCCAAGCCCTTCTCATCACACAAAGCTTTCAGAAGTCCAGGCTTCAGTTGTTCTGACAGAAAAGGATCCGCCAAACCTGAGATCCATTGGCATCACGTTGTTTTTCAGGAACGAAGACCAGCTGGGGGGCAGGGAGTTTGGGGTGCCAAAATTAATTTCGTGACGCATGAGGAGCAGACCTTGATCCACCAACAGTCGCTTCGGCGGACCTTTGTAGCGCTTCAGCAACTCCAGGGTGTCGTATTGCTGCCAGGCTTCGGTATCTTCACCTCACTGAAAATGTATCGCATGTTGAAACCAGGCGTGTTTTGGGAATAACAGCTTCACTTCTTTCATGCTTGACTTCTGCGACTTTATGAGACTTTATGCACTGTTTTGCAGTCAGAAGTTTGTGTGGCGAATATGCACAGCTTCACCGAACCTAGATAGAGGTTGAAGGCCTTCTGACCCCATGGCGACTCTGTAGGGTGGACAATGGGTGAAAAGGCTGACACGGAGCGGTAGAGCTCTGGATATCTCCTCAGAAAAGTGCAACGCGGACAGAGACATTGGCACATGACTAGAATATTTCCAGTCATCCAAGTCAACCATGTAAAGTTTACTTGATTTGTATGTATTTGTCAAATATCTTCATATGACAAACTCAAAGTACAGCACCTTCAATCTTCAAACTGCAGATATCTGATATCTGTGCTTCCCGACAGTGCTGCCACCAGTGCACCATGTCCGCCCATACTGTGGCCCATGATGCCAAGGCGATGTTGTATCAAGGGGAGCCTTGCAGCCACCATTGAGGGCAACTCCTGAGTGATGTAGTCCAACATCTGGTAGTGTTTCCTTGGGACAAAGAAGAACAAGAAAGGGATGTGGTCAATGTAGTCATGAAGTTCACGAAGCATTCGAAGAACAGAATCAGTTCCGTACAAGAAACCAGGTGTTGTTTGTCGCCAAGTTTCCGGTATTTCTCTGTTGTCGCGTTCACGTAAAAGCTTGCTCCAACACCGAAGTCGAATGCCTGGAGATTGCGATGACGAGATTATCCACTCAAGCAGCATCTACAGGACAGGACTACGAGATCTCATCGTTGGGCCTTGGGATCCTCATCTGGTACACCTTCCCCTCGAGGAGATGTATCTGGCATGATCAAAATAAGCCTTGGATTGCCACTGCAATCTCTTTGTGTTGATTTGAATATTTGAATTTGAATGATCTTTAGTGCTTCCAATTCCCCCAAGTCCTATGCAGTAGGGCACCGGGTTGATATCCAGAAACACAACCAAATTGACACCCACCCAGGTCTATCTCCGAAGTGGCAGAATGCGGCCAGGCAGCTGCAACTCCTGGGCAAATTCCAAGGCACTGCTGGCTCGTTGTGCCAACGACTCGTCAGTACCAGTGAGGCCACTCAGCCAAATGACCTCAGGGACCCCAGAACGAGTGGAGAGGTTTTTTTTCGGTAAAGCTGATCCCAGTTGTGGCAATGTGAGCAAAGGAGCTGGTTGGAATCTGATTACAATTTCCTACAACGTTGCTGACATGTTGATTCCTATGCTTCCTTCATTGCAGACCACTATGCTCCACCTTGCCCAACACTGCCGAGGCTGTACTTCACCAAGCGACACCTGGAAATTTCCCTTTGCCACTGGGAACAAATGTTGAAAGCTTCATCGTGCAATCGCCCAGCACCTTGGATGTCAATCATTGTCTGTTCGAGTCAATCTGTCTCAATTCAGCTCCATAAATCTTTTGAATCAAACTCCATCTAAATCCAAATCTGGCACCGGGCTGATGTGCTCGAAACGGTACAAGGTGCCCCTGAAACATCGGTGTTTTGCTATCTCCACCAACTCCGGAGGGGCCATAAGATGCCGCAACGCCCTGTGACATCAGCGGGAGATCTTGTAGCAAACAGCAACGTCTCGATTCGTCATACTTGTTCAAGACTTGCAGCATTTCACGGATTGAAGAGCTTTGTTCATAGAATATGACATGCAGGGCTCAGGGTGCATCATGACTCATGACAATACTTTGGGAGCCTTCCCAATCCGGCCTGCATTGGATTCTGCGGCCTCAATCACAAATTACTGAATCACAAATTACTGCAAAGCAGGTGTTTGGCACTTCTCTCTAATCTAGATTCTAGATCACTGCCCCAGTATTTACGAGTGTCTTGCCTCAACAACGGGACTTGTACTCACCAGCTCTCCCTTCAAAGATACTTCTTGAAAGAGCTTCACTATTTCAAGGTCTTGAGCATGTCAGAATGGAATGTTTGTCATAGTTTCTTACTTCTGGCCATAACTCATAACTACATTTGCATCCTTGGAGTTTTGCTTGGCCTTTTTAAAACATCCAGTTCTCATCTCACTGAGTTTCTCAATTCTCAAATTCAAAAGCTCTATGGAGCCCCGCTGAAAAGAGCAAGCTGGCCCTGAGAGGCCTGCTTTGTCCATGTCCTGGCGGTATCGACAAAGAATTTGCTTCCCACAAATCCAGGCACTTCACAAAGAAACTTCTGGATTTCTGGTGTGTTAGGGTGAATCCTGAAGGGTGAAAAGGATCGCCACCTTGCCATGGCATCCTCTCTGGGCAAGACCTGAAAACCCTCAGAAAATGAGCGCCAAGGCCTGTCTAGAGTGTTTGGAGTCTGTGGTCTTGATTTCCTACTTACAATTTCAAACAAGCTTGTGGCTATCTCAACACCTGACAAGGGATCAGAAACAGTCTAGAATCTAAAACTGAATGATAGAAAGGGCATGAAGAACAGTGTACCGTAGAAGTCAGTCGTTTCTCTAGACGACTCTGGTGTGTGGCAAGTTGACCGTGCCATAATAATTCACGTGGTCGATTCTTTGGATGGAAGGACAGGTTCTAGGCCCATGCAAATGCCATTTTAAGGTGTTTTGATTGCATGCTCGCACATGCTTCCTTCTTTCAGCTAGGGTGCACGGTCAAGCAGCTATGCTGGACAGATCATAGATCCAAATGCTTCAGCATCATAGATGGGAGTTTCCCAAACCAATGGAAGAAAATCAAGGAAAGTCCTGATATCTAAGCTTCAAATTGATAAATTGTGTTCACATTAGGCCCACAGAATTCAGACCTGCAACTATAAAAACCATGATTGGCATTTTGCTGTTTTTTCGCTCCATCGAATGCTTCTGCTTGCTGATGTCGCTCAACACCCTGTTGCAAATCCAAGTTCGATATTGTGAACCCATAATTGCTACAGCTGAAAGGTTGCCATGTGTTTCGCCGAATGGGAACATGCGAGCTATTGTGGACTTTCAGGAACAACATTCAAATCTCCAATACTCTTTTGCTTTCATTTTCCAATTGGAAGATTCTGTAGTGTTGAGAGACCTTCACAGGGCTGCCTGCCCTCTGAGTGGTCAGTGAAACATGATGCTGCTTGTGCGAATGCATTCGGCACAACGCCGCCTTCCTCCACGGCATCAATGACTGGTCTTTGCAGAGATGCCCCCCATTGTGAGACACAACCAGGTGAAAGTGGCCAGTAAACTCAGTAAACCCAACATTCCTTTCATTCTGTCTCCGTAGTTGAGTGATCCGTGTGCTTCAAAACCTGTCACAAGATACGTCTAGGTCAGAAGCTTCAATCAATTTCACCCAGACTTGTCCTACGGCAATTTTGGGACTGTCCGCCTCCAGCAAATTCAAAGGCTGGTGAGCAAGGTTCGATCTGAAATGTGGCCAAGGTTAGTATCTGGGGATCAACTGAGAAAAGTCCACTGCGAAAAAAAAACAAATAATCCGGTCCCATTTGACGCACAGCGTCTCTCGTCGCAAATACTATCTCAGTGTTACATGTTGAATCAAAACCAGCTCCAGCCCTGGAAGCATCAAGACACAAAAGGATTGCTAAAACTGGATCGTTTGAAAGAACTTTCATTCCATGCGTTTACTGCGAATTCACTGCCAACTCAGTCCAGAGCCAACCGCAATACCTACCCAAGCAGCCCTTCAAGTTCGCAGAACTGCATCAAAAAGCTTGACACCAATAAACAACAGTTCAAACAGAGCCAGTCTCCAGAGTGCTCTCTGTGCGTGTGAGTTTCAAGTATGTGTCTGTGCGGGTGGGGGGGCACACAATACAAATGAGACAACAATTATATAGCTGCCAACACTTATATTGCTACAGCTGCGGGTTTCCTTTGTTTTGTTTTACCCTACCTCAAGAAGCACTGGGTTTCCTTTGTTTTGTTTTACCTGCGGGAAGAAGCACCGTGCTCCCTTCTACAAGACCTTACAATGAAATTCATTCTCAAATGTCCAAGCAGGCCCACACTGAAATGCAACAAATTGTCACAGTGCATCCTGGCGAACCTTCATGCAGGTAGCGAAATGCTCTCGGCCCTGTCTGTCAGGAAACCTCAGAATGGCATGTTGTACCACCAAAAATTCAAGAAATGAACCGGAATCCACAAGATTTTGGGAGGGGCGGTCAATTGAGCTTCAGAAACTCAAAACTTCCTGATATAACGGGTGGAAACGACACTCCAGGTTCTCAAAGAAGATCCCGTTTGAAGTGAGATCCAGACTTGAAGGAAACGCATCGGTCATCTGTCATGACCAGTGTGACACAGTGGTCATCAAGAGGCGTGGTGACCTCACATCAAGTCTAAGTTTCATGCTTCTCCACAAAACTACGCAAGCATAGACCCGGATAGCAAACGTTTTTTGTTTTTCATACCTACTGCGATGTGGGGAATCATAAGCGATGCACGTGAGCCATGCCATCCAACGATGGCACCCCAAGATGGCACCCAGCCACTGCACTATTGCACCCACTCATTGGCACCATGTGCGACTAAGAGCCGCTCTATAGATAGTATGTAGCAACTGCTATCTTGGGAAATAGAACAACTTCTTCCGACTAACTGTCATTGCAAGCAATGCATGGTCATACATATCAGACTTGTCACACATCAATGGATATGTTATGTGCCACATTTACTTGTCCCCGAAGGTATGCAGGAAATGCGAGGCAGTAGGAAAATATGCAAGATCCAGCAACAAGTATATAAGCTGGGACATAACAATAGGCAGTCGAAAGTCGCTTAGAAGAGTCTATAACTATAAACCATGACAAACCCAAGCCCTTCAATTTTGAGGCCTGCAGGTCCTTCAACTCTTTGCCAGAACAAATCTCCTGGTGCGCAAAAGGAGATTTAACCTTGTAGGTCTACCGAGTCTGCATCACTGCATCGAAAGACCCATGTACCAGGCACTACCTGTTGATTCCTCAAGCCCAGCGGATAGGTGGAAACCACCCTCCTGAATGCTGGTGAGATCCACTGTCCGGGTTGTTGAGTGCACCTGGACCAAGGTCCAAGCTTGCAGCTTACAAAAGTTCAAAAGCTTGCGGCAGCACGTGCAGGATGGTTGAGTCTTGTTGCTCTCACATCTGACAGAAAGACTTAGACTTTGCAGCAGCTGCCTGCAGCATCAGGACGGAAAGTTTGCTATCCATGACGCATCTGCAAGGGACCTTAGCTTACCCAAAGTTTCCATCCTGTGACTTTCCGCTCTTTTGTTCAAATTCTTCGCAGAAATCACAGCCATTGCAAAAGTGAGAAACAAGAGCCAGAGAGAGAGAGAGAGAGAGAGAGAGAGAGAGAGATAGTCGTCTACAGCACAAACCACAGATTCCCCGTCATCAGGACATTTCTGCATTCATCGGGCTATGATATTCAAGAAAAGTTTGCAGAGCAATCTTTTAGGTGGATGGCATCGATGGCATCCGGCTCAAAGTCCGAGCATACAGTATCACAGGTATCACAGGCACTTCTTTGCAAAACTGCCATCAACAGAACGCACGCTTCAGTATCAAGTTGCAGAATGTTTAAGATGGCAAAAGCGGTTTACCGGTAACGCGAGCATTAAGGAATGACTGAGGTCCAGTACTACAGAGCCATCCTCCAGCACGGCATCCAGAAAAACGCCCTCAACACAATTGTCACAGGCCAGTCTTAAACATCAGCTGCAAAATATCGAAATGGTCCCAGCTTCAACAAACCTAGCGACTCACAAAAAACGCGGGGAGTCGAGTGATCAAATAAAAACTGTTCTCTTGAAGAAAAGTTATGCAATTTTAGATATCACTAAGCCCCCAACTCAGGTGATAGCAAAACCCCGTTGCGGACCGGTCCCCCGGCGACGATTTCGCCTGTAGGAACTCCATGACAAAATCACGGATCATGTGCTGCAGCTTGGTCATTTCTCTGGCCTGTCAATTCTCAGAAGCATCATTAGATGTCTCAGTACAGAAGCGACAAATTGCATTTGACTAGGCAGAAAAAGAGACTTCTAAGGGTCTAAAAGGAGGATCCACAATTGGAGACTCCTTAGTGTGCGGGTCTTCTTTGAAACGAAGCAACAGTTGATTACCGAGCCGATGGGTGGACATGGAAGTACAGAGGTGTAGCAAATGAATCTGCAAGCGCCCGCAGGCCTTTTGTTCCTCGCTCAGACTAATGTAGCCAGCACCTGGCTGGGACTAGCCAACACAATTTAACTTTAATTCTGAACATTTTTGACTCAAGGGTTCACGTTCAGAAACGCAAGCAAAAGCAAATTGCTGTCAGTCAGAAACCACCATGATTCGCAATGAAAGGACGAGACTAGAGATTTGTCGACTTGTCATACATCTGCGGTCATCTGCACCTGGAGAAGCTGTGGAGTCCACGCTGCGAATGCTGAAGTCTGGCGGCACCTGCAGTGCCTTCCGCTCGCCCTGAGCCAACAGGAGTCAAATCTGCGGCTTTTTTCACGGCCTTGAAGAAGCTTTCTTATACGAGATTCTTCATTGAAAAGGAGCATCCTTAAAAACAGAAAAGCAGAAGTTACTCTGTAATACTCTGAAGTTATGAAAAGGGGCGGTCAGAAGCTCAGAGCAGACCTTTCCTGAAACATGCTCAAATGGCAAAGACAATCAAAAAAGAAAAAGAAACTGAATCAACAAAAAGGTTTCCGACCCCACCCTCACAAATGTCACTTTGATCACCAGGCACTCCCGCAGCAGGAGGAAATTCCATGGGTGTAGCTGTGTGGAACACCTGGCAAGCGTGTGAAGAATTTATACGGGAAGAACACACTCACTACACTAAACGAGAGAATGAGTAACAAGCCACAATTCTCGAAACAGCACTTGCCAAAGCTATTGCTATAAACAGCTTTAGTCTCTCAACCTGAAACATCTCCATTCCCTCTCCATACCTCCCTAGTTAGCCAGCAAAAAGTTGGAATATGTACTGTATGGAATATGCTTGAGCTGAGACCTGCTCATGGCCATCCTCGGGCTGGATGCAACAGCACCTGCACCACATTCTCGAAGCCAAAATGTTCCAATGGCCCAAGGTTTCGGTTTTCGGTGGCCCTACCATGTCCCTTGATTTGTGTAGTGAGCCACACACTCGCAAACCCTCACACCAGGACTGACCTATTGATAAGATGTCATCTGTAAGATAGCAGCATCCTGTAAGGGGGTTCTTCAAGACACAGGTCAAGCACTTTCCGTGGACAGATCCAGCCTGCCAAACATCTTTTGCAGAGTGAACCAGTAACGTCTACTGCACTCACTTGAAGTACAGTCCAATTTGCCTCTTGCAAATAGTCCTACTTCTTGACTTAGGAATTGCAGTTTGCTGATTGAGTAGAGCCACTAGAAACACAATCAATATCAGATCTGACATGTAACCTGCCCTGTGAAGTTTCCAAACATAGGAACCTCTGACTTGCACCGATTCTGCAAATGTTAGACATGCAATGCTATTGCTCCTTGCAGAGGTCACAAGTATTGTTTGCTTTTGAGAATGCAGCTGAATATAGCTTTGCGCGGTTTGGACCAAGGGAAAACGGTCCAGACGTCTTTGCAGGAGCCATAACCCACATATTGACCAGTGAATAAGTCAAGGCTGATAGTATAGGCTTAAGCATTAAGAATTATTGAATAATCCTCTGGAGGGCTGCCCACATTCACCACATCCTTTGTACATGTGAGACTCCACGCATGATATTTCAAGTGTGTCCTGCAGAAGGGACTAAAGAAACAGAACCCCTTATTCCGTAGTTCATGTAGTTCTTCATTTGATGCTGGAAGGTCCAGGTCTGGATGTGGAAACCTTCACATTCTTGCTGGGTATTCCGAAAATGAAAAATTGCTAGGAGCCTCATGTTTGCTTGTCATACTGTTCTATTCTCTGAAGAATGGAATAAATCCAAAACAAGGCCTTGTGTTTTTCATACTTTCTACTTTCTATTACTATATCTCTATATATACCTTTCTAAGGACTGTTTCAATCATCCCGGTCCATATCGCGAAATCCTTGCTTTTTCTTTCTGTGCTATCTCTTAGCTTTAAAAAAAAAAGTTTTTGGAACAATGGCAGTCAACACATTGAAAAGCAGAACCTCTGTTGTTTGTTTGTCTCCTAGAAGATTGAAGAAACTCAACCAACAGGTCTTTCATTTGCTTACTTTAAATGACAGAACCTCCTTTTCTGCGAAGGAACAGGCAAAAGACGTCGATTGACGCTGCTCTTGCACTTCCTGTTTAGACAGTAACAGTAGTATCAAAGAAGGAGCTCCCCAACCTGCACTCGCTGACATTTTTCCGCGGAGTGGAAATAAGAAGCTCAGCAGCGACGAAAATGTCGTGTTCCACCAAGGCACGACAGAGCTTCGCAATGCTGGCGGTACAGGGTGTCGGCCATGGACATGCTGTCATTCATAACGGCTGCATGACATGCACACGACACATATGACATATGATTCCATATACACATAGCTGCTATGCCATTATATGGAGAGACACATCTGTTTAAGGCTTCGAGGCCTCTTGGCCTTTCTGGCTTGTTACGCCATGTATGGTCAGGGGGCTGCCCCCCCTGTTCCACACAAAAAGCAACCTCTTCATGACGCTCTCACATCAGAAGTAAACCTGCAGTGAGGCAACTAAGTCCGTGACTTTGGGAGCTGGCTTGGTGGGTAAACAAAACTTGACTGTGACTTGAATCAAAGGATAGAGCTTTAAACTTGTGCCACATACATTCCCATTTCATAAATGATTTCAGGATGCAGATCCTGACCATTGGAAATTCCGAGATCACCCCAACGGTGAAAGGTATTTCTATGGTCTTCAAGTGTTTCAGATGGGGAATCGGTTCTTGCAAGATGCAAGCATCTCAAGCATCTCACTCAGCCAGTGCATGACGGACTAGAGTGCAAGGATTTGACATGCTTAAAGAGTACGGATGAGTACGGTACTCATTTATGCCAATTTATGCCTCCTTCAAATCAAATGAACTCGTTACTCTTCAGGATATGCGAAATTGATTGGAAGGTATCACATCAAAGGCCTTGCGCTGTTTCGAATCCCCAGCAGTCCTCAGAGCTCAGCTGTGTTTGAATTCGCTCTTCAAAAGCGCTTGTTGGAATTGTTGAGGAAAAAAAGGTGCAGTCAATCAGTCAATCTTCATAATCCAAATCACCTTGCACAGACTACTCACTGCTCAGTAACTCAATCTTCTTCTCTTTGACCATGGACCCGCACTTATTGGCGCCAATACCAAAGAAAATACTTCTCCGGGGACCGCCGCCCATCAAGGCCTCAAGCGAAACACTGAGGTCTGATTCACAGATTCCAGTTTGCTCCAGTTTGGTGAGTTCAAAGGCATTGAACAATCTTACCATTTGCATCCGTTGCTTGCGGTCACTCGTTCTTAGGTTGTCTGGCAGGATGCAAAATTGCATCAGGTGACAGGAACTGAGTGGTAGAAACTTGCAAATAAAGTAGCTCAACAAAGGTCTGACATCTCTTGCATGCTTTTGCCCCCTGCCTTTTCAAATCCGTTTTTGTTTTGACAAGAATTCGTTCTATTCCTTGCCTGCTGACGGATCTCCGCCATCTGGATTGCACGATCCGCAATCGTCTTCATGCCTCAGCGCTGAAATAACAGCAAAGTCAAGTCTTGACGGACAAGTGATGACACATGATGAAAACCATCAAAATATACAAATATTGTATATATGATTCCGGTTCCCGGTTCGCTACCACCCCCCAACCTCTCCCCCCCCATGGTATGGTCCCAAAACCTGCGTTTTGTAGCATTCCGGCACAAAAACGCTGCATTTTCAGTGTCTTTTGCATGGTGGGTGGCTAGGGCGGTTCGTAAGCCTGAGTTATTTGCAGGATTTATGCAACTCTTCTAGAACCGAAACATTTGCAATGCTTCGGCTTCGACATCCTGGAGTACTATGTCAAATTACTGTATAACTTTAAATCTTCTATAACGTTGCTTTCCGCAAAAGGTTTACAGCCTTCATAAATTCATCTGATATCTATCTGTATCTTCTGCCTGTCTGGCTTTCCCTCACATTATCTTAAAACCTTTTTCAGCTTACATGCTCCAATCCGATCTTGCCTGATATCAACTTGTTTAATCTTGCTTTGCTGTTGATTGGAGGTTGGATGACCCTCACCCCTTCCCAAGAGGCCCACGCATTCCACAGGGGGGTATCACTGTTCTCTCTATATCTTAAGTTGATCTTACTTTCCTTTCGTTATCTTATTTGATCTAGGTTTCTGTATCTGATCTGAAATTCCATTCTCTTAACTTATTTCAACATACCTGCTTCAATCTTATCTTCCCTGATATCAACTTATTTCATCTTATCCTACCAGTTGCATTGCTGTTGATTGGAGGTTGGATGACCCTCACCCCTTCCCAAGAGGCCCACGCATTCCACAGGGGGGTATCACTGTTCTCTCTATATCTTAAGTTGATCTTACTTTCCTTTCGTTATCTTATTTGATCTAGGTTTCTGTATCTGATCTGAAATTCCATTCTCTTAACTTATTTCAACATACCTGCTTCAATCTTATCTTCCCTGATATCAACTTATTTCATCTTATCCTACCAGTTGCATTGCTGTTGATTGGAGGTTGGATGACCCTCACCCCTTCCCAAGAGGCCCACGCATTCCACAGGGGGGTATCACTGTTCTCTCTATATCTTAAGTTGATCTTACTTTCCTTTCGTTATCTTATTTGATCTAGGTTTCTGTATCTGATCTGAAATTCCATTCTCTTAACTTATTTCAACATACCTGCTTCAATCTTATCTTCCCTGATATCAACTTATTTCATCTTATCCTACCAGTTGCATTGCTGTTGATTGGAGGTTGGATGACCCTCACCCCTTCCCACAGGGCCCACCCATTCCACAGGGGAGAGGGGGCGTTGATGGGCTTTGACCATGACCATGGCAGGGGGGTGGGCGGGGGACCCGGAACCTGGAACATATACTTATTGACCAAAAACATAACCAGGCATGATGAGACGTCTTGAGACATTCTTAACATGGTCATGGTCTTCGCTGCCTTCCGCCTGCACTTCACGAGTTGGCACAATTGGAACCTCGGCATGGATAAGACGAAGATACTGCCAACCCAAGTAATCTTAATACATCTCATTTTCTGGCTGGTGGCCAAAAATGTCATCCAAACCTGTGACAGATTTTACTCTTGTTCCAAGTTCACCTCTCATTGAAGGTGTGTCTAAAGCATTACCCCACTGAGTCATTGTGTATTCACTCCTAGGCACATTGGTCGTCAGCGCCACAGTCTGAAAACCGCGCAGGATTTCTGGCAGAGTCTGGCAGCATACTTGAGGCTTCAGTGTCCCACACGTTTCACCGTGCCTCTTGGAAACAAGAAGCATCAAAAAGCCACTTCTGCTCCAACAGCACTTTCCTTCCATAATCCCTGCGTCCTCAATGCAGTAACGAATACGCGCCTCTTGAGTTGTTACAGAATAGACCGCTACGATGACATCCACCGTGTTTGACCTCGATGGAAGGACACAAGAACTCCGTACATGCATCCATGCCATCGGATTCCTCGCATCTTTCTAAGCTTAAAGTTTAGTGAGATTCCCCTTGCCCAGAAACACTTTATACGTCCGTCGTGATATGACAATCAGCACTGACTGTCGAATTTCTTGAAAGCAAAAACAGGTGTCCAATCTCGTCCGCGGATGAGGATCGCACATTGCAAGCAGTTTTGATGCTAGTGGCAATTGAAAAGAATCTGGCACCTGCCACAAAAAGGTGTTAGTGCAAGACGTCTCAGGAAAAAAAAAGACTTATAAACAGAATCAAAGCCCCAAAACGCTTACATTGTTCTTCCAAAGAATATCACTTGTCTTCCAGCTACTACTCCGGGTCATCGTATGGCCACACATAGATATCAAAAAAAGCCTTTGAGGCCGCTAGTGAACCCATCATATAAAGGGTGCAGCATTCGGCGGCAAGAGAAAAAGAAATGAGCAAAGTCAAGAAAGCACTGTCAGAATTTTCCAAATTCAATTTGATCACCGTGAATCTTTGAGAATCAAAGCAGATCACAAGACCATTGAATCCCTAGCAAAGTCGTCATGTTTCTTGTAGTTGTGCACCATCCATCATGCACTCTGTTTGCGTCACAAGCTAAATTACTTCCAGAGGAAAAAACCAATCGCCGATGGTTCCTAAAATACTATTCCCTGGCCCCACAACAAGTACTTAGATGCCGGGACAAACAACAGAAGCCTGTTATTGCTAGACGTTCACCCTGCTGCAGAAGATTGGCATGGAAGTCTAAATCAGATAGATGGAATGCGACCAATTTTTCTTTTGCAAGGGAGACTGCCAGGAAGTTGTAATTACATTGTATGTTTCTTCCATAGTGGGGTAAACAACAACTACTTAAGAACTGGAGAGTAATCAAGACCAGTCTTTCTACCCGCTCTTGGACTATGCACAAAGGACCTCTGTCTGGAAGTAGGTTTCATTTGTAAAATTCAACCTGGCGTCGGTGGAGAAAACATCCGGTGTCCCACAGTAGCACGGCCAATCTCAGCTACTGCAGAGAACTTAGATCAATTCAATTGTGGTGTGTCCACAATATCATCATCTGAGTCGGTGAAGCTCTGGCGGAAATCATCAATTTTCTCCCCTGAATAAATTACATTCCAAGATTCTATATAGACTTTTCCCAGGGGTGAGTATTCAAGAATTGGTGTGCTCGGAATGAAAGCCTCAAAGTTTGTCAAATTTCTGAAATGTGATGCCATATTCACGGCCATTGCTTACCCTTGGAGTGTTTTTTCCGTTTGCGCTCCTGGTTACTTGGTTAACAGATGTTAACAGTTAACATTTAAAAAACATGATCTTTGATGCATTTTGCCTGGTAGTTGGAACCCGGAGAACAATCCTTGAAGTCGCTGGAAATTTGATGAAAGGTGATTGACTTCTTGCTGAACCACCGCAAACGATTGATCGATCCATCCACCCAACCATCCATCCATCCATTGCATCCATCCATCCATCAAAGGTTCAGAGTTCACAGGAGCATGAAGTCATGCCGGCGGAGCGCCATGAATGTAGTTTTCCAGTCCTGATGCGGCCGATCCAAATTTCCGCTTCCAATTCAGGGAACTGATCTTACGCGCAGAACAATGCAAGCTTGGCGTTCTCTGCACAATTGGTAGTTAAGCAACCCAAGCTCGGCCTTGTTGAACTCCATAATCCCGTCTGGGCAATGGATGAGTCCAATGCGAACCTCAGTAAAAATCATGGTGAAGAGGAAGCTGCATGGAACGGCTCCGGGAAATGCTGCAAGGCCCTCTGAAGATACCTACCTGGGACTTTGACTTGAGCTGGTGCTGCAACGTCATCAGCTTCAGCGGCACGTGCCATTCTGTCAGCTCTTGTCCTGTGCAGGTGACAAACAAGCAAGGCTCCGACTATCTCATGACCTCCCACGGATTGTTTTTTGTTGCTGCGCAGACCAAGCACTGTCCTTGCGCCCGATCCAGCCGCCGACAAGCCTTCTCCGCACGGCAAAAACTCTGGAGAATGTCCCGTGCATCTCTCTGCCAAATATTGATTTTCTCAAGACGTTGCCTTTTTTCAAAGCGTCAGCATTTGATTTGACTTTGTACTGCCCCTGGAAGTATGTCAGTAATCCTGTTGCAGTCTTAGCAAAAGAATCAAATCAACAACGTGCTTGGTGCATTCAATGAGCATGCTCAACAAGAGGATAACGGTTGTTTTCGAGTGAGAAGCAAACATGATCAGTTCCCACCTGCTCCAAAATTTCTCAGTGGCAATACAAACGTCCTGGCGAAAAATTTTATTGTGATGCCAAGCTTATATAATTGGACACAAATTGTATTCTGCCAGCTAGGAGAATCACTTCCACTTTTTCGAGTTTGCGCAAGCACTTATTGTATTCAGATATTATGATAATTTTGCTGTTGCTACTATTACCAGTATGATGTAGGATAGTCGTGTTCGATCAGACACTTTGTTGAACCCGCGGGTCCGAGCAAGTATGTTTTGTAAAAAATTCCTGGTACCCAATACAAACCAATTGGAGTTCCAAGGAACCAAATACGAATGTCACCACTCCCATCTCATTCCCACAATTGCCTGCAGAAACAACATCCTGAGACAATGCAAAAGTCGCTCTCGGGCTGCTGTTCAACAAAGGTTTTAGTCTGAACATCAGCATGCTTGGCTATGAAAAACATCATCATCTTCCTTCCCATACCTTTCAGGAACCGACCCAGTAGGACAGCCAGGACTGACGTTCGCCGAAGACTTCGCACCTATTTGTTCACAAGCTGTTTCTTTATGGCACCATCCCCAAATCGAAACCTTGAGTCTCATGAATCAACAAAACCTTCGAAATCGGAACCACCACAATATACGCTCATATTGCGCCAAGCAAAATATTATGCCATGCAAAAAAAAACATGTGCATTGCAGAATCATAACTCGGGCAATGACTACCGCATCAGGTTGCTTCGCCATACCGCCCGTTGCCGGAAGGGAAGCAACAGAGGAACCAATGAAGCTAAACGGCAGAGGTGCGAAGCATGTGCAATTTTTACCTCTGGAATCCACTGTGCAATGTTGTTTCCGGTTGCCTCGGAAAGGAAAGGCTAAGAAACATACACATTGATTTCCACAAAAATGCGACATCCACCAATCCATGTTCCATCTTAGTGCTGTGGTTTTAATCGACGAGTGGTCAACTGCAACCTACTTTCACGAAAAAGTAAATCAATGAGGCGACCATCGCGAACAAAGATTAAAAATGAATTCATGCAGTCTCCCAAATAGCGAAGTCATACCTTCGTTCACACAAACTGCTCAGATCCAAACCATTTCTTCAAAAAGGCGGTTCTTGGACTTGTTCTTTCTCGAAACCCTGCCAAACCCAGTTCTCAACCAATACAGTAATTCCAACGAAGCCTTAAGCCCCCTTAAGCCCCCGCTTAAGACCCCTGCAAAAGTATTTTAAAAACCCATTTAAGTTACACTTTAAAGCCCGTGCATCTGACGAAAAATTGTAAAACATTCATTCTGGGAAGTACATATATATATATATATGTACATATATCATTACATTTATCTGATACAAAATCATGTATCTGGACAGTGCAAGGTTGTCTGTGACAAGGACTTGGATTCATTACTTTGAGTCCTAGAGAGTCGATACGATCTGCATGGTTATGATGGCGCTGGATTACATCATTGCGGAGCTGATCTGAGTGTGAGAGAACCGGGTACGAGTACGAGAAAAAACGGAGAAAACACCACCAACCACAAAGTTGGCCGCCGCGTCAGCTATAGGTGGAGTTATGGGCCCGGATGGGTAGTGGGGTTATAGCCCTTCTGATACTTGGAGGATCATCCCAGTTAGTAAGTGGTTACTGTAATTACCAAGGTCAGTAAGTCCCCCAAGTAGGGTCAGTCTAGTTATAAATGGCGAATTTAACCCCCTTAGCCAAAAACTTACTAAGTGCGGTGATCCTCCAAGTAGCGGCCCCATAACTTATCAGTGGTTTTCCGGGGCCCACCTTGTATACTTCAACATCACCAATTTGTTTATCCCCCAAAGGTGAGCGTTTGTTGAAACATTCCAACAAAAAGCGGCAATTCTTTGTGACCTTTTTGGGATGGTTAAGTGACTATATATACCCTTATGAATCCCTAGATGATCAACTTGTGCTCAACATCCGATCGGACCGGTAGGTATGGCATCACAGAAAGTGTTCAGAACCTCAGTCAATTAGAGCTGCATGCATATCACATTCGAAGGTGAAAAAAAATGACGAAAACAAGTGGCTGGAGGAACGCGTGCGAATATTCTGAAAGGTTTTAGAATCCAATAGGTTTGGTGTTGAGGTTAATCATTTCCATGTCATTTTGACACCCACATGTTTGGTAGATAATCTCGGTTTAAACAATGAAACCTGTTCTGAGAGCTTGTATCAAGCTTGCAAGCAAAGAAAACTAGGAGCTTCAACCGCCTCGTTAAAAATGATTGAAACAGACGGATGGTATCGAAGGGTTTGGTAATTTTCCAGCTGCTGATTTCAGGGTTGGCTGCTGAGAGGATGGGATGGATGGGATTGAGAGAAAGAGAGACGATCAAGATCGATCAAGAAACTATAGATTGGCAACAATTTGGGACCTTAATATGGGGAGACGATTCGATGATGATTCCAAGTATAGACTCAGACCCCCAACAAAAATCCTTTATTTTTCGTACCTTTGCTTAAAATTTGTCAAGGTCATTGAATTGGGTCAACACAGCCGTTTCTTGTGATCACAAAATCGGAGCAATACATTTGCACTCCATTTTGTGATCACCAATTCCCTGATCCTTGAAATCTCTCCAAGAACCTAGAAACACCAGAAGTATTTAGGAAGGAAAAAGGTGATTTGCAATAGCAAGTGCACCATGTGGAAGGACAACTTCGTGTAGCAACCCTTCATAATTCAAATTTACACATAAATTCATGTGCCGTAGATTGATAACTCCTTGTCCAAATGGTCTGTCCATTATTTTAATGTATTCATGGCCTTCACTCTTTGCGGGTTGGCACCTCATTCCAAGAATCTGCCCGAGATGTCGTCAATTTCGTGCCGACAACGGCACCACGTAGGGATCCGGGCTGGACATGTTGGAAAACTCCGCAGCGGCCAGGCCCAAAATTCCAATCAGGAGTCGAACTGGCGTCAACAAAAACGGTGAAATAGAGTTTTGGTTGGCCATGATGGGTGTCTTTCCAAAGCTTCCCAAATAGATGTGTGTCGGAAAACCCATCAATTACAGTAGTTTTCGAATTCGCAACCTGCCAATGACTATATGTTCCAATTTCCAAGCAAAAATTCATGGTTCCGATCCACATCGCCAAGATGGAACAAATCTTGGTTTCAAAAACAAGTCATCCAAGTGTCATCCAAGTGAAGTTCATGTCACCACATCGACCCCCTTCCACCCAGAGCCGAGCCGCTTGAGCCAAGGATCTCTGGAAAAGTTGTTTTCTTTGAAAGTCATGGTGGGAGTTGTGGTGGCCACATGTGTCCAAAACGTGCTAAAACTCCATGTATTTGGGGCAACCAAACACAAACTGTGGTCATGAAACACCCCATCACCAATATCTCATTGACATTCATTGACTCATTGCTTATCCAACTTGTCACCTTTATGTCATCTTTAACATGAATGCAAACTTGCAATCTTACCGGAAAGTTTGACACTCTTGCAATCAAATTCACAACCTCAGTTTCTGCAGCGATCACTCCAGATCCACATCCCTATGTCCGGAGAGCCTTTGTCCGGAAAACCGTTCTTCGGTGGTTTAGGTGGATGGCTTGGCTACAAGCTACAGGACAGGTACGACATGCTTGTTCTTGGGGCGTTGTCGCCAGTCTCTTACGGCGATGACCCAAGGACACCAGCAAGTCGTTGTCAGTGCATTCATGCCAGGAGAATCTTGCTCCTTGCTTGCGTAACCACTGAAAAAACACTGGTGTCCAGTGTCTACCTTTGCCTGTTTCCGTGGGAAAGCTTTTCTAGGCATACAATATTCATCTCCACGTTGCAAAACTGAATAAATCAGTTTGGTTGGAAACAAGGATGCTGTCCGCTATAGGCTAAATTCAGACTGTTGTATGACAATTCTTTTGCGCCAGCTTTGGGAGGAGCTTTTGCTGTGGGAACGAACACCATGGCACTGATCCAAACACGTCAAATTCAGGCCATAATGACTGTTCCACAAAGGCTGTCTTTCTCTGCACAGCTGTCAAACTGCAATCTTGCCACATCAGGGTTCGCCACTAAGACCATTCCCCAGGGTGCTCCCCGCAAAATGAGCATTCCAAAAATTACGATAGTGCATGTGATTGCTTGTAGTCTCAATCTGCACATCTCTTATTATTGTTCTTCTGTTTTTTTGGGAGTATGGGCAGAGGATTGTTGAGTATGGGCAAGCAATCGATCCGCAAGACTTGTCGCTGTCCGGCCACCCGCTGTTACTAAAAGCCCGAGCTTTTGGGCTGGGACCTGCCCGCCTGAATAAGCATAATAAGCATAACAGATTTCAATATACGGTGCAATTTCACACAAAAAGTTGTGCGGCTCATTCGCGGGGGGAGAGGGGTGACCGAGGCAAAAAGCCTGGTTTTTTGTAACGGAAGGCAAATGGCAAAGACAGCCCAAATTCAATAAGCAAGGCCTCTATGCATGATTGTGGAATGGGCATCTATTTGTATTGACAAACTATGCCAGTATCAAATCAGTTGGGAAAGCCTGGATGTGACATGTGGTCCCAGTATCAAATCATTTGCTGGACACAGAATCTGAATTTGCAATGTGGGAATGTAGGGAGGCCCACATATTAGTGTCAACCCCTGCACATGTTGGCACATTGAACATCCCCTCCCTTTGCATCAGCATTCATGTCAGCAATAGCTTGCGTTGTTCAATGAAGTGCTTTCATTTGAAAATGGCCCTTGGGCTAGCCTTGGGAGAATCTCGCCCCTTGCTTCCGCAACCACAGCAAAACACTGGTCGTCCAGTGTCTACCTTTGCCTGTTCCGTGGGAAAGCTTTTCTAGGCCTACCGTATTCATCTCCACGATGCAAAACTGAATAAATCAGTTTGGTTGGAAACAAGGATGCTGTCCGCTATAGGCTAAATTCAGACTGTTGTATGACAATTCTTTTGCGCCAGCTTTGGGAGGAGCTTTTGCTGTGGAAACAAACACCATGGCATTGATCCAAACAAGTCAAATTCAGGCCATAATGACTGTTCCACGAAGGCTGTCTTTCTCTGCACAGCTGTCAAACTGCAATCTTGCCGCATGTTGGCACATTAAACTCAGCATACTGGGCCTTCTCCACCTTTCAATCAGCATTCATTTCAGAATTTGAGAATAAGCTTTAGTTGTTCGCTATAGGCTAAATTCAGACTGTTGTATGACAATTCTTTTGCGCCAGCTTTGGGAGGAGCTTTTGCTGTGG